>JASVER010000017.1:8742608-9217408 GCA_030449065.1 Oceanodroma leucorhoa
GGAAGACATTTCAGAAAGGTGTCTGTGTCATACTCTTTTCCAATAGTTAGTGAATGTCATTATTAAAAATAGCTGCAGTATAAATTCCATGTGGCTCCCAGCCATCAAGTCTTGCTTTGGATTTTTCTCTTACTTAAAAAAATTACTAGATGTGATTTCGTAGAATCATAGAATACCAGGTTGGAAGGGACCTCAAGGATCATCTGGTCCAAMCTTTCTTGGCAAAAGCACKGTCTAGACAAGATGGCCCAGCACCCTGTCCAGCTGAATCTTAAAAGTGTCCAATGTTGGGTAATCCACCACTTCCCTGGGGAGATTATTTCAATGGCTGATTGTTCTCATTGTGAAAAATTTTCCTCTTGTGCCCAATCAGAATCTTCCCAGGAGTAACTTGTACCCATTACCCCTTGTCTTTTCTATGTGACTCCCTGTAAAAAGGGAGTGTACATCTTCTTTTAGCCACCCTTTAAATACTGGAACATGCTGATAAGGTCTCCCCTAAGCTTTCTTTTCTCAAGGCTGAACAAACCCAGTTCTCCCAGCCTTTCCTCATATGGCAGGCTTCCCAGGCTTTTGATCATCTTTGTGGCCCTTCTCTGGACCCTCTCCAGCCTGTCCACACCTTTTTTGCATAACAGAGACCAAAACTGAACACAGTATTCCAGGTGTGGCCTGACAAACACTGTGTAGAGTGGGATAATAGCTTCTTTATCTCTGCTGGTGATGCCCTTGTTGATGCAACCCAGCACCCTGTTGGCTTTCTTTGCCGCAGCAGCACACTGTTTGCTCATATTGAGCTCCTTGTCCACCAGGACCCCCAGGTCCCTTTCCACAGAGCTTCTCCCCAGCCAGGTAGATCCCAGACTGTGCTGCACTTCCTGGATTATGTTTTCCCAGCTGCAAGACCTTACGTTTGTCCTTGTTGAACTTCATAAAGTTCTTGTTAGCCCACTCTTCCAGCCTACCCAGGTCTTCCTGCAGGGTGGCTCTCSCTTCCGAAGTATCCACTTCCCCACTCAGTTTGGTATCATTAGCAAACTTCCACAGGGTACACTTCATCCCATCATCCAGATTGCTTATGAAGATATTAAACAGCATTGGGGCCAATATCGGTCCCACTTGTGACAGGTTGCCAGTTTGAAAAGGAGCTATTTACCACCATGCTCTGGGTATGGCCTGACAGCTGGTTCCCCACCCATCGCACGGACCACTTGTCTAGACTGTAACACATCAGTTTCTCTAGGAAGAGGCTGTGGGAAACCGTATCGAAACCCTTGGAGAAATCCAGGTAGGCAATGTCCACCGCTCGCCCCACATCAACCGAGCAGGTTACTTTGTCGTAGAAGACGATCAGGTTTGTCAAGCATGATTTGCCCTTGGTGAATCCGTGCTGGCTTTTCCCAATCATGTGCTTCATTTGAGTTGTGATAGCCCCCAGGAGGATTCTTTCCCAGGATAACTTTCCCAGGACTGTAGTAAGACTGATGGGCCCATAATTTCCTGGATCCTCCTTTAAACCCTTCTTGTAGACAGTGGTGACATTAGCCTTCTTCCAGTTTTCTGGGATGTCCCCCGATCTTCACGASTTCCCAAAGATTATGGACAGTGGCCTCTCAATGATGTCAGACAGCTCTCTTAACATCCTCAGGGTGGATATTGTCAGGGCCCATCGATTTGTGGGGGTCACGCCCCACATAGTTCACATACCATATTTCAACGTGAAGGTACTTAGGCACCACCRTGAAATCACTCTTGATTTGTCCTGGTTTAAGTGACACAAATATTCCAACCTGCAGTACATTCATTAGTTTTTATAGCTACCAGTACTTTTTCAGAACAGAACAGAACCAGAAATTTAACTTTGAACATATTTGATGGAATCACACATGCTAAAAACAGAAGTGTGTGGGCTCGGCTCAGTCATGTTCCAAAACATAAGCATGTGTTTCAGCCACTGACTAACTTGAGGGCACAATATTGTTTATACATTGGATTTGGCATTTTTATACTTTCATCATATCAGACTGCATTGATTATATAAGAATCATAAAAAGAATTTCCATATACTTTCAAAGCAATGATATTAGTACTTCTTATTTCTTTCATTCCAAAYGATTTTGTAATTGTAATTCTGTTGCATGCGTGGTGTTGACATGAAAACAAATAAGCTAATATAGAGACTCATGAATTTGTTGTCATATATCCCCAGTGTACTGCTCATAGAGAATATTGGACTTAAATATAGAACTTTCAACTGAATAGAGGCATCCATTTTGAACACAACAATTTTAGTTACAGGAATTGCATTATATTTTAAATCTGTTACAACTCTTGTCACATAAGAAAGAGGAGTTAATTAGAACATTTATTTTATTTTGGTGGAAGAACCAGCAAGGCTATTGGAGATTCTTGAGTCAATTATGCGTGCTATTTCTCATTCCCTTGTAATTTTTTTAAAAATCTGTTCAACAATTGGTGTACCTGTTTTGGCTTCTCTCTGTCATTGCAGGCTGATATAAAATCCTTGCTTGAGATTTTTTTCTGGAATATAACTGAATTTCAGATTATTATCTTTTGTATTCAGACTGTCAAGTTGCTATAGTCAGCATGATGACTGTAGATGAACACAGATAAACAAATTGCTAATTTAGACCATCTAGAGTTTATCTAACTTTCATACATGTGAATTTACCTGTGGTTTTTTTGCATGAATACTCTCCTGAGATTGCATCCTATGATACCTAAAATGGACGAAACCAAAGTTCTGGATTAAGCTTACATACATCTTTTAAAACTCAGCCCTTTTAAAGTTAGAACTCCTGACCTTGAAGCTGTCTGAAATCTGTCAGATTTGTTTTGAAAGCCAGAACACCACAGCGTGCAGACATGACTCAATCTCATCTTTTGGCTGGTTGCTTACAAGTTAGTGCATGCACAAAGGAATAAAAATCCCCAACTCCCAAGCCCTTCAGGAGAGAAGCTGGCTCTGTTTCTGTTTTCAAGGAGGGTGCCTGGCTGCACACCACGTTGATCACAAGGTTGTCTTGAAAGTCATGATTAGTTTGGAAGAAGGGTGACCTCTGCCTCCTTGTGTAGATGAAAGAAAGCAGAATGAGGGCCCTCAGTTTTCTGCTCTGTGAAAACATTTGTAGAGGGGCATGCATGGGGTCTGGGCAGGCTTTGGCCTTCTGGGACCAACACTTGAGACATTCTAATTCTTTCATTTTATAAAATGTCTATTTTCCAGTGCTTGTCAGTGCAGCTTGGAACGTCTGCATGAAAGYTGGGGAAAAATGATCTTGTCCTGAGAGACAAAACCACGTCTTGGCACAAGGGAAGAATCACAGAGCGAATAGTGTCTCCCCTGTCCTTTCCCTAGAACAGGAGTGCTCCAAGGGAAATATGGGTGTGTGATTCATGTGGAACAGTTGCCAAGAATAAAGGTTTGTGGTATTTTTCTATGGGTAGTATTAGTAATAGGACAATTCTGCACTCCTTTTTCTTGCTTTGCCTTCTATTTTCCAGAAAAACGTGCAAGTCTGTGTGCTGTCTGTACAAACAACTTCAGCATTCACTTCTGTATTTCATGCAAGCATGAGTTCAAATCTGCATAGACTAAGTAGTCTATCCCAATAGTGATAAACATGTTACAGACCATGGGTAATCTCAACAGCTGCAATTTCTAGTTTCTTTTGCATCCCTGCAGTCTTAACAAATAAATCCTGTCTCGGCTGATCTTCTCAATTCTATAAGCAATTAACTGGTCTTTTAAATCTCTTTCAAATCTCTTTAAATCTCTTTTTCTACATTACACTGCTTACCAGCACCTAAGCATTTTCAATGGTTAAAATAAAGGAACCACAATAATTACCYCTTCCTTTTCCCTGCTACTTGCAAGAGTCAGTCATAATGAGTAGGTTTTTCATGCCTGAGTCTGTATGCAAAATTATAAGAATCAGGCTTTGCTGCAAATAAACTAAAGAATGATTTTTTTACTGAAATTCTCKTGAGGAAAGGAGGTATCTGGAGGGGGAACCTGGAGGCTACTCTCTGTATATGTCCAGACAGTGCTCTCTACTTCTCTAAACTCTTAATAAGGAGTCAGCTTAGAAGCTTATTATTTTTGACCAGACAGTACAGGAAACAACCTGAATGATGAAAGACTTGGGGCCATCCTCATTTCACCAGGAGGTTCTGTTGTCTTGTGAAGGCTTTGTCTTTTTGTGTAAAACTTCTCCTTAGTCACTAATGAGGTTCTCACTGCTTCTGATGTCACTGCTCTTTTTGTTGATGTCAAAGTATCTCCTGCAAATTAAGTACTTTCCTAATTATCATGCCATATTATTTTTGCTTTCTCTGAAAGTTGTTTGTTTGTTTGTTTGTTTTGTTTTTTTGTGTTTTTTTTTTTTTTTCCTTTTTCGTGACTTTGGTGTTCAGATAATTGGGCTGTTGATAAATGTCTGCTATAAAAAAATAATTTAAGTTATTAAAATTATTCATGTCAGCTACCTGCGTGTTATAAGCAAATAGCTCCTGCATTTACATACCAATCTGGGCCTTCATTTACTAGTTGGAGACTTGAGTCATCAGAGGTGGCTGGAACCACACTCCCTCCATCCTGGGGATTTTTGCCTTAGATCTGCTCTAGTTGAACCTTCTCTTCAAATTTATCCTTCTTTCAGCTGCACATGTGGATATAGTACACATGGGGCTTGAACTTTTGAAAATTCTCATTGGTCAGAAGAGATTCTGCAGTAACTGTTAAAGTTGGGGATATCCAGGAATTATGATAAAAATTTTTCTCCTAGGAGTCTGGGGTTTGTTTCCTCATCCTTTGAAGCTGGTGCAGAGGTCATAATTGCTTGCTTTTCCTTTTAATTATGCTTTTAGCTATTTTTAAACCTTCTAAATGCTTTGGGGATTTACAGACTAAGAAAAGGTCTCTGCTACTAGAAAATTTTAGTTTAATGCAATGCAGCATGTGAATCATTAGAAGCTAAAAGACCGAGGATGAGAAGATTAGGTGCTGATTCATTACGCCTTGAATGGAGCCCAGGGACACAGGGCTGGCTTCTAAGTGAGAATCAAGAAGATCTGGTATGTTTGGAAGTAAAACTGAGATGTTTCAAAGGTTCAGTCATGTAGCACACTGAGGGTAAAAGAAGGTAATTTCAACAAAAAGAACAGCCTATTCACGATCATAGCCTGGGGTAGTAATGTGGGTACCCTCAAACATGATATTTTTTTGAAGATCTAGAGTAGTAAAATATTTTAAAATCAATATGAAAGCCATCACAGGTCATTGAAGAGTTAAATCTTCAGGATGGTAGGCAAAATATGCTAAATCCGAGGCAAATAAAATTCCTCCCTAAACCAAAAAGCGATTCAGAAAAATCTAAACCGTTTCTACAAGTGGACTAAGACAAATATACCAGTTGAAACACCTGAACAGAGAAAATATGTCAAAATGTAGCTTAAACCTTTGTTTAGACAGGTAGGTAGGATGTGTGATTGATATACATGAATATTTTTTGAGTTTGTGGATAAATCGGATGAAATATCAGCTCATTTTATTTAAACTGAGGAGAAGTGGCCGCTTTGGAATTTTGTGACTATGAACATACATTCAAAAAAACGTGGATGCTTAAGAAAAAACGCCAAAGTCTTCTTAGTAAATTAAGTATTTTAATAGTGTAGAACAAAAAGGAAATCCCCCAAAACACTAAGCAATCAGGGAGCAGGGAAGAACATTACTTAGGTGAGGCAAATTATTGATAGGCCAAACTCTGAAAAAGCAAATTTTCAAACTTAGCATTATGGGGACAGAAAATCTCTTCTAAGAGCTAAGGCGAGTGAACCAACGTTATATTGCCAAGGAATTACTTTTTTGTCCACTGAGATACAGAAGTGAATGCACGACAGCATTTTGGGTAGCCCCCAAAGTGCAAGTCAGTCATGTTTGATGGCCTGGCATGCGGATGCATATTGCTCTTCTGGCCATGGGCTAGTGGAAAAAGTGAACTGGATACATTCCCTCTGAACAAAGGAGGAGTTTAAAGAGCAGAAATCTCTCTTTTTTTTTCTTTTTGTAATAAATGGAAAGCTTGTCCTTTGTATGTGGAAGGAAAAAGGCTCATGTGTTACAGAGAACATGAAGTTCTCTGTAACTTCAGAGTGGAAGTGCCACAGAATTTGCCACAGAGTGACACTGTTCTTTTCACAGTGTGATTTTTATCAATTCCTCTGTGCAGAAAAATCATCAGTTGCTCAAGGAAAGAACATCTAAATAAATAAAGCCTACAAAAAAATTACAGAGTACTTTTGTTTCATCATGCTTAAGATTTCCCTGATGTGTTATGTTGGGATTACTTCTTTTACAGTGCGGGCAATTACTGTCATTCTGCCCAGAGTTGTTGCTCTTAATACATCACTTCAGTGGCTAAATTAACAAGCAGTGCTGTAATGGACATTTCTTTTTGAAAAAATAATTCAAGCTTAGCCTAAGATTTAATGAACCCTGTGCTAGAACTGTACGTTTATTTTCCTATTTGTTTTCCCATCCTATGCATGCTAAGGACATTATATTTCAAAAACTGAAATTTTAAGTAATTGTGTAATACCATCATTTAGCATTGCAAAATACTCTTGTAATCCTTTGTGATTATTAGAGCCTAATTAGTCTCTCTCAAACCACAAATGAGGGAAGTTATTAAAATACCTAGTTTAGACTACTCATATCTTCATTATTTGTTCTTTAAGGGGGGGATCTACACCGGTACAGTCCTCCTGAAGCTCCTACAGGTAGTGTCTTTAAAGAAAAGGGAACTAAGCTGGAGGTTTGGGGCACGAAGATGTCAGTGCACAAAGATCTGTGTGATAGCCAAGCAGTGCACTCGAACTCCCTGTGCTTCAATTCTGCATCATTAAGGTGAGGACATATTACTTTGTTTTCCTCTTTCTGTGCTGTCTCAACATGTGCTTTTAAGCCCTGTGGAGCAAAGGCACACTGTGTGTTTGTTGTAACAACTAGAATAATTTGGCTATGATCTCATTTGCAGTTTGAAGGCTCTACTGTAATTCAAACAGAGAAATAATATTATTAAATCAGTGGAAATGTGCTGAGATATTCTTTYCCAAGCGTTGCCCTGAAGCATGGCTCTTCAGGATGGTTGATGCCACTTGTTTGCACTGACTTGGGGTTTTTYAAATATCAAAATCATTATCTTGGACTGTCTGCTTGTGGATAGACCCTAGGGTGCAACTACAACCTCAGCAAGCTTGGGTTATGTCTCTCAACTACCAAGCATTCAGAGTGAGTTCTCTGGCAGGAATTTTTGATGTTTATTACTTAGTAAATTTTATATTTGTAATTTTTGATGATGAAATATTTTTACAGTATTCTGCTAAAAGATAATAAAATAAAATMGTGCAATAGCAAATGATCCCATTGGGTTGTTTAGTGACCTCTCTCAAACGCAGGTTATTATTGCCCTTAAAGGGAACTGAACGGTATCCTCAAGCCTGATATTAAAGCTTTTAGATGTTCTGTTGAGATAATTTTGATTTGACTATAATGTGTCTGACTTGTCTCTCATCATATTTCACCCACATCTTAATATTTATAGCCAGTGGATTTTTTTTTTTTACTTAATGATGTATGTGCAACATTTATTTAAGCTGCCTTGGGTTCTGAGGTGCCGTTAGGATCTGAACACATGGTGCATAATAATTTTAAATTTAAAAGTTGTTAATTGTAGATTACTAGTGTTCTAGGGAAAATGTCAACGAGAAGGGTTTTTTTTAATGTACTCCTTTTTCTGAATTCATGGTGCTCTCACTTTAGTGAAGTAATTATATAAAATACAAAGATTTACAAAAATAAAGAAGTAAAAACTCTTTGGGGAAAAAAAAAAAAGCCTAACCCAAACAAACCCAAACCACTTCTGCTCAATAGTTCCTGAAAGTGAATTTAGACCAAGCAGCTTGAGAGCTAAGAAGGTTTAGTTTGGCTCCTGTGTCTTTGTGTCGATGTTCAGAATGTAGATTAGTGTTTTAAATGTCTGTTGTACATCAGAAGCTTTGATATCTGGTGCTCCTTTGATCTCTAGGAAGTTTCTAACTTGAGGATAACTCATGGAGTTGTCTACAGATGTTACAAGATAGACTCTCGTGTTCTATTATTTTTAATGAGTGCAACCTTCTTCCCCACGCAGGGATCAGGACTCAGTTGTGCTAGATACTGTACAATGCATATTAAAGTTTCTGCTATGATACCATGCTTGGTGAATRCTAAAATACTACTGAGAGGAATATGTATAGTTATGATTTATKATTTACCGTGGCTCACAAAATCATCAGTCTTAATCAGCTTAAGTGCAAACACATGTGTCTTCCTAATGAAGTTGCTCACATTGTTAATATTCTAACTGCTCTAGTCTTAGATTGGACTAGATTGGTCCTATCTGTTTAAACAGTTGATGGAAAAGGTCTTTTTTTTTTTTTTTAATATGTTTTTGAGGTTTTATAGCAASTCTTCCTTTAATTTAGTAGCTTACTGAGCTACACGGGACTCTTTCCGAGACATGGCTCTCATGGTTTTTCAAGGATATGTTAAAGAAGAGATTGTATCTATTTTGTAGTTTTATTTTGGCTAAAACCCTAATTTAATCTAGCAGGAGTACATTATTATTCAGCCAATAAAAACCTCAAGCAATGACTTGTAGTGAGAAACAGCCTATGTTCTGCATAAATCTTAATTATCCACAAAGCATCCACAAAGCGTTACCCATGTGGAATCCACCCCACTGGCACAAGGTAGCATTAGATGCCAAAAGCTGAAAGCTGCTTTGCTTTCAAGTCAAACCTATAGGGAGAAGATAATAGGCTTTATACTGTGGTCTCCTGGTTTTATGGATTTTATGATGGGTTTTATACTGTGGACCTTCTTAACTAGACATAGTGTCAAAGTACTTGACAAATACAGACCATCAAGAGAGATTGAAGTGTAACTTTCAGCTGCTATAAGAGTCAGCTTTCTAAATACGGAGTGTGATTTTGTAGCCCCAAACAACAACACCTACCAAAATTAAATTTAAATGTACTCAAGAATGACTCTTGCAATGTACTGCTCAGCCCCCTCCTCTCCATCTGTAGCTGGTGGGAGTTGAGCTTACTGAGAATTTTGCTGAGAATGCTTAACACCTTGCAGCTGTTTAAATTTGAATACCATTTTTAATAGGATATAAATAAAGTAACACTGGTTGGCTGTAAAATGCAACATATTTGAGAGCAATGTTGAAAGAGTTGTTTGAGACAAAATGTGGACTTTTTTATTTCAGCTGCCTTTAAATAACTTCTTTAGATGAACTTTCCAAATCTGCACAGTTTCTTGCAATTTTTTGTTTTAATAGACTGGGTGCAAAGAAATCCTTAATTCCTTTCAAATCAGTAAAAGGAGTGTTTCGGAGATCATGTGAGCAGAGAGCTGATCCTGAAGCTGGAACAAGTTGGTTGGAACTCCTGAGAGGCAGACGTGTCCGAACAGGCATGAGTCCGTAGCGTTAGCAGCAGCGTGGTAGTGCACGCATCCTCTTTGAACACTTAGCCTCTAGCTCAACAGGGAGGCAAGAAGTGGATGGACAAGGACAAACTGTAAGTGGATCCCCACCTCTGCCTTCAGTATTTTAGGTAGCACAAGAACAACCTCAGAGCACGTTGTCCCTCTCAGAGGCACCCTCTATGTCCTTCTTTCTCCTGTAGAGCACGCGTGTGGATTGTCCTGGCAAATCCAGGCAGGCTTTTGAAAGCTGTTTTGCGGTTCATGTCCTACAATTCATCCTTCCTACAATTCATCCCTCCTACTCTTGTGACACCATTCTCTGTATCCCTATCCAAATAAGAGAGAATACTTTTATTTTGTTATTTTCACAGTGACAGCAGTAACAGCTTGAGAGATGCTGAATACAAACACTAGTTTTGCTGGGGAAGGTTTATATAAATGATGGCTTGATTGTATGTAGTGGCAATAGTAAATACATMACTAATGGGAAGTCATCCTCTTAGGAAAATAATTTTGCAGCACTGTTCTATAGTGCAACCAAAATGCTGTAAGGCTTTGCTCTAAGTTAATAATTGGGAATATTGCCAAAGAATGGCAAGCATTTTTAAGGAAGATGGATGTTTGCTGTAAAACAGACATCATTTTATAGCTTGGGAACATGAGCAGTCCCTTACGTATCTGCCTTGCAAATATGAACCTGGGTCAAGAGGAAAGAAATCAGAGAGACTACAGTAAGTGCTGTATAAGGCTGTTGCCCCTGGAATAAAATGCTTAGCGCTGTTACAAACTATATTCAAACAAAATAAGAATACAAGACCTTTTACTTGCCTGAAGTTTGAAGGTAGGTTTTTTTTTTTTCTTTTTTCCTTTTGTCTGATGTCTGGTAGTGTAGGTCTGTAAATGCTTTGAAGTGTGCACTGTACTAACATTTTAAGGTTGTGATGCGGTAGGTACGGTTGTGTCATATCTTCCAAGATTAACCAGTGATTAAAGGTCCCCACCTTGAGTCTGTCAAAGTGAATGAAATTTATTCTGTTGACTTCCTTGGGCCCATTTTACTCAAGCATGGTCTAAGGGGGAAAATGGATATCTAGTTTCTGTGCTTTATGAGGATATTTCTAATGTTTTCATCAAATCTCTTTTTAATACATCTAAAAGTCACCTTGTTCCATTAGGGTGAGTTACTAGCAAATAGAAACCAGACCAAGAAAAAAGTGCATTTACAAATGCATTTAGGGAGAACAATAAAACGCTGATGTTCACAGATCACTCACAGGGCCAGTCGGAGCAGTCGCCTCRGAGCAGCTCATTACGCCACCAGAAATGTCTCTGACAGTGCCTACAGCTTTATATGGAAACTTGATTGAATCTATTTCTAAAATGCCTGCCACAGAGAACACAAAGACTTCAATTTCGTAAAGAGACTTTGAAACAACTGCGTTAGATCAAAACCTAATTGAAACTGGGAAAATTATGTTAACATCATAGACACTGTAAGTCCCAGCTTTCTATTCAAGCTCCAGGGACCAGATTCAGCTGCATCATTCAAGCCCCAATAATGTGATAATACATATAGCAACAAAGGTGCTAGATGGCTGCTTAAAAGCAAGCAGTTAATAAGCTCTTGTTACAGGGCAAGGAAAGGGCAAGAACCCTACTTGACTTCCAAAGCAAACTGGGGTGCAGAGGTGTAAGACGTGAAACCACTATACGATGGCACAGAGGACTCCTATAAGGTTGCAGCTCTTCCTTCTACAGTTGCAGAGCTGTGGAGCAGGCTGAGGCCCGACATTTTTGATGTGCCAGGACATGAGCCAAGGACRTGTGCCAGGACAGCCAAGCAAATGCAAAGGGGGAAGTGGCTTTTAATGACTTAATTCTTGAAGAACATTTTGAGAGGGACGGTTTTCAACTTACCTTCTCCTGGGACAGTGCAACTCAATGGACTCTCCCCATCTTTTTGGACCATAAAACCCACATTTGGTTTATAATAATTACCTTTTGCTTATTATGAGAAAAAGATGTAAAGGACCACAGAAACAAAAGCTACAGCAAAGCATATGTAGGCCTTAGGAATATTTTGTTGAAAAATTTTCTTTGCACCAGGGTCTAAAATTATTAGTAGGTTCTAGTGGTTAAAAACAATCTTYATTGTAGCACTTTTAGTTTGAATTACAAAATGTGGAGGCATAGTTTCATGGCAATAAAGAAATCAATGTATAGTTGTTTCAAATCATGGTATTTTCAAAAGTAATTCTGTTTTCTCAATGTGAGATAATGTTATTTCATTGTTGCCTCTTCAAATYACCACTCAGCTTTATATCAGCCATGTGGGTGTTGAGATCACTGTTCTCTATTGAGTGTGAGAGATGAAAATACATCTTAGAAACCTTTTTCTACTGTCATTTCTGAAAGTGGCAATGACCAGTGTATGTGGCCTGTATCTCATCGTGCTGCCTCAATTCAATGTCATGCTATTGAAYGTCACAATGTCACAGTGTTCTCCTCCTTATCACCTACTCCTGTTTCGTGACTATATTTAATAGAAAGAAGCTATTCTTCTCTTTATTCAAAGAGATTTGAGACTCTCTTCTCTGCTGAGAGACATCAAATGCAGAAGCCCTTTTGTTAATCATGGAGGACATTAAAGGTAGGGTTGTGCAAAAAAAGCATAACAGCACTCAGTTCCACATGGGCTGAAACTGGGATCCTGTATAATTTCAAAATTTCCACCATTTCCATAATTTCCCTAYCATTTCCAGACATGTCACTGCACTATTAGCTTTGCCAAGTGCTGTTTGATTAGATTGCAGAAACTAGGGATCAAGTTTCTGGCTCATTGTGGTAGYCTCAATTACAATTAACTATCAAAAGCTCTATTTAATTACAGTTAACATTAGGGCATGATGTTCCTATATACTCAAAAATTTCTGAGCATTTCTATGCTTAAAGATATACAAATAAAGGCTAAGAAGGAAAGATTTGTGCATGCCTTCCTGTTAATATTGCCTATAATGGGATCAGCAATGCTTTAGTTTCCCTCTTTAGAAGGTATCTACGTTCAGAAACTTTTTCTTTGTAATACACCTTTAATATCATTCRTCTGTTCTTAGGTAGCTATTTCATTGACAGGGCTGACTGTCACAATACATTTGTGAAATTATTTTGTCTTAACACARCTAAGCTCTCTGAAATTAAAATGATGGTATGAGACACTCACAATAAGACTAAAATGCACAGAAAACACAACTGATGGATAACTACTGCTACAGAAARAAACCTCCACGGAGACACGCTTTGACTGCTGATGTCTCAAAACAGTTTTGATTTCCTGCACAGACTTGTAYAAAACCATCTTTAATGAACACGAAGAAAAATGCCTAAAAAGTTTTTAAAAGATTCAAAACATTTTATACTTGTGTCAAWAAATTTTTCGTCAAACCACCATGAAAATATGATTTAAAATACAGCTCAAAGTTCATAGTCTATGTTTTGACTTTTTGCCATTTGAATAGTATTTTTTCAACAAACTAAGGGTTAAAGCTCTTAYTAAATTTGAATTCCATGACAGGACCTCAATCATGGTGCTGCCACTTTGATACTTGTAGTGGCTTAACCCGGCAGGCAGCAAAACACCACACAGCTGCTCGCTCACTCCCCCCTGCAGTGGGATGGGGAGAGAATCGGGGAAAAAATAAAAATCATGGTTTGAGATAAAGACAGTTTAATAGAACAGAAAAGGAAGGGATAATAATAATAACGATGATAATAATATAATAATGATACAATATACAAAATGAGTGATGCACAGYGCAATTGCTCACCATCTGCCGAGCAATGGCCAAAAAAGCGATCGCCACTTCCTGGACCCCGCCTCCCATTCATATACTGAGCATGACRTCACATGGTATGGAATACCCCATTGGCCAGCTGGGCCAACTGTCCCGACTCTGCTCCCTCCCAGCCTCTTGTGCACCTGGCAGAGCATGGGAAGCTGAAAAGTCCTTGACTAGTAGACTMTTTAGCAACAATTAAAAACATCAGTGTGTTATCAACATTMTTCTCATACTAAATCCAAAACACAGCACTAGGAAGAAATTTAACTCTATCCCAGCCGAAACCAGGACATACTGCAATATAAATAATCACCACTGTGACAAATTTCACATTGCTGCTCACTGAATGTTGCAGTTACTTATTCCTGCTAATTTGTTCTTACTATATCCTACTAMCTTCTTATTGTCATAATCTGGTGTTATCTAAGCACAAGTCCCATCAGTCTTATTGTATTTCACAGGGATGTCCAAGGGCCATATAGATATTTTTTTTTGATAYGTTAAGCTGGAGTTTAGGCGGCCTCCAGCATGTATATTTTTGATCTACGGGCAACCATAAATCTCATTAAAGACGATGTGCATACTAGACATCTGTCACTTACRCCAAAGTAATGAACAATTAAATAGGTCATTCCTTAGTGATAGATGAAAAAGGACAAGGACTTGTCAACACGTAAATGCTGGGATTGGAATTTAATAGTTTGCAACCTCCTCTTTTCTTCCCAGCCCCCACYTCCACCCCTCAATGGAAGAGGTTTCAGTGGTAAGCAGAGAAAAATCAGAGAAGCAAAAATACAAGTGGAAAGCAACCAGAGAARTAATGAGCACCTCAATTTTTATCATGGCCTTAGGAGAAAATAAACAGATGGAATATCTTTTTTTAGAGAATTTTTGGAAGAAAAGTATGGTTGGAATCATAAACAAGAGAACTGGCTTATGTTTCCTGGACCTCCTATATTCAGCAAAATAAGTGTTTGTATTCATAGATTTTAAGTCAACTGAAAGGGATCAGATAAATACAATTTGCTTTAACAAAATATTTTCTAAACAAAAACAACTTGCACAGATTGCTTATAACTCAGCTAAGCCCTTGAGCTGAAATGTGTCTCTTCTTAGTGTGAAATTCCAGGCTCACTGAAACAAACCCAGCTTTATCATTTTTTTTAATCTTGGATTAATGTTTTAGTTCAACAGCTATCTCCTAGTGAGCAGGCCCCTCTATAATTATTGTGTAAAATACAAATTTGAATTATTAACAGATGGCRTTAAAATGAAAGGATTTTGTTTCATTTGCTTTGTACTTCAATTCCCTAATGACATTTATTTTAGGGTCAGGAACCTTCTTGATATGACTATTATATGACTGTATTATATGACTAYGTGCTCTTTTTCATCTGTTAAGACAGGAGAAAATCTTCTCTAAATTCCCTGTTTGCAGGAAGAGTGCTTGTTCTTTTGCACTAATTTAAATTTGCTTACTGTGATTGTCTCAAACCAGACTTTTATCTCACAGGCAAAAAGGAGTAAAATTTTATGCTCCRGGAGTTTGACTTTTGCAGTCTATTTTTGGATGTTTATTGTACGGATGGTGTAAGGGCTGCAGACACCACTTATTGTCTGTTCCCTCATTTCCATGTGCTTCAGTTGGTGTAGTGATAGTGTGGACAGTTTTGTTTCTTAGAAACTCTAGCTATATACTTCTTATAAAAGACAGTTTTCAGAATACGGATTGTTGGGTACTAACTTTGTACTTGGCTCTGTAGACAGGAAGCTGTCATGCTTGCCCTAAAGAGGCACCTAATTTTTGCTTTAGATTTACTTCAGTATCAAAAAAAATATATCCTTCAATATTAGGAAGATAAATGGGAAAAAGCTGCACTTAATATTTCCTGATTTTTAATACGTAATAGTCAAATGATAGCAAATAATAGGCTAATAATAATAGGCAAATTTAGTGGTCAGTAGATTTSTATGTTGCTTGCAATTATTGTTACTTCATGCTGTTTGTATTGACCTCAGCTGTAATGGGTCACTTTTATATGCAGAGAGCAATATATACAATGTAATTATTATTGCTGCTAATAGGATTTAAACAACAGAAAAAGGAGAAGATAACAGACATACTGAGGTCAATGGGAAGACTGAAAGGGGATTTGGATCTTTTCCAAATTAGAAACTATTGGCAAGTGTCAGGCAGTACTTACCGAATGCCACAGCAGCACCTGTTAAACAAAAGATAGGGAACATTGCTGAAATATTTTTCCTATTGGAYTCTTGTTGCTATTTTAAATCGGAAAAATTGGTTTCAGCCAAATTCATTTATGCCATGTTATCTTTCCAAATACAAAAGAGGATGAGTCTTTGTGRTATATCACACGTGCCAGTGCTGATTATGGCTACTTCGTCGACTGACTTAGATTGGTTTTCTCAGAAAAAGTGGTTTCATTTTGTTTGTTTCCTTTTAATCAGTTAGCAAAGGATCACCAGATCAGGTACCCCAAATTAATGAAACAATCAGAAAGAACAAATTCTGTAGCACACTCTTCCTTGAATAATTAGATAACTTAGCATTACAGAGAATTTGTACTTTCCTGCTACTTGTTATTTTTACAAAGCAGTTCAATGGTCTTTGTTAGGATGAACAGCTCAAAACAAGGACAAGACTCGACTTGCATTGGACAAGACAGTAGATAATRCTTGTGTCACTTTTTAATCAGATTTGCCCTTATTTCCATTAGAAAAAAATGCTTTTGTGCCTCAGAAGCCCTTTTCCTGTTTGTTCCCAGGGGACTCCTCTGCCTTTTACACCATGTAGGTGCTACTCAGAACAGCTCTGTGGTACTCCGACAATGCTTTGGTGAATATTATTTGTTGTTTCCATGTCTTGCCTCCATTGCTCTTTCAGTGATGGTTCTGGATGCCAGAAAGTTGACACATGATTTCTAAGGCAACTCAGTACTGATGTGTCTGACAATTGATATTGTAGTGGTTTGCAGCTCCAAATTAAGCAAGCAGGCATCAGAGTTTGCAGCTAGCCAAATATCTACCTGGTATTAAATAAATGAGAAAGTAGGAGGCCAGGTTCATCTGTGGTTTCACTCTGATCATAGCTGCACTGACAGAAGGGACAGATATTTTGGGTGATTTTTGTGGAGAGTATGGGAGCAGCTYGCCAAACCCAGTGAAATTAATGCAATATTCCCAGCCGTTTCAGTGTAGCTAGATTTCCTCTGAAGTTTCTGATCCCTCAACCTTCAATTCCTTTCTCAGTCAATGTGAAAAGAAGGAGASTGGGATGTCCTGTACAAGATAAAATATGATGAGGCAATGGGAGCTATTCTTTGTGCATGTGGGAGCTATGGATATGTGTGATGTTATCAGGTTAAAACTTTAAAGTCTTCCCCCTGGAAYGAGCTGTGGTTTGGCACTGAGAGATACTATGGGTTTTGGAGGCAAAATAAAGAGTCACAGTACCTGAATTCACTGTCAGTCTGGGATATCTGGAGGAAAACTGTAATTCTGTTTGTGTTTTGCCATGGTTCTACCATTGCTTCCTCCTTTTAAAGAGGAGAAATGGATTAGTTGATTTAAACCCATGCTTCTTCCTTTGCCTCCTGGGCCTGACAATTTTAAGCACCCAGGTGGTGTCTGACATCAATCAGGGCCCCTTCTGGAGCAGATTCTGCACTGGGGGGAGTTCAAAAGCTCCTTTTGAAGGACATATTCTTGTGGAGGTTCTTTGAAATTCTGAGGAATTAAAATGATGAAAGGTGGCTCTGGTCCATGAAAGGAGGCAGATGACTGTTTCAAGTGCCCTTATTTTTGTGATCCATGGATTTTTCAGCTTGTGCATTGACTAGGTATTGCTATAAAATTTATTCATTAAAAATGTAATACGAAGAACATAATTTTATTCAAGTTATGAAATGCAGATAATAAAACCTACTAACGATCAGAAAAATAACAGTTTTCTGATCTGTGTATATTCTGTGGATGATGGGTTGATGTACTCATCAGTACTTTGTTATTGGAACTCACTTCTTTCCTGCGGGAAGGAAAGCCACACACCACAGATTTGTTTAAACTGTCTTTCTTGGTTGCAGTAAAAGCTGTTTACAGGCTATTTCTTATGAGGAGAAAATGAGGGAGAGTAGGATTTTTCTTATTAACTGGTAATAACTATCAGTATCTCCTGTTTTTCGTGCAAAGTACTGTTTATACAAAAAACTCAGTAAGGTGGCAAGGAAAAGGAAAAAAAAGAGAAGAGCAAAGAAAATGATGTAATTTCTGAAACAAGCRCAAACTTATTTCAGCCCAAGCCCTGTAATTTTTTCATATCCTCTATTGGAAAAAGAAATGGAGGGGAAACAGAAGGAAAATCCCTTAGCACCTTCAAGATGTTCTTCAAAACTTTTTTCTACAGTCATTGGAGGTGTATCTTAGTTAGGGAAAAACACAGTTATATGTAAGCCAGGACAATATATGACGTATATTYAATATAGTATGTATTTAATATAGTAAGTATAAATTAGTAAGTATAATTAATCTGCTKCTTCTTAAGAAGCTGTCTTTAAGATGCTGTCTTCTTAAGGTGTTGCCTTTCACTCAAACTATTATATTTCCTGTGTTTAGTATTCATTAGGAAGCAACTAAATGCTCTTCTTGTTATCTGTTGCTGGTACTATGTCCAGATTTCAGATTCTCTTACTGTGTTTGGTCCAAGTCTAATTAATTTGAAACTAAATTGTGTCTGTGCTTCTCTCCTGTGCCCAAGCCTAAGGTATTGCCTGGCAGAGCCCCCTGAACCACAGTCATGCTCCAAGACAGAGATTTTCAAAAGCTTAGAGGCCATAGTTAAATTGTACCTCTCCAGACTTTGAAACTTATTTCAGCTTCTGTTTCCAGTGTAAATGAGACTTCTCAAAATATTCCACAAAAAGTAGGGAAATATTTCCCCATATTTATTCCAGAATGGCCAAAAAGCTGGGTGCTCATTTGGGAAATTAAGCTTCATTGTCTTGGTCTGTTAAATTTTGGAGAGGCTTTGATGTTACCCTGTCTAGAAAATGGCCCTTAGTATGTAAAGATCTATAGTAAACCTGAACAGTGCCACTGCCAGCTCCCAGCTCCAATTTGTTATTTCTCCATTTGGGCAAACAGTTGCGTACTGTTGTACTGATCTGCTAATTCAACTTCAGCATCTCCATTGCTCCCTCCAGAACTGTTGTGTTTTCTGAAATCAGCTATGGAACTTTRTTCTTTGCAACTTATTCTGATCAGAAATCCCATCACAGATCAGAAAAATCCTCCTGAGCAAAAAACCTGTCTTGAAACCAATACATGTCTAGAAACCATGCTGCGTTAGAAAAAAAGATATTTTGGTGAGAAAATCACTTATTGGAAATGTTTCTATCCGTTCTAGAAATAGCTTGGTTTTATTTATGGGATCTGAACCATTTGGGAGATGAACTCCGATAAATCTGGCCCTTAAGATGGCTGTTCTACACCAAGTTCATAGCTGAACACCAGGAACAAAAAAATCTACCTTTCCTACATGACACATGACAAAACCAACACATACGTCCCTGTGTAGAAGTTGTGCACTATTCTCATGACCCGTTAAGAATAGCTTCAAATTTACTTCACTGCCTATTTTCAAAATTCTGCTGATATTCGATCCTCAGAGCTTTATTCCAATTTCTGTCTGGTTTCAATCAGCCCAAATTCATTAATTTTTTCAGATTTTGGAGCAGGTTGTTTGTAGGAAGTCCTGTTGGATTGTTTGTCCAATGCTGTCTGTACTGATATTTTCATAAATATTGCAGATATTTATGAAAAGCAGAAAACCCTCATATTTCATCTGCACTTGCTTGTTTTTTAGTCTTGCTCCTCACGCCTCTTCAGTGTTTTCTTACTGTATGCACATTAGTGCATGTGCTCTGTACTTTAGAATCTTCTGCTGTTTATTTGGCTTTATGGACATATCTGGTAGTGTCTATTTTTTTCTTAGTTAAAAAAATCTGTTGCTAATCTTCCGTTTATCTCAAAGATCCTTCACCATATTGTGCTGCATCGAATGCATAATATGTATCTGGTGTCTTACAAATCTATCTGAATTTAAGAAACCATGCTGTGTTTAAATGAACAAGCATTGCTATGTGTTTTAAAATAACCTTTAAGATCCTTTGAAGCAGGTCTGAGGGTTTCATTACTGAAAATTCCTTCCCTGTGTGATACGACTGCTCTGCAAATGCAACATCTTACAATGTGGCCAGTTTCATCCTATGAATTTTCATAACTCTTTAGCTCTGGGCTACTGTGAGTGTTATTATCTCTCGAGCCAATCACATATTTCCCAATATTGTATCCAAGTTGGCTATCTGGTATTGCTAGTGCTCTGAAGGTTTCTGTCCTTAGCCCTGAGTTATTTTCTGTCTATGTGTTTCCAGTCTCATTACTAGACTCATCTTGCTTTCTGTAGGTGGCAGCAAGTATATTGTTCTGCTGATGCTCTTTCATCTCTCTAAAAAAGTTTGTTCCGGACYTAACCCAAAGAATGTGCAAATAGGTGTTTTACTGTAGAGCAAACACGTTGAGTTCTGGGTATGACAGGAACACGTGATTTTTCTGAAATACRTATTCAGAGAACAGAACAGCAATAGATCTGTTGCCTGAGAGAAATCACTGCATCAGTTTAGTGGTTATAATGAGAGGGAG
Source organism: Oceanodroma leucorhoa (assembly GCA_030449065.1). NCBI lineage: Eukaryota > Metazoa > Chordata > Aves > Procellariiformes > Oceanodroma > Oceanodroma leucorhoa. The sequence goes on from JASVER010000017.1 coordinate 8,762,721, forward strand.
CTCTCTGGGGCAAGGGAGCTACATCCTATCCCAGATTTCTAGTCTGAAACTACCAGCACCTCAGGGTCCTAGGGCATCTTGTTGCCTCTGTAATGGCTCATACCGGCTCCCTACAGAATCTCCAGAACAGGAAAGATAAGAGGAAAGAGGATGAGAAATAGGATGGGAGAAATGACGTGCAGAAAAGGTAGGTGTGGATAGGGAATAACATGCCCTTGGGCATTCTTTGCTGGTAAAATTGCTCTGAAGCAGCTGCTATAACTTAGGACAATGCTGGGCAGCCCTAAAGCAGCTCTAAATTTCAAATAACCTAAGTTGTTCCCTAGGTTCAGCAATGTTCTGTATACTCTGTCCTATATGTATTGCTCAGAGCATTTAAGAAGCAACAAGTTCTGTCTCTTTCCTTGTCTCTGAAGGTACCAACCTATTTCTTGAGTAATGCGGTGAGAGATCTGCATGACGAACAGTTGTACTCCGTTACCCTTCCCATTACCATCCAAAYGGGCTCTCACATTTTTCAAAACATTTTTATCCTCAAATGTTCTCTGCTGGAAGTTATGTCCTATTCAAAGGATCTTCTTATTCTATCACATTCCCTTTTGAAAAATATGAGGCTGGTTACCTTTCCTGAACCGAATCCCCTCCGTTGTTCTCTGTCTTTACACTCAGGGTTGCAATCCCACGTATTTGTCTAACTGTATGCCAAGATCCAGGACCTTCTCACAGTGATCTTCTGCAAACCCTGTCCCATGGACACCATGCTGTGACACGGCAGGTTTCCACAGGTTTGTCCAAACAGTCRGCACTCTCCTTTCCATCTGCCTGATTCAACTGACCTGATGGAGTCATTCCTSTTTCTACTTCTATCAGTGAATGGAAGATCAACACTTGCCCCTGTGGTTTCATTATGTAGGTGACTTTAAACTCAGTCRACTGATGGCAATTATAAAGCAATCACGGTAATAGAAGAAATCGTTCCACTCTCAAGAATTAAATGAAAAACTAGATAGTGAAATGTCTGTGYAAATCTGAGCTGGTAATATCAAGTTGGGAACACTGTTCACGTAGGCTTGCAAAAAGTTACTCTGACACCAACTGAAATAGGAATTTTAACAAGTCTTCACATAGAAAGTAGGATTTTAATTTCAGAAGTAATCAAATCTGAATTGTTTTGACTCTGATCTAAAAAAAAAAAAAAAAAACCAAAATGGAAAGAGTAGTCGGTCCTACTGGGACTTGGTAACATTTCCCAGAAAATGAGGGTGTGACTCATGCTGTTCATAGGGCTGGATCGTGTAACCTGCAAGTCCCCGCTCTCTCAAGTCTCACTCCGGGCTCTCCTTCAGGCATGCACTACATAACAACGCCAGTGCTGCTGGCTGAAGCAGGGAGTTTTTCTATCTCTGTTCTCTCTCTTCCCTTGTTGACCATACAGCATCAACACCGCGGTGCCACTGCGGTGTGCAGGGGAGGGAGGGTCCAGTGAATATGAACTGTGGTCACTGTTCTTAATGTGCAAGGCAGTAAGGATTGTTTAGAGGGAAAAAGGAGAAGTACAAGATCATGCTTTTTTAAAAAAAAAACCTTCTACCTAGTGTCAAGCAATATAAGATTTTCTTTTTTGTTCTCAGCTGCGGGGAATGCCTCRGGAAGCAGAGCACTTAAGCTTTTAATTTACTTTCCCCTTGACTCTGTGTACATTGCAGTGGAAGCAGACTACAGAGCTTCACCGTTGGTCTATCTTATAATTGTTCTTGTCTGAAGGAATTATACTTTACTGCTAACTGCAATATGCTCTTGCTTTGCTGTCTATTATCCTCGTGAATAAATGAGCAGGAAGAAGTTGAAAATAGGCCTTGTTTTCATCATATATAAAATCTACCTGCACCCTTCATGCAGTACATTAATTAACTGAACTCTTATCTTACTGCCCATGAGTAAGCAATATTCTTGTTTATTTTGCAATGAAAAAAAAGGACATGGAGAAATATAGGACTAACTTACAGTGTTATGCAAAGTGGCAGAAAATGGCCAGCTTCTACCCATTGAAAATACAAATATTCTCTATATCCCCAGCGCAAAATACTCAYCCTGTAGCACACTTGCAATGAAGTGTGCCAACAGGAGCAGCTGTTTCTCCTGTCTGTCTATGACTGCTTTAGTATTATAACTGCTTAAACACTTCTCAGTCACTGAAAGAGCTCTGGAGGCTGATCAAAGTAAGTCAGAGCAGAAATAGTCTCACAAACAGAGATTTTAATCTTATTTTGCTCCATAATATCTAAAAACATATTTTCAGAAATYGTTTTCCAGAGGAAAAACAAAAGCTTCTTTTCTTTGAGAGAAGCTTTGGGTTTATGGGGGAGGGAATGACGTTACCTCTGTCACACGACAGTCGAACCCACACTGGGCTATTGCTTATTCCGATGGTGCTCTGCAAAACTTTCACCTGGGTTAGAAGAGGTGAAYGACTTATTCCCTTCATTTCTCTTTTCCCCATATCTTAGTTTCAAATAAGCTGACCAGTCTGGATTTTGTAGCTTTTGGCTTCCAAACTTTCCAAACTTAAACCTAAACTTTTTTTGCTTTCTGCTGTACTTTTACTTACTCTTTGGGCTTCTAGACATATTATACACACACACACACACACACACACACACATATATATATATAAACCTGTTCAGGACTGATGGATAAGGGGTAGAGAAGGCTGCTGTTGATTCCTTGCTCTCAGGAGAAACACATTCTCTGTCCAATTCACATGATGTGCTTCCTCTGCTCCTAAGCTAACGCCGTAGCTTACTTGCATGCAGATTTCCAGAACCTGCTTGTGAAAAGATGCRTCTCACCTGAACAGGAAAATGTTGGGGAGCATACTGTGAAATGAATCATAAATGGCAGTGGTATTCTTTTTTTRTACTGTATGTGCAGGCAGGTTTCAAAGAAGAGCAAATGGGCCTGAGAATACTTCATACGACAAACAAAGCATGTGTGAAACTTTTCTTCCTTAAAGCAATATCTTAGCAAAACTGATCTAAAAGACCAAAAATTATTAATAARATTTTGGATAGAAAACTTGTGCCGTATACAGTAAGCTACACAAGCCTAGTCTGGTGCATTTAGATGTCAAAATGTGGTCATCTCAGTTCGTTTTATATACATGTCTGCATTCTAGTATTATGTAGTATGCTATRTAATATTCATACATATATGTATTTWTATATAAACCTTACACAATAAAATACATACATATGTATGTATAAATTTGCTTTTAAATATTTTAGAGGGAGAGATGAGATAGAAAGGAAATAAAACAGAGAACAGCTGTATATAGAAAGAGGAGTCTCTTGTAAATAAACAGGAGGCTGGGAGACAGCCCGAGCATCCGGGCAAATGCTACAGGTCTGCCAGCCAGAAAACCTTGGGGGGATCTCTCATGCTCTGCATGTGAGAAGATTCGTGTTGCAGTGAAACTCGGAGCTTTCGGAGCCAGGAGGATGAAACAAAAGCTGTGCTGACAGAGCAGAAAACAGGGAGTGTTTCGATGGTAAATGACATTTGCGTACTTGGAGTCAGAGAAAACAGTAATTAGCAAGGACGRTCACTGTATTTATTCTGCTAATGTAATATTTCTTGGAGTCTCTGAGAATAGTTTCTATTTGAACTATTCCCTGAGATGTTTAACCTGAAAGTGAAAGAAAACAGTTTATCTTGAAATATAGACTTCTGCGCTGAATGTGMTCCAGGATTCTACTGGCAGTGTCAGACTGGTAAGCACCTCCTGTTTGCTGCTGATTTTATAGCGTTTGTCACRCTTAACGCTAGTAAAATGCACTTAGAAAGCCTGTTATCTATGAGCCCGTCTTCAGCACTTGTCCTGACGCTATGCTTGGAAGATGCAATGATAGCAATCATGTAGTCCATCATATTTATGGGACATCTTTGGCACTGAATATTACCTGTAAATTCTACTATCAGGGGAATGCACACTGTGCAACAACTAAATAGCAAACAGATCATAAAATGTCAAAATCGTCTAGGGACAGAGAGTGATCATGTCATTCCTGGAGTGCAGGCACGTAAAGCAGCTCCCACCTGGAAAAGAACAATAACCTTGAACTGGACAATATACATGAAAACTGTTATAGAAATATCAGTGGGAGCCAAGAGCAAGAAAGCTGGGCTGAGCAAACAACATTCAGGCAGTCTTGAAAGAGTTGGGTTTAATTTTGTGGTTTCTATGGGGTGACACGAAGGGCCTAACCTTCTGTACAAATGAAAACAACTTCTTAGGGATTTAAGTTCAGGGATTTAGATCAGACCATGACAAGTGCCGGTATGCGAGAGTCAGTTTGCATTTTTGTTATGAAYAATTATCTTCTGTGGATGTTTTCTGCAGTTATTACATTCATGTTTTCTTCGTCTCACTTCTATTAATTATTTATTGCTGAAAAGMTGTTAATGAATTTATACATTTAAAGGATAGTAACAATTAGAGATAGCGATCAGGATAAGACATTTAGGCAGCGAGGCTTTTCAGTGTTTGAACCCTACTTCCTTTGCTTTTTGCTATGATTTTGTTGCATGATATGATTGACACATTGACTCGCATGCTTTTCCAAAGCACATGAGGAAAGCGAGCTAATGTGAAAGACAGCACAAACAAATGAAGGGAGAAGAAACCTAGGACCACAGGACCTATGCTGGAAGGCATCTCCACTGTTATCGTATTGAGTCAACGCTACTGCAGGGATAGTGCCTAATGTCTCTTCAGAAATGCATCAGGATCCAGCTTAACGTTTGTTAGTGTTTTTGTGCTGACTTTTCGTGTAGAAGAGACTTCTGGAACTACACCCTGTTTTAATGATTAAAAACCTTGTCATATGCCAAATAAATTTCTCAGTTTACATTCGTGGCCAGTTTATAGGCATTTGTTTCTGTGAAAACAGTCATCTCTTTTGTCATCTTCTAATGGATTTTGCATTGAGTCTATATGGCTCAGCATGTGTAGCTTATACTGTATTTATTTGTTGCTTATCCATGCTTAAATTACTGTCTTACACGTGTGTACTGGTACCACAACATATATACCTAACCTAGGTACGTGGTATTTAATCACACACTATTTCCCTCATAGTATCCCTGTACATTAATTGTACGAGAAAGAATGAGTTCAATGGCTTCAGAGAAAATTAGGTATTATCTAATTTTTGAGTGCTTGACTTTGCAAGCCAAATAACTATAAAATGAAGTGACTTTTAATATATATGATTTATTGGAGTTCTTTGTGGTAATAAAGTAGCTTAGAATAAATTTGTGTAGATACCRTATTCATTATGCACCATTACTATAAAATATGAGCATGCATTAGCTATAAAGTTTGAGGTATTTTTATTTTCAAATCCATACACTCTGAAGGTGATGACCCAACCTTCTTAATGTGAAAGTATTCATTTTAATGAGCCAAGAATAAGGTGAAAATGGAATCATTATACACACTTTTTGAAAGCAGAAAATCAATGAACTTGTGACAGCAGTATTCAAAATAACGTCACAGCAATTTGCCTGTGCATTATTGCCAGGTTTTGTCACTTTTCTGTAGTGCCAACGTGCTCATTAAATTATCTTCTCTTTGCAGTCTTCTCGGTGGACTGATACAATAATCTTGCACTTTGAGAGAAAAAATATGGGTGATAACGTTACGTTTTTAAAGGCAAAAAGTCTTTGTAAGCAATAGGAAAGTATATTTTTGCTATGCTCTTGTAGGAGTTAATAGAGGCACGTTTACCAATGCGTTGCAGATCTGTGCTGTCACGGCCAGAGTCCTGTGGATGCCTCTTTAATGACCCACCACAGGATGTATCCCTGTCGCCCTCTAAGCAAGTTGGGTCTTTTTTATTTCCTTTGCCCCTAAACAGCGCTAAGTTTCATCCCGCTGGTCCAGTTTCTGAAACTTTAAGGGTCTTAACGCAGTTTGCTGATGGCTGTTACTTTACTTATAGCCTCTTGTAATTTGGTATTATCGTCAGACCTGATGAATATGAAAAGTATGGTATTAGTGTGTATTCTCTTAGTTATTTATGAAGACATCATACAGTTTCATTCCCTAAAAAGAAGCTCTTGAAGCATCCTTATCTTTTCAGCTGGAAAATTATGACTTTTTTTTGTCTGTGAACTATTAATTTCGGTTGTATATCTTCCATTTATCTTATCCAAATTTCTTTTGCAAATGAATCTCACATACCATTTTATACTGCTGTTAGTACTGCTGTGTGCCTAGGAGCTCAGAGGCTTTAATAAAACATACCTGTGCTTGGCCTATTTCTTTCTTCCTATACTGGCATTCATTAAAAACAATTCCACTGAATTCTGTAGTGTTACTCCTGGTCTAAAACAAGAAAGCAAATTAGGGCAGTACGTTTGCTGTGTCCCTTCACATTTCATTTTCAAAGCACTGTGCAAATATAACCAAGTAATTTAAATAAATATGGGAATGCTTATAAAAGATAACTAGGTGTGTGAAATTATCTCTTTTATATTTTTTTATACAAATACAGGATTTTGTGTAAGATTTGTCGCACACCCAGATTTTGGGCAGGGTTGGAGCCACGCCGGAGTGGCATTTTCTGTAACATGTAATTAGGTGTCCTTTGGGAAGCTCGGGCTCTAGTGAGAAATCCAGGCAAGTGTTGCAGATAGAAATCGATAGCCAAGGCAACACTTCAGATCTGCAGAGCTGAAATGCTGACTTTTTGCATCTAGCAAAGTGGAAAACATGTATGTCAACAGTAGAGATTTCTGTTACCATCAGTATTATTGCTCTCTGCAACTGCAAATTAAGAACTGAGGAGATTTATGATACCGTGATAGCAATACACCTTAAACTATTGAAGATTAGCAGGGAGACGGCCTGAAACGGGAGTCAGTGCTCAGCTTAGCAAATGCTCTGAAACTTGGGTACACCATATCTGAAGACTTGAAGAAAAAATAGCATCAAAAGCTGACAAACATCTTGGCACAGAGATGAATAAGTTTTAGCAGCAGGTATTGCTGCCCAGTCTGTCCACGCTCAGAATAAAACTGCAGTCTCCCCTCGAGCGCCGAGGCGGGGTGTGCATCACACACAGAAACGGCTGTGAAAATGCCAGAGTACCATACAGGTACTTCGTTGTGGAAGCGCTTAATCACTTATCTGCACTAAGAAAGAGGGTTAAATAACCAAAAGCTAATTGGACAGTGGCCATTCAGCCTTCTATAAGCCGCAAGTGGACAGACACAGCTTTTGCAGGTGCCAGAAAGCACCGAGGACATTTAGTTTTTGCTAGGGAGGTAGCTGGTGACTCACCTTTCTAAATTGGTGGAGAYGAGGGAAACTTTCCAAAAGGAATGAGGAATGGCTCAAGCTCTTCCTATATTTCATCAGGAATTTAGGAATGAGCCCYGTGAGGCAGAAAATATCCCCAACCCCTGCATATCTGCTGCATGAAAAGACTGTTTTGAAGTTGAAATGGATTTTTTTTTCCATTTAAATGAGATTAATGTCAAAAAATATATGACAGTTTGAGTTTTGCGTGGCTTTCAAGTAGCCATTTTGCAGACATCTCCAGAATGTCAGCTTTAGAAAGCTACAGATGAAAAATGAAAATTGCCATGTACAATTCCTTGGGATAAAAAGCATAGATACTGCCTTAAYTGCACTGCTCTATCGGTTTAAGAAAGCAAAATACGGACCTGGGGTAATGAGAGCTAGCAGAGCTTTTCTGAAATGTTTACAAAAATTTCCTTCTGAAAAATTTTCTCCATCTGTCCAGTGTCAGCTGCAACAGGGGCTTCTGGAGAAGATGCTAGTGCTTGTCCTTTGATTGAAACACTAATGAACTGTGTGATTAAGACCCTCGGCGTGTAACAGGGGTTGGCTCCTATTTTCCTGTGTTCCTTTGCATCATTTGTTTATTAACACAGTTAATTTGCTGCAGAATATAGGGCTTGGACCCTAAGTGTGCTGGATACCTGGTTCTTACGGAGTCTGGGACAGATCGGTGACCAAATAACTTCTGGAGTTTGAGTCCAAAAACCTGTTACTGGCAACCAACAAAGTACTGCCAGCGCTGGGGGGTGGAAATGCAGGCTAATGTCGGGTTGTTACTGGGCCTGGAAAACTGATGGCATTCCCCAGCATTCCTGGGGGAAGTAAATCTCAGTGTTTAGGAAACACCGTGCATTGCTGCTTAGTCTTGTCACTGAATCTATAAATGAATCTTGATAATTACCTTTTGGGACTGTGCGTTTTAGGAAAGGTTTTGAGGTTGGTTTGTCATTTATTAATATTCTACCCTTCAGCAGAAATTACGACAGATGGAAAARCAGTTGCAACAGAACTTGCCCTCGTATTTAAACATCATTAATGTGTGCTATAATCTCCATAATACAGACTGTATTCAGAGACCTATTAGGCTTTGATTTATGAATTAGAAGTTAGAAAATAATTCATTCAGCAACATTCAGTTTATAGACCTGGATGGTTCATTATAGTGAACTGTTGCGTTCATTATGCATCACAGAGGAACATCATTTATTTAGGACAGGTGTTTTTTTAACCAGTTAAAATACTAAAATAATTTACTAACCTCTGAAATGCCTTGCAACTGGAGATGCAGTCAGATTTATTTCTGAAGAAGAAAGTAACCAAGTTAAGTTCAAATTAGTTCAGTTTGCTGAGTAAACACATAAATCTGTATAAAATCTGAGTACAGATAGTGCCCTGAMGCTATCCCGGATGCTTTATTAGGGGCAGCTCTGGGTAAGTATGGGGGAGTCAAAGTACATTAAAAAGTCTCATTAAGTATCTTGATGAATTTGAGCCAACCATAGGACTTAACAGTTGTCCCCCTATTTCCCAGCATTGTTTTCTGTAGCAGAAATGGACTTTACTGCTTATGCCCATGGGAAGTAAACTCAGGTCAGAGAGTAAGTGACTGATGGATAGAGCTTGGCATCCCTTTTTCAAATAATTTCTAAATTGGAAAAAAATTGCTAACRTTTCACAGAGGGACAAAGACTGTTGATCTTTGAACTGTTGGCAGACCAAAAATTCAGAAAAAAAATTTTCATTTTGAGGCAACTGACACATTTTTTTTTTTTAAGATTTCAAAACGTTCCATGTTGATTTCAACCACTTTACTTGTACGTAACAATAATAATAAAAAAATACTGTCCCAAAATGTCAAGAGAGAAGATAATTTCAAACCAGAGAGGAAAATTTTTTCATTTCCAAATGCCTACATGGAAAATACAGAGTGGATGAAACTATTATTTTCTTGCAAATTCTTTTCTTTTTGGCACACTTGGCTTATTTTTGACAAAAAATTATTTTAACTGAGAAGTGTCAGTACAGCCTGACAAGCCTTGAACTTCCTCAGCGAGCTGCATGGGAAGCGTGTCGGTGCGGTCTCGGGAGCCGGCTGAATGCCCGGCGGGAGGGCGCTGAGATGTGCCGTTCCCGGTGGTGTAACAGCCCGTCTGACGTGTGCCCATCAGGATACGAGTTTGAAGAGGACTTGAGAATCTCGATTASGGACTGGGTAATTCTGTTGAAGACTGAATCTGAGCTTTAGGGAAAATTTGGAAATTTGGAGGAAATTTGAAGATATGGTCATGCTGCGGGCTCAAAATACGCGCAGGGATTATTGGGGATTTGGTTGCAACAATCCCCGGTGCTCCCGTGAGAAGTGGAGAGCAAGGATCATTTCTGATGCACGCGCAAAGTCTTTCGTCATTGTTTTCCATTTCTTCTCTGTCTGTCAATTATACATCAATTAAATGTTCCACCTAWGAGCCAATGCAGAGTGAACATGTTAAAGCTAACAAATCATGCCAAAAGYTTTTTTTTTKTTGTTTTAAAAGCTTGATCCAYTGSAGCAATAAATCTTCACTGCTTTCTGAGCTATGAATTCTCCGGMATTATGGACTGAATAATATTCATGATAGTGGGCTTGACTCAACTCCCTTATATCAGTATAAAGTAAGAATTATTCTACGAACTTGAAAGGGRTTGCAGAACAACAAGAAGGGAATTGGGTTTGGTTGTGTGGKTTKKTTTTTTTTTTCCTAAGAAGTAATACAGATTAATTTAACTGCTTTTATATCTTCAGAGTCTTGCTAGTGTTGCTCCACAATGATGGGGCACAAGTGTATTATTATTATTATTCATTATTATTATTATCTGTTATTAGTACTATCTTCTTTGATATTAGTACTATCTTCTTTTTTCATAAAGTATTGCCTAGTAAAACAAGATATGAGGTTTGCAAAAGGGAGTGTGATTTTGTATTTGGTTTTATTACAGGGTAATTAAGGATCAAGTTTTYGTTTTCTTGTTAGAAGAAATCAGGTCATAATAAAGGTGAAAGCTGCTAAAACGTGTGTCTGAGAAAGCCGGCAACTGTTATCTACATGGGCCAGTAAACATGAAAAAACACCCTGGCCTCTTGTTATGTTATTGAAAAATGCAATACAGGTCACTGTACATCTTTTAAACAGGCATAGTTTTACTGGATTTAGTGTTTTTTCTGATTTGGTTTTAAACTATAAATTGGGAAATAGATTTAAGCCKTGTCATTATATTCTGCAGTAACAACTGGAATGTCAAAAAGTAAAGGTGAGCAAGACCTGCTGTGCCTTGGCTATGAGGTACCTATTGAAAATATGGAATCCATGAATATATCAGTGAGAGATGAAAACAGCAAGACGCTGAGGCAGAATAGTTTCTTTAGCAAATTGCTGGGAAAATATGCTTTGGCTTCAAGGTGCAAATGTATCATCCAGTATTAATGAGTATGCCCCGTTGTAATTGCTACAGGTCAAAMCCACGCATGCTGTGAAGATAAGCACCACGCATTTCTACAGGGACACTGATCACAGTAGTTGCTGCTACAAATTGGTATGAAATGACATTGGATGTCAGAGATCAGAGCTTTGTCATTTTAATTCCTGAGTTTGCATCCCATGCATTGCAATCCCTTCCTGCCCCTGAGAACAAACTGAGAGCAAATCGAGAGCAAATACTGAACTGGATATTTACATTCAACATTGAGAGCTGCCATTTAAAATAACCTTACCATTTTTGCACAAACTCATGATACCTAACTTCAGGCTTGCAGCTTCAGAGATAACAACACCTCACAAATGACTGAGTTTTGAGAGCATAGTTCTGGCCAAATAATGAACAGCAGCAATCACTCTGAGATCAGAGTGGTCCAAGAAGCCTCCTAAACCAAAGCAAAAAGGGCAGACAGGGTTTTGATCCCAAGGATGCTTCCTAATAACCTTTTCTGGTGGATGGGCTGTAGAGGTAGAACTGCTTTTTATGGTAGGTTCTATTTTTAATTATTGAACAGCACTTTTACATCCTATAGCTATGGGAGCAGAGGTGGGCAACCTCCCCTAACTGTATTCTTGTGTGAGCTGGAGATAGAAATGATAAGTGAAAATAGAAACCCCTCTCTCCCGGTGTGCTGGTGAGTGCCAGAAGCAGCCTAGTGCTCTCTCTGGAGCAGGGTATCTCTGAGTGCTCCTTTGGGCATCATCCAGACTACTGCTTTTGGGGGAGATTTCAGTTTGCACAAGCTCACCCCAAGTGGTCAAACAATAAAATCTGCCTGAGCTCATTCTTTTTGTTTGCACTGTTAGTGCTCCTGTGCAGCTGATTTCTTACCTTTCTCTTGGTAGAAAGAGATTCAATTTCTCYTTGTTCGTACTACCTGAAGTGAGACAAATCACCTAGCGCGTTCCCACCCGGCTTTCACGGGCTGCGTTTGTAATTACTGCTTCCATGCCTTTTGTTTGGCTACTTGGAAGGAAACTTTAAATCATGCTATTTGGGAGGCAGAAATGTCAAAGCTGCATTTTTGCCTGCTCTATGTACTTTGTGTGCTTTCCTGTGTCAGTCTGATGGATATAACTTCACCTGTCATCTGCCTGGGGAGCTGGATGGAGCGAGGGATGCTCTGTTTTACCATYTTGTCTCAGACTCTTATGGATCAAGTGAAAAAGACGCATCTTATTTCTGTGATCCTTGAAGTTCCCGAATATCAATGAGCTGGAAAGATCAAAGCAAATTATAAGCACTCACTCTGGCACAACTGTGTTGTGGTTAAGGAGCACGTCCTCGGAGCTGCATTGCCCCAAGAGCTGACAGAGATCAGACCACGACCACAAAAATGCCAGCGTGGTCTCTGATTCCCTTCTTGATGGCATGAGCCATCAGCTGGTGTTTCACGGAGCAGAGATTGCTTCCCCTCGCCCTGGCCTCGCTGCCCCATTTATAAGCCTGGAGCAAACATCATACTTGCCTGTATGAAYATGAGCTGAATGCAGGATGAAGGCTTAATAACCCCGCTCAACCCTTTGGTTCTTCTGGTTCACCAGCTTAAGAAAAAAAAAAAAGGTGATCTTAAACATCCTTATTCCTTTATAAGCACAGAGCTGAGTTGCAGCCTCTTCATCTCTCATGCAAAACAGGCTATATAAGTGTCATGGAGGGAAACAGTCACTTGAACCATGAATATCTGAAAGATGGATGGCATTAAAAATATCGKTGGTAGGAAATGCTGTGCAGTAGTGTAGGCTTTTAAAAGTTGGAACAACGTGTACAGCTGGGGCTAAGTACAAAGAGACAAAGTGTCAAGGTTTTAAAATTTTGCTGCAAGGACTGAATACAGACCTAGCAATGCCAGTGAAAAATAAAGTGATTTTTTTCACTGAGGAAAGCACAAAGTGCTTCCTAGCAGCTCAGCCTATATGTGTGTGTACGAGGTTCTCTCTAGATACAGCAAATTTGCCATTACTTGAGTGGTTAAGTGTTCAGCAGCAGCCTGTGTCTCAGRCTGCAGCACGGGGAAGAACCCGTGCACAGGGAGATGAGGGAGACAGGRTTAGATTCCCTTAATGACTTGGTTATTAAGAAAACTGAAGCTAATCCACCATATTGGGTTTGCCAGTCTTTGTTGTCCTATTTCATCCTYGCAGAATAGTGCACTTAACTTCTTCCTTGTTAAAAAAAAGAAAAATATTTGCACTTTTTTTTGCCTAAGTTATTCTAGAAATCTAAATTAAGTCTAAAAAATGAGGTGATGAAAAAGCATGCAAGGAGAATACAGAGAAGAGGAGTTTTTTCCYCTTATGTCTGTGATCAAAGCAACGTAGTCTGTATATCTGCTATAAAATTCTCCCAAAAGCAATTGATACCACTTTCTTTCCCATTGCAGATGTCAAGGATATTTGTTTCAAGTGAGATTGATCTATATTTTTTAAAAGAGAGTGAAGTAATTGATTTTAATTAAACTCTGCTCTACTTGGAACATTAATTAGTTCATTAGCTATTTTGCAATGAATCCATCCTTTTCTAAATGTCTTATGCCTTCAATAACAAGGAAATTGCTTGTTTTCAAATTATTAATCTAATTCATTAAATATCTTTCTTATAACTAAGAATCTTTATTCTCCTGTCTGCATAGACTGAAACATACTCAAGTGAATGTCTGCTTTGGCTCTTTTAAAATTATTTTTAAATGCCTAGTGGCCACATTTAAAATCCATAAGATAAAAATATATTACAAAAGATGCTTTATATGATGTCTCTGGTGGTACCACTAACACATAGCTTACAGAAAAGCTTTGAGCTAACAAGGTCATTTCTCAATGAAATATTTTGTAAGGTTTTAAAKGCTGCAAGACTATTGCCAACGCTCTTTTTAAGAAAAAAAAATCCACTACACTTGATCATTTTCAGAAGTATTTGCAGACAGATTTTTTTCAGATAGTTTCTGCTGGCATTCACAAGATTAGATATTCATTACTCCTGACCGGGTGGTTCTGTAGTAGCTCTTTCCTCAGCAGAATCTGTATCCTTACAGAGAAAAGTGGGGATTTTTGTGTTTTCGGTGGATGTTCCTGAAGTTCCTCTCTATTAAAAATGAAGTAAACATTTGCTACTGGTTAAGCAATGAACAGTTTGCATAAAAGGGATTAGGTCAAAATTCCTGAMGGAGAAAGTTTCAAAGGTTTGAATTGATTAATGCTTGAATTTAGTCCCCAGAGCTGTGTAAATGTAACCTGCGAGCATAACCAAGCATCTATGATTGTTGCAAGATTTGACAGGAGTGTGATTTTTCAATGCTTAGCACAAACGTGATGCACTTCTTAGTTGATGGCATTCTTCAGGTTGCATTTTCCACAACGGTGTCATTCCTTGCGTATTGTATTTTATTTTCTCTTGGGAGAAAGGAGACTCAAGTCTTTAATTATCAGCTGATGGGGCAGCTCAGCTATGGAATTTTATGTATTGCCACAGTCCTGACTGGGGGAATAATCCTGCTGCTATACAGGCATCAGTGTATTTCTCATTCAGTTCACTGCAAGCGAGAACAGACCTGTTTTTACTGATAGAGGATTATTCWACCAAATGAGATTTCATTTACCCCTGGATTTCATCACTATGATTTTGGGCTCAAAGGAATTACCAGTTACAAGTCCACTTTAAAACAGAAACGTCAAATATGCAGAAAACACTTTCTTCGCTTTTGTGTCCACCGGAGTGTGATCTGATGCCTTTTCATATCAAACATCATTGTTCTGTGGAAGTGTACATCTTGGATATTGGATTATGTCCCTGTCAGCTCCTGTCCAAAGAGGATGTCCGTGTGTTCAGGGAGTGCTGGGGTGGAGAGAAGCAGAAGTTCTCTGGATGACATCTAAAGAGGAATGCAGGTGTCTAAACCCAGATGTAGGAGGTCTCTTTGGCYGAGTGTCATCTTACGTGAATAAAATTTGCCTTCTGACAGGGAGGCATTTGGCCTACCTCAGTCTCTCAGTATCCAGTAGATAACGACAAGGACTTTGAGAAGACAGTTCTCCCTATCCTAGAAAAGACTGTGGACACTAGTGGGCTGTAACGTCCTCCGAGGGTGTCCATCTCTCTTAACCGGTAAGAGATAGACTCTAGACAGTGAGGCTGGACTGAAAGCCTCCCTTACAGATGACCAAAATGAATGGAAATCCTATTTTAGGGGGCCCAAACTGCAGTTAGGGCCSTCTCTGCTAAGTGATGTGCCTGTTTTCCCAATGGATTGACAATTTAACGAAGCCACGGGTTCACGAGTGTCCCAACGTCAGCAGGCAGGCGCTGGCCGTGCTGCTCTGGGTCCTGCTGGGGTCTAATGGTGCTGATGTCTGAATAGCTCCAGCCCGGCTCTAAGCGATCCTGACATGCTGATGCAATCGGACCTTTTATAATAGAGATCTTTATTTTGAAAACCCAGCTGATGGGGTAAGGAGGAGGACGGGAGGGATCATTGATACTTGCCCTATGTAAAACAGCATTATGGTTGAAGAACTTGTCAAAGTAATGCCTGACCTTCCTCGGCAGGGGACAGAGGGAAACCCACACTAATTTTCCAGGAGTGTGGGCTAACCACCAGGCTACTGCTTATACCGGCTTTCTTGTGCCTTCCCTTTTCCATTGACCACCAAAGAAACCCAAAGCAATTTMTGCTTGAGATTATTAAAGAACAGTAGCAAACATTCAATACATAGAGTCTGAGGCAATATAAGGGATTGACATGAACTTTTTTGAAAGGTGAAGCTGTAATCATTATATTCCCTGCATTCAATTTATACTAYTGCCAGTAGCAATCTGAATTCTGCTAATTGGTAGTAATTATATGTTCCTCTGTGAATTTTGMTGGTGGTAATTTTCTTACTGGATTGTGATCATCTAAGGACTGTACTTGTGTGTGGGGAAAAATTATTTTTAAAAGGTATACTACCAAATAATCTTACTTAGTTTGGAGGTACTGTTAACTGGTTTATTTTAAAGTAGTGCTTATCCACGTATTTCAGTTAACATACTAACATTTTCGACTACTTTTCCTCCTCTTTATCTCATCTTTTTATGATCACTCRATTTCAGTGACTCATTTCTCATGTTTCCATAGGTCCATAATCATATCATGCAGCCCACCTTTTTTCTCACCTTGCTCTGTATTCTCTCAGAACTAATTTTATTCTTCTTCTCTCAGTGACTCAAAGTATGAGGCTTCAAAAGATTTAAAAAAAAAGGGGCAGGGGGGGAGGCAAGCTAAAAGAACATGATACATCCACAGGCAATTGCAGAGGAAGGTTTGGGGGATCTTTCAAATTTGCTTTTGCAATTTTTTAAAGGTTAAAATTAAAGAAGCACAGGGCTAAGCATCAGGCAAAAGCTCATAAGGCTTTGCTATTCACGTGAATATAGCTTTGAGTCAACTCACTGTAACGCTGCCAGTTTGTTCACTTCCTAATGCACCTGTGAATCCAGCCCATCAGGCTGAAGGAATCGTCACCACGACATATGGTACCCAGGCATTTGAATCCCAGACAGAACTGCCATTTTTCAGCAGTTGTTATAATAAGCAGCAACTTGGAAGCAAATTTTTCCAACTCCCTGAAGTCTGATGATCAGCATCCTTTCCCTTCTTCCCCATAGTAGCATCTGAAATGGGAAGTTTAATATTTGAGGCTCTTCGCTTCTGGTGGCTGTGTTGTGGTTCCTAAGGGAAAGCTGCATGTTCAGTGGGACTTTTCCCCCCCAGATCCCCTAAAGAATAAATTATGGTTGTCAGCATTTGGGGACTGAAGTGTTTTTGATTCATGCCAGGATGTCAGAGAAGCCGTTACCTGTGTCTGATTCATTTCACAGCTCAGTGAGGCCACAGGTAGCTRTCCTGAAGGTTGCTATTCAAATCACACCACAGAGCACTAGATTAGATGCCAAGGATGCTTATTAAGGAAACAGTGAGATACCTTCCCAAACAGAAGCTCAGGCTAAGCTGTAACACAAGGTGTGAGAGAGCACAAGGAAAATTGCACCGATAGCCAGTTCCAGCCTGTGTGGGTCTCTTCCTTGTTAATCTGATAGTACTAAATTCATTGCAAATTAAGGGTTAAATGCATTTCCTTTGTGGTGACACAAGTTCAATGAGCAGAAATAATGAAAGTTTCAGCAAACACTGTTTCTCTCTGTAGAAAAGAGCTTAATGTGTAATGAAAGGTTGTCAGAATATCCAGTAGGACGGGCCAGCAGTTCAGTAACTAACGCTGAAGTCCAGAAGCAAAAGTACTTTCTTTTCTCTGTGTCTCTGGGGAGATGAGGTACGTGATTTGTTCCTTCCATTTCTACAGATCATCAGTTGTATATGCAATTAGATGTCCTTGTCTACTTGTGTCTGATCTTGAGTAAAATTTGTGGAAGTTTCACTGTTGTTTGCAATGAATTTAAAAYAGACACTAAATGCCAGCGAAATCTTTGGGTTTTAAAGCACTTTAAAGCACTTGTTTTCTCTGGAAACTGAAGGATTGAATTCTGTCATTTGGTACAATCTTTTTCAGCTATTTTGGAGGTTTTGGTACAATATTATTCTCTGGTTTTCTCACATTGTAGATGATCATGGGTGGCCCCGAAGTTGTGCTTTTGTTACAAAGAAGTAAACACCTTTCTGTAGGAATAATTCAAAACAAAATATATAGTTTTGCTAACTGACTCAATGAATTTTGAGTAGACACAGTGGGCTGGGTATATATGAAATGTTGATRATGGGTGATCACTGCATGCAGAACTGAAGCTGATTTAGAGATAGAAGAGAGATACTACTAATGAAGAATATTGAAATTGGAAACAGATTCATGTCGTAGTTTAAAGTCTTTTGACATTTACACTGTTCATCATCATGGTGACTCTGTTTTCAAATAAATTGTAKCTGAATTAGGGGTGTAGGTTATATTAAAACAATTCAAAGTGAAAGGAACAATACACTTCCAGTAGCATCACACCCACACCAGGAATGCATCCGGTCTTGGAGGAGCAGCAACTTTTAGAARTCTGATGCAAAGTCAGTTCATACCTCTGAGGTCCATCTCAGGTCCTCTGCATATTCAGCTCTAATTTCAATGGGTTTTTTTTGAAATTATATAAGCTAGAAACAGTTTTTACATGAGATGTAAATTCTTCATCTCACTGAGTGGTTCCCCCAGGCAAAGCTCGGAAGAGTTTTATGCCCTAACCCATCTCTAAGAATGTCTGAACTAAGAAAATGTGGCAAACAACCATGCAAGTTTCATTGGTTGCAACTACATGTTTGCCTTCAGATTCGTTTGTGGACTCAGACAGATGTACTATATCTGCATGTGAAGTAMAGTTTAAGGAATTAACTTCAGGAGCAAGCTGTAGAGTTAGGAGAGAGAAAATTAATTGATATGGGCCAATTGAGTTGGAAGAACTTAAAGACCGGGAGAAGGAACACTGATTCATTTTTCAGGCTGAGAAAAGCACATTTTCCTGGGTTAAAAATGTTTTCTTATGAATTTATAAAAGCGGACAAACCAGAACGCCCAYGGCTGAATACTGAAATAGGACAGTTCATGCTATGAAGTGGGCGTGGGGGGGAGATGATGATGCTTATAGGCAGGTAATGACCAACACAGAAAATATAAGGAAAGCACAAATAGAGGGCTAAAGAGCTTTTCAAATGGAAGTGTAATACTTTGGCTGGAAAAATAGTATTAACATGTTGCCTTTGTTTAGGCTTTAAGGAAAGTTAAAATCATACGAAACCTAAGTTTAATAACAAGTCTAACTACTAATTAGAGCAACTGTGAAAATCTCAGTTGGGAAAGCAGAAGGAAACAAAACCATGGTTAGCTCATGAAACCTAACAGCGAAGCTGAAATGCAAGAAGCTGTCCCAGAAGGAGCATTGTTTCTTTCCCTGCGCGTTGCATCCGGTGCTGCAGACACACATCAAGATAAAATGTAGTGAATTAAAGTCAAGCATTTGTCTGGCAGTGTGCATGATCTGATTGCAAAGACTGATTAGGGATTAAATCCTTCTGACAACTGAACCGCTTAATAACGGAGGTTTCATCAGGTAGAAGGCTCAAGGCAATTGGACTGTGGAACAATTAGTTTTTCTTTTGGTAGAAAAACAAAAATAAAAAAGCACTGAAAAGCCCCAGCGTATTCATTGCAGGTAATTTATATTTCTTTTGTTTATTTGAAAACTTACCTTTCTTGCAGAATTAAGCATTGACCTTAAAAATAAAGATTTGGAGGGGAGGAAGGAAGCAGGTGGGCAGACAAGGAGGAGGGCATTGAGTTTTARCTGTCTTCAAAATGCGTTGAAATTCTTTATCTGAGAAAAGTTTTGCCACTTCTTAGCAAAAATCCACAGCTCAGATGTGGATTTTTTAACAGATGATGCTTAGAAAAAGTTGAYGTCTACCAAACTCTGATGTGCAGAGTAGAGAGAGAAGCTGGAACCTGTCTCGAGCTGAAAAACTTCTTGACAATTTGGRGTTCAGATTCATAGCTAGACCCTCTTTTTAGGTTTGAACTAAGAGTGATAACTCATGATAATTTCTCCTTTTTAAAGATTCCTTGAACTTCTTACTCTTCCTCTCAGAAAGTTATGCACAGAAAGTCAGAAAAAATGGAAGGAAATTGCTTTTCAAATGTGAAAGCATCAGTGATAGCAGAAGTCAAATCTATATTATTAGCAAATTTCTGAAAATAAACTCTACAGTTTAAATCATGCTTGTTTGTCAGCATGTTCTCAGTTTATTTTTCCCTTAGGTCCGATTAAGTCTGAGCTAATTAATCTAGAATTACAGCAGCATTACCGAAATAAAGTGATTGTTTAGCATAACAAAGCTGGTAATTAGTATAATTCTAGAGATAATGTTAGCATCAGCAGCAGTGAATACCTCTGTGGGCTGTATAGCCAAATTGGGACTATCTGGAGACACCTCCCTTCAATAGTATTATTTTGACGAGCTCTATTATCTTGAAGTCTTTCTGGTGGTAGCTTCTCCCTCTGCCTTGAACAGCCACAAGTTGTTCAGATCCATAACTGCAGCAGYTTTTCTTGAACAAGCTTGGCCAGCTACAGATAATCAGCCTTTYGTGCTTCCCAGCAGTCAGACTGGTATTGATTAGGTAGCCAAAAGTTTCCGTCAAAACAGCCTGATTATCTCTGTCCCCGGTGAGTTTGCTGTTCCTTCCCCATTACTGCTCCGAGCGCCCCGGCAGCACTTGGCTCCGTTTTCAGGCTCCCTTCTGCACGCTCTGAATTGCAGCAGCATCACAACGGGTCTATGCTGAAAGTAACACTTGAAGTCATGTGCTGAGGTCACAGTCTCACTAATCATTTAAGAGATTAAAAACATATTTTCTAACGCATAGCGTCAAATAAAATGCAATTCTAGAACAAGCTATGCTGGGTAACCATCCGACTTGTTTCCAATGGCCTGGCCAGACCTGCTCATTGCTGTTGGAGCAGATAGATCTGTGTGCATTCAGCAGCCATTGCTTTGGAGCTGCCTTTTTTTTTTTTTTAAAGGTAACAATGCTGCCCACAGAAATTTGGAAACATTGACTTCCAGAGATGAAGTGCCCCAGAGGCACCTTAAGAGCTACAGTGAAGGGGTGAAGCGATGGACACCTTCTAGATCCTCTGCAGCCAAGTCCGTACTGTTCAGCAGTTCCGAAACGTCTTGACGGCATTGGTACAACTAGGGCAGGGTCAGTAGACACAAAGTAGAGAGAGTAGATGTTTTCCGGGCAGTAGAGCTGGGATGGGCAGGTGGCATCTGCATGTGCAAATTCCTTCAGATTCTACTCAYGTCTCAAAGAACAGTTAAGAACCCAAACATTAATTATTGAACACAGACTAAGGTTTCCCTTGAATACGGAAATTAAACCAAATCATCCAGGAAGTATCAGCTGACAGAATCTCAGGGGSGTTTCTACAAGAGTCCTTGAGGGTCATATACCTACTGCCTACACGTAAGGAAAGCACAGGGAGTAYAAAGTTTGTGCTTGTCAGCGCTTGTAATTTTTTCTGGGTTCTCTGAATTGGCTGACGTCTGACTTGGAGAGTGCCTGGCTTTTCAAGTTTAGCATAATTTTTAGTTAGCAAATACATGACAAATTTCCTCCTGGATTGGTTGAAACTTCGCTTGACCTTGGTTAACTCTTTGCTATCTCCCAAAATGTGAAATATAATTTAATCATGAATTTTATAATGAAAATCGCCAAGAGGATCTCATGTAATTAATTATTTACTAGTATAAATGTTTTCTGTGCAAATGAGAGAGGTGATTTAAAAAATTTAGTTCCTCTGGCCCACACATCAGATTAGAGTATCTGAGGGACTGACATAAGCAAACTCTTTTTTGCCATCTTCTTTCTTAGCAGACTAAGGATGCCATCGTCTTCATSTCTTGCTGTAAGATTTCTGGGATCTCACATCTCATAGGAGAAAACTCTATTATAGTTTCCATGTCATAGCTGGAGAGTGATAGTTAGATATTAGGAAAATTTTCTAAGAGTAAGGAAAGTGAAATTCTGCAATAGATTTCCCAAGGAAGTTGTGGTGTTCCTGTTAGCTGAGGGGTCTAAGAACAATTTAGACAAAATAGGCAAATTCTTTGTTCAGTTCAAGGGATCTGGCATTACACATAATTCCCAAATCTGAAACGCTGTGGGGCAACATCATCAGTTGGCATAAATCTGAGGACTCCATTATGTCCTCAGAATTTCAGACATGCCTGTTCTTAAAAGCCATTTAACAGTCTACTCATTGCAGTTATTTTCACATCCTTTAATCCATCTACAAATCTCATGTTTTGCAGTGTGTAGGTATGGAGAAAGGCAATACAAGGTTTCTGTAATTCATGGRTGTGAAGTTAAGCTGGAAAACAAGCAATGTGACATTGTGGAAATTGTGATTTTGGGAAAAGCAGAATATTGTTGTCAGAGAACAACAGYAAGAATCAGAAAACCTGCATCTTATTCACAAAAGTTCCTTTGACTTGCTGCATGATGTTGGATAAATCATTTCAATGTTTTTATTCTGTTCCTACTCCCCCTTTTTGTCTGTCTGTTTACAGTGCTGCCTGGGACTTTTTCTCTTCTTTGTCTCTACGTTGCTTTGTACAGCACAGTCTTAGCCTGTAGCTGGAATTCCCRAGTTTCACTGGATAAATATTATTAATTGCAGTGAGGACGATCTCTTGCTGTGCAAGTACTCAGTACCAAGCAAAAGGCATCCCATTAGGTTGAAGCACCGCTTTAAATTTAATGACAATATTAACTGTTAGGTATCCCATCCCAAAAAACAACATTCTCCAAGCAATGTATCCAATCAGAGAAACATTCCCACAAAACAGTGTCTCTGCCATGGTTTTTACRTATGTGCTTTAGCAAATGACTTACTAAAGCTGACCTTCATAGGGGAAAATTGTTTTCTTGCAAGTTGAAASTATGACTGTCAGTGCACTGAGTAAGAGGGTGCCAGGCAACTTGAGGCACTGCAGTTTTCACTCTAACTACAGTATAGATCAAGGTCTCATCAGGTAAATTGGAGAAAGGGGGAATCTGGCTGACTATCATTAGAAGTTTCTCGCTAGTAAAGCCTACTAATCTCTAAAGAAGAACCATAGCACTAGAGATACCGAGCTAGGGGCTGGGCAAATCAAGAGAAAATGTACTGTAAAGAGTAATTTTTTACTGGAAGAGAGAGGGCCAGGACAGTTCCCATTCTCAGCATRTGGTCTGTTCTTCTATAGAGTTCCTGTAAATAAAAGGGATCTTTTTATCTATAATTTATATTTAACTATAGCRCATAAAAATTATTTGTGTTTACTTTATAAGTACTGCAATAATAATGTGCTGTTTTTCACTGCAGCTATTACATTATTGATATTTCTAGGGCAGATTGTGCTACCCAGCAAAATTTACTTATAACACACTCAAACTAATCCAATAACATCAAACAAAACCTCACAAATAAACCAACAACATCAAACAGAACGCCACAAATAACCAAAACCCCACCAGCTTTAAAGTTTCAATCAGTAACAGAACTGGGTCGTTACCCAGTTCTTCCTGTATGTAGGCTTGTGGACATGGCTTTGATATGAGTAAGTGTTGTAGATATCGGAAGAACTGTRCTTTATAAAGAACAGGATGAGTGCACAGATTTGAATACACTTTCAAAATATATACACATTTCAAAGTATTTACTATTCTGCCTTCCAGTTTGATTGCAKAAATTTTGCAATAGAAAGTTCAGCTGGTTATGCTGGACCAGTAGCTGAATTTTGTTCTCTCAAGTTGGTATCAGTTTGATTCTTCCTGAATTTGTGGTATTATTGATGGTTACAGGTTTACCAATACAATTAGCTGTAATAATAATGCAATATAATAATAAAATAGTAATAGCCTCAGATCCTAGCTGACAGACCCATTGAGTTGAGCTGCCCCCAGAATGAAAAACTGAAATTTCTGTCATGGGTTGTTCTACATCTCTAGGTTGGCAGCTAGCAACGTGTAATTATTCCAACAAGCTCAATACGTGCAGTTATGTGAAGATTTACTTCATCTAGCACTGCRGTTGTTAGTGTAAGGGTTATTACAAGGGTCTTTAAGAAATCACAAATCTGAAGGAATTCTTTGGTTTTGAAATCTGAAATGTCAACACCTTAAAAATGTTATTGGCCCATTTTTTGCCATCTCCCTTGCCATTAGCACTGAAATAGTGGGCTAGATTGTTCTGATAATTTCTTTCAGTTTCTTAATTTTAGAAGTGTAACATTAAATTGATAAGAACTCTTAGATTCCAAGRTGCAAGGCATTTTGGCTTTATTGGCCAGCAAACCAACAGACAATAGCACAATATACAACAGCCTTTAAAACAGTGCTATTGCTAAACAGGCGCTAAATGACGTGAATTAAACTGCACAAGCAGATGGCAAGACACCAGTGTGAAAAAGCCCCATCCTTAGAGCTGCTTAAGCAGCTTTTTTTCATGTAAAAAAGCTACTTGCAAAAGAGAAAAGGTCTGATTTCCCAAGAATTCCCTTTAAAATCACTGTTTATGAAAAATCACCTTTTTTTTTTTTAACATGAAAAAGCCAAAATTTTAAGGAAACTTTTGTGAATTCTGAGACAATTGTGAATGCCCCRGGGAACAGAGCCCCAAAAGTGAAGCAGCAGCGAGCCAAATTCATGTTATTGATATACTGAGAAATAGAGAAGCACCACTTAGTTCTGCGCCAGGATTCAAGCTGCAATGTAGGAATCTGGAAGCTTTGACACTGATTTTAGCAAGCAAAATGAAACGGTTAGCACGGTTTATCTTTCACACGTTCCGATTCACAGCTCTAAACTGTGTTTATGGGCAGTGCAGCGAGTCACCGCTTCCCCGCTGTTGTATCCTTTAAAATGCCGATCCATCCTGGTGTCGTGGAGGGCAATACTAAATACATTTTGTTTCCAGGAAAGTACMTTCAAATATCAAGCATGTTAGCTGCATGCAAAAGCAAGGTGAAGACAACAACGTGCGCTCCAGGTAATCAGAAACTGTGCACTGGAGAGGGGATGAAGCGAYCAGCACATGGCATTTTTCTTATTACTTTCCAGACTGCAGTGCGGGGGTCAAAGTTTTGACCTCATGTTGAGTCCCCTTTGACTGTAAAGCCAAGTCTGAATGACAATCATTGCCAAGAAACTTCCATATCAGGCAGTAYGGAAAAGACCAGGGAATAAAGAAATACACTTTTCCAGTAACACTGCTCTTGTTCTCAGAGCTAATCACCTTGCTAAGAGCTAGTAAATGTGATAAAAATATTCTGCAGTAGATTCCTCCAGTGCCCYGTGAACGTAGGTAGCTCCTATATTTTTAATCATGTCTCTTGGCATGCATAAAATGGAAAGYTCTATCCGTGAAAAGGATAATAATTTAAACTGAATACTAGATGTTGAAAATTGAATTATTCATATGCATGTTTTACATTCCTAAGATAAATTAACACAATTAAGGTATTTGTTTTGAAAAAAGCCCAACAAAAAACCAACCCACAATGCTTTCTTGAAGCAGTGACTTTATGTTTTGTGAAAGTTACCAGGTTATTCTTAATCCAGTGAAACTCTTAACCCTTGTTAGTGCCAGTGGGATTTTATGATGATTGCTTA
This sequence comes from Oceanodroma leucorhoa, assembly GCA_030449065.1. Classification (NCBI taxonomy): domain Eukaryota; kingdom Metazoa; phylum Chordata; class Aves; order Procellariiformes; genus Oceanodroma; species Oceanodroma leucorhoa. Next base: position 8,787,786 of record JASVER010000017.1, read on the forward strand.
ATGACTTTTTCTGGCTTAGCTGTTTTACAGCCTTTCTGCCTATAGSAGTTTGAAGCAAATACATTTAACCTTGCATTAAATGTGTTTTCTTCAGAATAATGCTTTCTCTGSTTAATCCCCCCAACAAGCATCCACCAAATTGGTAATGTATATGACACATCCCTGTTAATTCTTAATAAATCCATAGTCAAGACTGRAGGCTATGAAGGAAGAAAAGAATGTCATTGTTAACTAGTAGAATAGGTTTTGATATTGTGTGGGCTCGTTTTTAGTCTACGCATTTGGGCCATACACGGATGTGCTATGGGCCAAACGTCTTAGGGCTAAAATGAGAATTACCCAATATCAAGCTGGGATAGGACTTGTGAAGGGTATGGAAATATATTGAAATACTTTCTGAAATAAATAGGAAGCCAGGAGGAAGGAGTGGGGCTGCTGTATGGCAGGGAAGGGATGCACATGGTTCTTAACAACTTGCCTCAGTGCTCAGCAGCGTAGGTGACTCTGTAAAGATAATGGCATTGAGCATATGGGCAAAGAGAAGACAGGTGATGGGGATGAGGAAATAATCAGAAACTATCCTGGAAAAAAATGCCAAGAATTCACTGCAATCAGATTTGAGATACTGTCCCCCAAGATTACAACCTGTAATAGTAAGGAAGATCCAGCCCATTCCGGTTTTATAAATGTATAAATATATATATAGATATAATACCAGTTTAAATAGAATAACAAAAAAAAAAWATAAACTACAGATGGATGAACAGCTTTTTGTTCAACATCTCACTGACCAGCCCTCACTCACAAGAGAGGGAGATCCCTGTAACTTGCACCATGGTTTTTCAATATTCATCTTGCTGGAACGTATCTTTTCTTTTCATTGGATTTCTGCTTCTGAATTATAACACTATTAACATACAGTTAACTATGTTTAAATGTCTTGCTTGTAGAGGGAATAAGGTAAAAGTAGTTTCTTTTTATTACAAACTCATGAAATTGTGATGTTTTGTTTAATTTGTTGGCAGTATCAATCACATCTTCATTTTATGTTTTTATGCAACTATTTACAGTATCCCATCAAAAATAATCAAGTGCCTGATCAAATGGGAGATCCAAAGGAAAGAAAGAATACAATATGGGATGTTGATTTAAGGGCAATTGAGACTATATGAACAAAACTGTATTACTTTGACTACCCTCAGGCCCAAGAGATTTCTGTTTGCTTGCAGAGAAGTGGGAGTTCTGGATAATTTCCATCCTAATATTCTGAAAACAGAAGCCTGGAGCAGGACTCTGCATTAAGGACAAGAAATATTTTATTACATTTCTGTTTAGGAGTGCATATTGGAGCAGGAAACTAAAAAAATGCAATACATACATTATTAAAGAAGTTGAGGCAGAAGCGATAAGGCCCAAACCAGTTATTCAGTCTGAATTATATGGAATACAAAGATCTGGAAACAGATTTGTAGAAGAAAACAGCTTAAATATAGAGGTAAAATGGGAAAAAGAGAGAAAATGTAATGTAAGTCTACAAAAAGTATATTGTTAGAATCATCTCATATTTTTCTTTGATATTAACGTTGATAATCCAAAAAAAAGGAAATGGAAGAAATCGTAGTAAATTGAACTGTTCTTTGCTGTAGTAGTTGATACAGTATCACTTGTGAAATTATGTGTTAATTTGGGTAGGATAGGACATAGTACAAATTTTATAAAGTGGTAAGTAATTAAGTGGCTGTGAGGAACCAGCAACAGGCAATGTTGAAAGGGAAAGTACTGGACTAAACGTAAGATGATTAGTTTATTTCCTCAATAAATATTTTTAGGCTCCTGACAAAAGAAATGGGAATAGGTTAATAAACTCCTTGTTGGCCTGTAATAGAAGATGAAAAGAAACAGGCAAAGAAAAGTAAGTCCAGGTTTCTAAGAGCAAATGCCATGAAGAATAACACAAACATATAAAGATGATACAGGTTGAGTTGCAAAGTAAGATACAACTACCAGGAAAGATTAAGAAATTACTTCCGATGTGCTTTAATACTAAAAAGGTGATCAAGGAGAATGTTGATCTAGTCAATGAAGAACAAAAGTTATCAGTCCCTGACACCAAAAAGGGCAATATTTCAACACTCTTTCTGCATCAGTTAACTGCAAGCAATTAAGATAATTACAATTCATAGAATAGAATCATAGAATCATTAAGGTTGGAAAAGACCTCTAAGATCATCGAGTCCAACCATCAACCCAGTACCCATGCCCACTAAACCATGTCCCGAAGCACCTCATCCACACGTTTTTTGAACACCTCCAGGGATGGTGACTCCACCATTTCCCTGGGCAGCCTGTTCCAATGCCTGACTACCCTTTCAGTGAAAAAATTTTTCCTAATATCCAATCTAAACCTCCCCTGGCGCAACTTGAGGCCATTTCCTCTCGTCCTATCAATTGAAAGGGTCTGGAGGAGAGGAGTGTTTCAGGAGAGGAGAAATGCAAATACAGTTTCTGTCTTTAAAAATATAGCAAGAGGAGAAAAGAATGATAGATTCTAAGAAAATAAATTCCAAGAATATATGACAAACTTTAATTTCTATAACAGTTCGAAATAAATGATCACATACTCTTTGTGAAGTACCAGGAAGGTAACCATGTGTGTCATAGGCTGTGTGAATTTTCCGAGAACAAACCATGTCAGCCAAACCAATGTATCTCTCTGGCAAGGTAACAGACGTTATGAGCAGAGCAGAACCAGGAGATGTTGTGAATTTTGACTTAAGATTTTGACAGTAATTTACATGACATTTTCATAAATAAAGAAAATGTCTGCATGTTTACTATAGGACGGGCACCAAACAGGCTAACGAACCTTCCCTGGGTAGGTTTTGTTCATTGGGTCAGGGTAAAAATGTACCAAGTAGTGTTCTGCAGAAGTCAGATTTCAGTGCATTCATTAATTATATAAATGATGGAAYAGATAGCGTGCTTACTGAACTTACAGGCATTGCAGAGGAACGTGGACTAAGACTGTGTTAGAGAACAGGATTAGAACTTAAAATCTTGGGAGTTTGAAGAAATGGCCTGAATCAACCAGGACAGAGTTCAGCAGGGACAGTCCTATGTACTTCATACAGACAGGAATATCAGCTGTGTAATTACAGAATGGGAACTACCGGGAGGGCATGGGGTAAGAACAAGTCACAGGCTGAACATGAGCTAATAATAGCATATTTCTGCAAAAGGATTCACTCGTAATGGGGTGTAAAAGCAAGAGAATAGCCTGCAAGATTGTAGGCTCTCCTCCCAGTCTCTTAATCACAAACAAGATCCCACCTGGTCTGGTTTTGGCCAGTTTGAGAAAGGTAGAGAAAGTCTACAGAAAAGTGAGGGAGTTGATCAGTAATGTAGAAACTATAATCTGTGAGGGGGAAAAAAAAAAAAGAGAACTGGGTTTGGCTAGCCTGAGGAAGAGAAGACTTAAAGCAAACTGAGACATCTCCCAGTACATCAAACCCCCCAAACCTATTAAAGAAATAACTCGCACAGTCTTCATGTTGCAAGGTGGACGGGAATAGTCTGTTCTCACTGTTCATGTTGAACAGGATTGAAATTCCAGCAAGAAAGACTGAAGTTCGATGTTCAGAAAAAGCCCTTTTGTAATGATGAGGATATGGCAGCTTTGGAATAGCCTATATGGTTGAGGTATGGTGTTGGCGGTGCTCGTGAGTTGAAGAAACATTTATCACTAATGTGATAAATGCACTAATTTATCACTAAATCAGTCGTAACTGATCCTGTCTTGGTGCAGGGGCATGGGCTCTATGACCTCTTAAGGTTTCTGCCAACCACACATTTCTGTGATTGCGTGACTGCATTTAAAGATTTGTGTCAGGTGAATGTTTTCCATTTACTRTATTCTTTTGCCTTTCCGCTTGTCAAAATGAAAAATAGCCCAYTCTGGCACAGAACTGTTCCAGCTGAAACTGTCAGCCAGAAAGCTCAATGCCACAGGAAAGCTGCTTTGCACAYACATCCTTTAGGAGATTAGTTGAGAAGCCAGCATACCAATCCCAAAGCCTCAGAAAGTATGAAAAAGACTTGTAGAAGACAGTCATAACTTCACTGAAATGAGACGTTCATCTTATCCTCAGCATTTCCCTAGTATTCTGTGGTCAGAAAAAAATGAATAAATGGGCTGTTTTTATTCTACATGTGTGTGGCGTAGCTTCAAAACGCACAAAGGTTTCACTATGCACAAAAATGCGAGCTCAGGTATCATGGAGAAACAACTGTGAGCTGGTGCATTCATTACAAATGTGGGCTTTGTTTTTCTGACATTGTCACTATATAGGCATAAAAGATTTCAAGGGCCAAATACAAATACTTTACACTATGGAAAGAAGAATAAACCAATTACCAGAAAACGTTTTGTTCTCCAAACCAACCAACCTAATGTAATGATTTGAAATATTTTTGAAAATGGGACCAGCAATGTAGTTTGGGCTATATCACTTAGAAAACAGTTTATAAAAATAGAAAAAAGCAAGAAGAAAATGTGCAAGTTCCTTGATATCCCAGGTTTCACTAAGCCTCAAAATTTTAGAGAATTCCGTACTTCTGTGCCTCTATGTTTTTTACATTCCACATTGCAGTATCCCATGATCAATCTACTCAAACCCAAGAAACTTGTGATTCCAAAGTGAACATAACCCAGCTTTCTTTTGCTTTCTTATCATTCTTCAATCTAATTTCTGAGGGTAAAAAGATTTTTCCATTTCTCTGCCACTTCCTGGACTCTCATATTAGGAGTATATTTGTCAGGTAGAAAATTTTGGTTTTCTAGACCTGCAAAATTCATTTGGAGGCTGCACATGCACGTGAATCGATGCTGGGATGAATACAATGACTTCCTTCCCTATTTCACCATGGACTTGCACCATTGTCTTTAAACAAATAATTAATTACTCTGCTYCTGTTCCCTATTGGCAAAGCTGAGATAGTGCTTCACCAGTAGAGGTGGCTCAGTGACATTATGGCATGTCATTTGATGAGTAAAAATTCTGCTACAGTTTTGTACAAATTGCATTATTTGGACTTCAACTTAAATTATGGTTCACTCTGGCATCCATTGCCAAACTTCTTCATAAAATTTCAGGCAAGATGAATGAGTTGGGAAATAATTACTGTAATCCTAATTTGAGTGCTGGAAGCAGGTTCTCAATTTGAGTTACAAAAATATGCAAGGAAGCAAAACTTCTGGAGAAAATTGGCAAGTTTTTATTTCAATAAAAATTATTTCAATGATTTATTTCAATAAAAATTATTATTTCAATAACTTGCCTCAGAGTTTGAGTTTAGTATTTTGTTCTTGCCATGTGAATATTCGGGATTAGCTTTGCTTCTCTCATTAGAGGGAAGAAATATTTAAATATATGTTTATGGAACTGTCAAATGTAAAGTAGAAAATACCCTGAACAATTGTATCAGTTGAATTTATCTTACTATCTAGCATAAGTCATGGATCATTCTTTACTGACTGGCTGTCCAGAAGGACTGAATCCCAAATATGGATTTGAGTTTTGAGGGTAATATATTTATTAAGGAACATACGCTTGCCGTAAAACATTACTCATGGTGTTTTTTTAATTACATTCTATTACGTCCTATGACTTCATGTAAAAATCTTTGCAGATAGGCACAGATTATTATCATGCAATAGTTCATGACCTATTAAAAAATTCTCTAATGTTATATAATAGGCATAATGCGAGAATTAAATTATACCTTTAATATATACTTTTACATCAGCTCTGAAATTAAGACATGCCACGAAGGGAAAAATCAGTAGTAAAGAGAAAAAGGATCTAAGACAATAGCTTCTGTTCATTTAGCATTATTTTCAAGTTAATTGAGCGTCTGTTTGTGGGACCTTGTTAGACCATAATAACTTCAGTTTATGTTCACTATTATGCGAGAATACTCAGACACTTACATGGGTATGAAAGCAGCAGCCAATTTAGATGGAAGAAATTTTTCAAATAATCCAATTACTCCWGTATTGTGGGAGAAAGATGAAAGATGTTGGCACTTCATAAGGCAATGCCTTCACTTCATCAGCCATAGCACAAATGTCCCTTTCCAGCATTTGAGAACATATCTGCCTGGCAGTTATTATTAGCAGTAGGCAGTCTCACAAAATATGATTTCTTGTGGTGGCACTGAAATGTGAGGGCTGTGTTTTCCTCAGCACCTGCCTCACAGAATTCTGTCAACTATATAGTCTGCAAAATGGTTTCTTTCAATTATTTCTCAAAAAGATCCCATAATCTTCATTATAGCTTTTGGAGATCTGGCATTTTATAGACAGGAATATCTCCTTGAATGATAAGAATTTTCTGATACCATTCCCAAGATGACCTAGACTTTTAAAAAAGGGAAAGTTGAAAAATTTGAACTTGTGCATCTGGAAGTGCTCTAAACTGGTGATAATAAGTCAAACATCTATAGTCACACTTCTGAAAATATACAAAGAATGGTTGATTAGAACCTCAGTGGGCTACAGGATTTCCAAGGTAGCTTTCTGTGTTGATATAATATTAAAGTGGGGTTTGTCCGATTTCACTTCTTTTACTGTAAAGCAAAATAATAAAACAATATATAGTATGAAAAGATGAGGCAGAGTTTTGTACTAGGAGTGCAATCGTTCCCCAACCGCTCTATTAGCAGGTCAGGATAACAAGCATATTGTGATTAATAACCAGAAAAGAAGTTTCTGGGGATTAGGTACTTCACAAATAATTCTAAATAGCTCCATGCAGCAGGTTTCACACTAATACTATTTTGATCCACATCTCCAGGAGCCATAAACTTCAGTCCATTGCCTTTTGTGAAATAACCCTGATTTATACTAGCTGAGAATACTTCCTTTGCATTGTCGGAATTGTTACTGCATCGTTTCATTGCACTAGCTGTGAAAAAAACAAGCAGCAGCAGCCAAGGTTTATTTATAGTTGTGTTAAAGATGTAGCAGTGCAGTAATGCAATGCATTTTGGAATGAACTGAGCTGCAGGCGCTTACATTCGGTTTGCAGATGGGGCAGCATTTTGGGGCTAGGGRTGTTTAGCAAATGGAGTCCCTGCCACCAGAAATCAGTACCATAGYTCCTAGCGAACTCCCACTTCTCGTTCTGGCTTTTCATCAGGGCTTGATTTTCCTGAGGGGAAGAGGAAAACATATGTAGAATAAGAAGGAAATGGGTTACTTATTCCAGAGCTTTAGTGGACTGTTGGAAGAACGTGGCAGCACTCCCTTGGCCTTTGTTAGTATCACYGCTCTTTTCAAAATGGATCTCATACATTCAGACTCCCGCAGCCCTATATGATCCAGTCATCATCCATAAAAAGGGACACATGCATCCAGACATCATGTTATGAACCATGCTAGATTAATCAGTTTACCTTATTGTAAAACTAGATCAATTAGTCACCTTCAAAGCATCAAACTTAACTGTGTGTGTAATGGTATGTAATGTGTAGTGACAGGACACGATTTACTGCAGTGAAGTCAAATGCAATCACCTGACTGAAACCAGCATGCGTTATTGCCCTGAACTATGTAGTGAGCCACACAAATTTCATTTACCCCACCCTTTCACAATTTTATAAAACTCCACAAAACTATAAAAAGTGTTAATAAAAATAACAACAGTGACGGAGCACTCAAAATATTTACAGAATGATACCATTCCTCATTCTTTCCTAAAGTAACATCCGGGTGCCTATTAAATTCACTGATCTGTAGGACTGTTCTCAGTGTTTTGGCTGTCCCATTCTGCTGTTGCCTTCCCCATGCTGCTTCTCACATAGCCACAGGCTCCAGCCAGAGCAACCATAGAAGCATCCCTGGAAGTCTCAAGGACAAGAGAGAGGGTGAACTCCCCCTGATGCTCTCAAGCAGGAACAGAAGATCCATATGTGATACAGATTTATGTCCAAAGAGCTAATGAATTATTTTTCTGTTTCCCTGCGTCCTCTAGGTTCAYCCCCTTTTCTTTAGACTTTTACTGCTATGCCAGATATAATGGGATCTCRTCTTGATATGCAAGACTGTCTTGGAGTTTGTGCATGGTCTCTCTTAGAGCTTCAGCCATTAGGCACTATATTTATGCCTTGTTTCAAATGGGAAATTATTGTCACTTCTCAATGTTAGTTTGCTAAGGTTTCTGAACATCTTTACAAGAAATCAAGAAAAAATCAAGACTAAAATGCTCTAAACCTCTTCCCCTCAGCCGCTTTGTCAGTGTTAAGCATTCTTTGGCTATTAAGCATCATTCTTTAAGGAGTCCTGCACATGCTTCTCCTGTCTCTCTTGTGCAGCCAGTATTCTTATTCCTTTGCTGATCCAACAGTAGAAATAAACGTGCAAGACCTATACTTCTCTTCCAAGTTCTTCATGGACCTGAGTCTCTGACTTTTTTCTTAATATGCCTTGACTGTTTTTCTGTGCTCAGTTTGACTTGGGGCACCTGGGAGTCCCAAACAAGAAACTAAAGGTCTTAGTCTCTGTAGGTAAATATAGGTCMCTCTATGCTAAGGCTTCCACCTGAATATAAGTCAGCAATGACCTCTGTTATTCTGTCTTCAGGAGACACTGAGATAATAATTTAATTTAATCATATTTGACTCTTTATTTTGATAGAGGTAAATACAAATTTGAGATCTTTTCTGGGCTGGATGTTCATTGCCTGGTCCTTGTGTATTACATTATGTGGCTCTTTTATAATTACAAGGATTTATCTACTTTCAGAATTCTTCCAAAACAGCTCTTCAGGCATAGTTCCAGCATAGGTTATACTAAATAGGAAAAAGACATTTTAAAGCTGAATTAGAGAGCCTAGCATGGTAATTATTCTTGACTAGCGATTTTGGTAAACTTCCAAATGCAGACAAATCCTAAGAGTTCAATTAAATACAACTACTGAATAYGTTTATTGGAGTTGCTCCTTTATAGTAACCACAGAATACTCTTTTTTTTTGGAATTGCTCCATTAAAGTAATAATGGTTGCTACTTTTCAGGAGTGTATCTGTCTTGTTTTATTTCTTATCTGTCAGCCAAACCTCACTCTGAATTAGACCAGCCCTTCAGCATAGAAAGCAAGGCTGCTATAATGCCATCTAGAAGTAGGATGGGATTTACCTAGTTTCAAAACTGGCAGTTTTGTGGCCCACCGATTATGGGCTGTATGGAGAAAAAAACCTGGGGTATGTGTGAAGTCTGGGGCACTGGCACAGGGCTCAGCTCCAATGCCTACAGGTCAATCACTGCTTTTGTCTTTGCACCCGGATTTCTCCTTCTTGAGGATTCTTGTTCACATGCCTTCCCAAGGAYTACTTGCCCTGAAATCCTTGTGCAAGCAGTGTGTGAAACACACACAAACACACAAATCTGTATAGGATCAGTAAAATTATACTAGAAATCTACTATGAGTTTGAGAATGGGTGTTACAATTTAGAGAAACAATTTGCTATTACATTGTTGACTTGTATTCAGTCATATTCAGACGTACAAAACTCACACTCACAGAAAGAGTGATGAAACGAGAGATGGTAGAGGATACTACCATGGTTATAAAATACTTTTCTGAGTCTTAGAAATCTCCTGGAACCTTGAAGTGTACCTTGATAGGCTTTCAGTTTTGGGTCATGACTGCGTCTGTATCAATAGTGGATTCACCAGTTTGGGGATAATAGTTTTGCTTTAAAAAAGCAAGAAATAGATTTTCAACTAAACAGACACTTCTACATTTTTGACTCTTCATTTCATAAATTAAAATGTAGCTTTAAACTGAAAATAAAATTATTTCATCTAGAAGACACTGAAACAGAGATCTTAGATTTTTTAGGTTTTATTACATTTTAAATTAATTATGTGAAGAAACTGAAATAATTCCCTAAAACTTTTAGCTCCACTTTTAATTTTKCAATATCTACCTTTCATACTAAAAAATCGTAACAAAATGTTCTAAAACTGTCAGTCAGTGCTGTCACTTCTTGGGCTTACCATTTATTATGCCTACCGGCTGGGTGCTGAGAGGGAATCTTGTCTCAGCTGTGATCATCCTGGCAGATGTGACTTGGATTCTGACTGCAAGACAATTGCCTCCATAACAGTGACAAGGGTAAATAATATGCAAGGCCGAACCATGTATTGCAGCACATTTAGAAAGTCATAGTTAGAAAAACGTAGTGTACCCTCTATAAATTTGTGGATGGTACTAAAGGAGGAGGAATAATTGACATGCCAAATGGTTGAGCTTCAATTCAGAGGGGTCTGRGGACTGGGACAATGAGAACCTTGTGAAATTCAAGCAAAATGTTTTGCATGTGGGGTGGAGTAAACTCGTGCATCAGCATAGGATGGGAACGGCCCTGCTGAAAAAGACGTGGGGTTTATGGTGGCCATCAAGCTGAGCGTGATCCACCAGAGTGCTCTCACTGTAAGTATCACAAGCTGCAGGCGTGGCTATGCTAGGAAGAACATGGCAAGAAGACGGACAGAAGTTACTATCCTTCATGACCTGACACTGGTGAAGCTACATGTGAAATACTGTGGCCAGTTGAAAGAAGGATTTCAAGAAGCCAGGAAGGGTGCAATTGAGGGCTAAAGGATGGTCGGGGGCCTAGAGCCAGTGTTTAACCTGAAGAGGAGACTTTGTAACCTAAGAGCAACCTTCAACTGTTTGACAGGGAGTCCCAAAGGCAACGGAGCCAAACTCTCGTGTGGCGGATGGTACAGCACAGGGCAATGGCAACAAGTTGCAGATTGGGAGGTTCAGAATGGACATGTTGGGAAAAAATTTTTCACTAGTAAGGTAGTGCAGCACCATGACAAAATTTTCTAGAAAGGTTGTGGAATCTCCCATCCATGGAGGTTTTTAAGATGTGGGTTGACAAAGCCATGGTTGACATCATCTGTTCTTTGCAACGGTCCCATGTCTAGTGGAAGTCTGGAGTAGATGATCTCCAGGGATCCTTTCTAATCAATATTTCTATGATCTTAAAAGTAATAATAGTTACTACATAATTTTCTCTCAGTGCATTTCCTTCCATTGAAACCTTCTGCACAGAGCTGGTCTCTGCCTGACTTTTCATTATACCAGGTGCTCATGAGTTTTCTCTACCTCCTCCASCTAGTCAGACACTGTTTAGTTTACTAAAATTACTTTAATGGCTGTATGTTACTTAATTAGTACTGTACTAATTAACATTAGTATGTTAATATATAGCCATCCTTCAGAAATCATAATCTCACCGCCTGCTCTATTTCTGTCATAGATGCCATTCAATTACAGCCATCTCTCYGATTGCAGGTTTAAATTTTTAGATTTTCATGGTTTTTTTTTTAAGACCCACAGGTCTTAAAATGTTCTAAAAGGATATAGTTTATTTCAATAAGAATTTGTCCAGAAAAAATGCCACTAAGCACATTGAAGGAGCTACCTTAGAAAGAAGCACAGGTTCTGCTCTCCCGTAACAGTGTGCAAACTGATTTTTAAAATTTGGCTATCCTAGCAGGGGTATGCTACCACCTGCTGCAGAACGCTGCAAAACTGTGGGACACAGCTGGTGAGAAACGTGCCTGTTGATCCCTGTTAAGGGCAAGGAAATCCCTTTGGGAGGGTTTCTTCACTGAAACTGTTAACTGAAAGAAGAGTTTGCTAAATTTTGTTCCTCTTTGCACTGCAAAGCAACAACAAAAAAAGGGAGAAAGAAATATTTTGTTTTACTGTTGTGGAAACAACGCTTTGAAGTAACAGCCCCTCTAAAACTCTTTAAACCAGGTGCAATAAAAGCTTGCCGAAGTAGTCAGAGAACGTATCTCTTTAACTGCTGGCCGAAATGAAACAGAGTAAACCTGTCAAAAGTTCTTCCACTTACTCCAGCTGAGGAAATAAACCACATTAGACCTATTCTCCCATGAAGGACTGAGGAGAATYCACTGACTTTCAAGAGCGGTACCTACACGTAAATTGGCCAGTAGAGTCTGTAAATATAAAATGAAAAAAGAGGGCAAACCAGCTTTTGGTTTGGAATCTGGCAGAAAAWGTTCCCTAATACGTACAATAGAACACATTTGTGCTTAGTAGTGTTTAATGAAACCATTAGTATGGTGTAATACTAACCTCATTTGTGATTTTCAATGTAGTCTCCCAATATGACTTCATGTTGTTCTAGTTTAATTGGTTTTGTCAACTTGAGAAGTTTATTTGAGGAATAGAAGATGAGAGTCTAAAGGATTTGCCATATGTTAAACAAACTGTGACTCTGATAACTCAGCTCGTTTTACATGCAAGGGACAGAATTAGTGATATTTTAGACGGGTCTGGAAAATTACATTTGCTAACCCCTCTGACCCCATGATGGAAAACCCATCATTGCCATTAAATTTTAAAAATGCAACGTCTGGAGCTAGTAGGCTAAGAAATATAATTCAGAAATTATATTACCTCTATTAAAATGAAGTTTTAATGTCCTTAAACAATTAAAGCTCAAATATTATATGTCTGTTAATGAACTTCATAAATATTTATAAGGTGCCATTAAAGTGTACAGTCTAAAATGAGTAAGGAAAGACTTCAGCTGCCTTTTGCTTAATTTGAAAGGATTGYGTCATAACTTGGAGACTACCTATCTGTCGCATGCAATTCTGTATCCTTTTACCATAGTAMATCAGAGGTAATTACATTAACGTCAGTGAAATTATACCAATGTGAAAGCAGTAAATATGAAATATCTTACTGTTACACAATGTTTTCATTGTCTCCACTCAGTCTGCACTTTGGCAGGAGAATGGCTGGTATAGATACAAGGGTACAACGGGAGCAGGGATACAGCAGATCGTGCTGGCAAGTTTAAATYGCTACTTGTTCATGGGCAGGAGGGTACTAGAATTTTCAAATGTTTAGAGTTGTGGTGCAGTATTTAAGAGCTGAATAGAGAAATCTTTTCAATGCTGTCGATCTTACATTCAAATGCCAAGAAACCCTTGTTCCACTTAAATCAGGGCCAGTGAAGTTAATGAAACCTTACTCATGTAAAACCGATATACCTGAGGGAAGGGATATGGCACACTGGTTTTAGCTCTGGTTATAGCTTTAGACCCTGTTAAATGCTTCTCTCTGTTRAAAAGCCTTACTGTAATAACCCCCTCTCTGGCTGCAGTTGGGTCGCCATGAATACTTGGGTTGGGTAGCTGGGATACATGTCTGGATAGCTGGGATACGTTTCCTCTCTCTGTCAAATCAATGGATCCAATTATATTAGGCATTTATGGGTATTTATGAGCATTAAGGCATTCCTGCTTTTAGGAAGCTGTGGAAGTTGCTGATTAAGGTGACTTGAAAAAATATTCTTGTAAACAAGTTAATTTAGCCACAGGATCATTGCACACAAAGAAAAGTTTTAAAAAAGCTGCCCTTGTTCTGCTTTTTTCCCCGTGTCTACATCTTAGTATTTTCCTACAGGTTTTAAGAAATTCCTTTCAAATCAGTTCATTCCAACTCTTGAATTAAGACTGGAAGACAGAAAACAATTGCAGCGTATGTGCTTCTGTAAGGGACTCACCTCCAGACATTGCCARCTTGATGGCCCAACACAGTCCACTGCCTGAAAGTATTTGTTCTCCTTTTGATATCTGTCTTGGGAAGCTCTTGGTTGGCATCACACAGCTGCATTCCCACATCAATAAGCTTTCTTTGTATCTTTAAATACTATTGATATTCACTCAAAACCTATCTTCTTATTTCTGCTTTTTTTTTTTTTTTTTTTAAATTTCCCATTAGAAATAATAGATCCTAGTTGCTTTGTCTTGTATATTTGAGTTTCCTTACCATAGCTGCTGGACAGCAAATGACTTCATAGATTAGTCTCCATTTTTCTCTGTCGATAGCTCGCTGCATCACTGCTGTGAAACAGCAGACCACAATGCGTTAGTAATTGCTTGCCAGAAGAAAGTGAAATGCTTATAGTAAGCGTTTGGAAACATGTAGCAGATGAGCGTAAGCAGCACCCTTTCAGACAGCACTCTGGTGCTTTTCACAAATTACAAGTCCTCTTCTAGACTGATAACAGATGGAGTTTTCTGAGAAATATTTTTCCTCTTTGATTCTTTAGGCCTTGCTATAGCTGCCTGAGTTTCATCTTTGGAACTTATACAACTTTAGAGATGCACAAAATATTCCCTTTCTGGAGAAAGCAGAACAGATTTGCTGATATGAGAGAGGTTCCACTTTGGTTTAATTACGTGAGAGATCAATAATGAGACAATTTTATTTGTTTAATCAAAGTCCCTGTTTTAACTTCCTGGAGTATTTACACAAGGAGTAAAATACATTCCATGGATTTTGACACTTACAGCCAATGGACACTGCATCTTTAACAAAACTTGTATATGAGTTTCGCAGAGTGTACTATAATTAAAACTCTACAAATGCTGAGGTTTAAATCAGAGCTGACTGATCATGTTTAATTTAAACGTCTTAATGGCTGTATTTTGAATAGAACATGGGTACATTAGCTAATCCAGGTTTCCTTCATACAGAGAAAGAAGGATGTAAAAATCTCTAAGACTTTGCTCCAAAAAAGCATATAAACTCATAGATTAATTCAGGCAACTAACAATTCCACTGAAGTCAGTGATAATATTACTTGCTTGAAGTTTTGTTTATATTGAAAGAGTTGATAATCAAGAGCTTAATCTTGCAGAAACATTTTTTTTGCACCAGAAGAAAAACATTTTGATGGAACATGAATATTTCCCTAGCCTCTAATTCTTAGGGGACACAACAACAATCTGCCTTTTGCTCTTGCATCTGGCATAGTGTATTCAGAGATCCCACACTTGCCAGGCTGTGTGGGAATTAATTCCATCCAGAGCAAAGTAGGACATTACTTACACCACTGGGGATAATGAAATGACTGGATGTATTTAAATCATATTAAACGAGGGYAATTTTTGGCATTAATTTTGGATTTCATCTAACAGAATTTGCTTCTTTCTTTACTCCCCAGAATAAAAAAGTATCCAAAYTTTAACAAGGGCTTTTTGAAGGCATGCAAGGAACACCAAGCGGTTTTAGGAACAATTACAAGACAGGAATAATTACAAAGTATTTTGAATTGTGAAATTTTTCATCTCCCCTCTGTTTTGCCAAATCAGAATTTTTGAGGAGGATAAAAATGTTGARAAATTGTGGAAATGCTTTAGTTTGAAGTCTCTTGCCTAGGGTGATCCTTTTCCTATAATGACTCAGTGAATGGAAAACTGGAATGAGGTTTGTGAAATTGTTAGTGTGTAGAAATACATTTAAAGTTTGATACTTATCTAGTTTTCAAATCATCAGATTCAACAGTTCCTCTTCAAAGAGATTAATACTCAAGATGGCCAGAGCTGCTATTTAAAAGGTAATCATTAGGTCGCCAYCCTTACATGGTACATATATATTTATGGAACCTCATTAAGCTGGGTTGTGATATACTGTTTCAATACCCACTGCATTTTATGGCTAATTTTTAAACTCCTGACCCAGCAAAATTTTTAATGGGGTTCTGACATATTTTCTGAGAATCACTACCAAACAGCAGCAGGAAGGAGTCTAGTCTACATAATGATTAGGGCTATTAAATCTGAACTCACATCTCCTGACTGGACTATACTGAAAGATCATGGGCTTCAATCATTTGGAAATATAGTACCACTGAAGTATAGACAGAATCACTGATAACTATATAGAATAGGGAAAGTATGAAAACCAATTGGCTTTTATAAGCTCTAAGCCATATCTTTGGCTCCAGACCTCCCAAATAACCGGGTAATAAATCCATATGAAGACTGAACTTGCTACATCTGTGCTGCCGTTCAGCTAGGCTCATCTCCTGTACTCCCAATAACTGCTGCTCTTAGCTGCTTCTTCCTGAAGACATCTTAGAAATAACCATTTACAAACACAGGGAAAAGTTGATCTTTAAAAATTTCTGTGTTCCCTATGACTTCACAACTGTTCCTAAACATAGAAGGGGAAACAACTGCAGTTCATTTCTGTTATCTATCAGCAAATGTTGACTATATTAATGAGATTAATTAGTCATTTAGAGGTTAAACAGATTAATTAGATGCTATCTTATTTTAATTTTCTGTATGCTAATGAATGCTATATTATACATTAATATACATATATTATAATTTTCTGCACGCTCTCTTCTTGATGCTTCTGTTTAAAATAATATTAACAGCTCACTGACTCACACTCCAGGCAATATTTCATGAATTCAGTTCCTGATCATGTTATGAATGTCTTTTAATCAACTGTTTTTGCATGGATTCTTTTCTCCTCCTACAGCTGCTAAATCATATTCAGGCAAAYTTTTTTCCAGACACCAAGAAGTATTCAGGGGCTCCATCCATAGCTTTGCTCCAGTAAATTCAGTTTTATTTAGAGAAGCATTTGCATKCATTCAGTTCTGATTCCCTGACCAGGGGGACACAGACTCCTGCCCTGTTTTCTCAAACAAGCTTTGTYAGATCTTTGTTTTGAAGATGTCTCTCCTCTTCAAAACATTTCGTACCTCTGACTTTAAGTTGCATTCAAGCACAGCAAATATTCAAGAACGTAGTACTGGCTGAAAACATAATCAAAGTTTATAGAATGTGACTAAYCCCTGAAATATTCAGAGATGATCCTCCGAGAAACAGGGGAAAAGGGTGGCTGTGAGTGAGAGTTTAAAGGCTACGGTTCCATTTTCTCGCTGTTAGGGCACAAATTACAGAGCTGTCAGTGTTTTCACATTGAGGGRATTCTAAAGCCTTAATCTACAATTTACTAAATCTTACCAAGTCAACCCATTCCAAGCAATGCATGACACTCATTACCCGAGTCCTTCCACCGTATTTTTATTGCTATTACAGCACATTTACAAAATAGCTTAATTACTTGTTTTATAAATATGTAAAATATTAAAGAGAATGCTAGCTGTTCTCAAAACATCAGCATCTTCTTCCCCCGTGTTCCCCAAAGCACGGAGTGCTGATGAATGTGTCTCATCATCCAGTGTAGCAGTATGACAGAGGGACCTCCAGCAGCTTGTCCTGGCATTAGCCACAGAAAGATCTTATATTCCTTTCCTCCACACGTCGTATCTATATTGTCCACCCAAACTTGGGGAGAAGTCCTCCATTCTTAGTGGTTATGAAAGAAGGGACAACTTCTTAATATAGCGCAGTGCCTTCTGATACCGAATGAAAACTATTTAAGGTAATTAGAAGAGTGTAATTTCCCATCAGCCTTTCACATGCGGATGGAAGAGTTTTTAATTTTCTCAAATTCAAAATTCTTTTAAACTTCAAATGGCTGCTGTAGGTGAAAAACTAGTGAGTATGGAGTACTGTTTCATCTTGAAGCTGTTCTGTCAAACACATTTTTCATTGCTCTCTCAAAACAGTATATGAACAAATTTCAGGGCCGTGCTTTTCCAAAATTGTTTGAGTCATGTTGCCTATGCAATTGAGTCTCTTTTCTATTTATAATAATGGCAACTGAGTTTTACTAACAGTGTTTTGAAACCCATAGTTTTAAAAATTATAACGTCTATGCATGTGACAAAAGCCACCAAAAATAAAATCCAGTGGCACATTTTTAACTTTTGTTTGGAAGTTCTGCATCACTAAATAAAATAAAAATGAGGATACTCATGATCATAATGATATTTTCCAAAGACAAGAATACCCAGAGTGTGACGTGTGAAGTCAGATGGAAGTCCTGGTGAGGATCTCTGGCTGTAGGGTGCTCCCCTGCTCAGACCCTCAAGCCTGGGATTTATTTGCAAACTCCACTGAGGCTTTGTGCAGATTCAAGAGACCCCAGTGCAGAGACTTGCATTGATCTGAATGTACTATTTCTTGGCAAAATAAAAAATAAAATTTCTTGGCCTCATTTCAGGACCCCACCCCRTTGCAGTAATATATTTTTGGACAGGTTTGTACAGGAAGAAGCAATCAGAGTTTATATTCTTGCTAGACCCGCGCCTGCTTGTTGGAGGAAGAAGAAAGTCAGAAAGAGTTCTATTTAGTTCCAGTATCTAGAATAACTTGAGTTCTTCTGCGATGCCCAGCTGATGTGAAATCTTAGCCGTTTTGTTTAGAACTAACCATGGGAAGTTATATCACAGTTTCATGTAGTCTTTGTGGACCTCTTCTTTCCAGTGGCCAGCCCTGTCCGGGGGCATCTCAGTATCTTATATTCCTGTGGGACACCTGGCAGGCTCCGGTCCTGCAGCACCAGCCCTGACGCCTGCAGCACTACCTGTAATCACACTGAAGGAACTTGCCTGAAAACTTATTTCATTTAAACTCTTGCTGCACTATGTAGACAGTGATGTTACTGTRCATAGCAAATTGGGGACTAGTCCTAGAACTGTGGCTTTGGCAGATGGGAGATGATACAATCTCTCTCTTTCCGCTGGTACTGGGTAGACCACAAAAGATGCCAGATGCGGACAATATTTCTGGAATTTGTTTGGTTTTATTATTAGGTGTTTTCTAGCCAKATAAGCATCATATTTTATGAATGAGCTATCTGAGAAAGTACTACAGCAAGGCTTGATCCAGTTGCAGTGCAGATGTAAGTTAGGTCTGCAGRCAAGAATTTGGTACAACTTGGTTTTATCTTGTGACCCAGTACGCGTGTGGCCCCAGGCAGTGGTAATAGGGAATGGCCTCTGATCCCCTGATTTTAGGTAAATCCTTCCCTGAATGAGGGTATTTACACCACACCCATGCTTGGATTTCACTTAGATCTTGACCTGCTTTCGTGGGAAAAAGTGTGTAAAATCAATTGTGTTGAATTATTTAACTTTATTTATAGGCTGCTGGAGCTAGAGAGACAACAAAGATAAGATAAATCTGAAAAAGATCTCAAGTTGTCTCTATTTGGGYGAGTTCTGTTTTGTTTTCCATTAAATCTTTTGCAATTTTTAATCAATATTTAATTACTTTATTACCAAGTTTTCAAAATTGTCACTGGACTGGTTTTTGCCTTTTTTTTTTTTTTTTTACTAAAAAATCCCCATGATTTTCAGTGCATGAAATATTTCTACTGAAAACTGGTTTAATTAATGTTTCAGTATTAAGGAAAATTTTAGTTTTGACATAAAAATGCTCTGGTTTTGCTAGTAAGAAATTGCAAATCTTTCCTCCTGCTTCATCTACAAGTACATTTCAACCTTTTCAATGGCATTTTTTAATGATTATGATAAAACATCCCTGATTTATTAGAAAACACTGGTGAAGTAGACAATATAATTCTTAAAGAAGCTATATATGTATGCCAGCTACTTCCAGTAATGGCACTTCTTTTTTGAGCTGTTAATGGGTATTTCTACCTAAATAAAATCTTTTCAGAAATTTATTCAAAACATTTTGGGTTTAATGAACTCTTCCTGAATTCAGAAGAGGGTCCAAAAGACTCATCATAGAATGCCTCAGGGCACAGTTTTAAGCCAGTCTGCAGTGGGAGTGTTTTGTAGAAATCCCTGGAAATCCATTGCACATACCCAATTAAAATAATGCTCTCAGATATCAGGTTCAGTGAGAAGCTGTAGGTTTTTGGATATTTCTAATTCAAATTGTTGGTTTGGATTCTGGAAAAAATGTAAGTTTTATTCTGGTAGCAGAATTTTCCCTAAAGATGGAAACCTCTACTTTTTGATCACCTTAGCTCCTAACGTTGAACTGATGCACCAGTAGAATTCCTTTTGCTTAATTTAGACTAAATTAATAAGCAAGCAAAAAACCAAGAGAGTAATGAGTCTTGCAATTTTCCTGGCTGTGAAAATAGCAATATCCTAACACTAGAAACAGACACATAGAAAAACTGTAGTGTGCAAGATGAAAAATGAAGTCAGATGACTAACTCACAGAAAAGAAAAAAAAATCATGTTATTTTATAACATTTATAATTTATTGGTATTTTGTTCTATGTAATTGCAATTAATTCATTTGGGATTAAAAGCAATATCATATCATATTATCACATTGCAGTGCTCTTGGCATTCAATTCTAATATATGRACATCAGGATAAAATCGTGAGTACAGATTTTGCCAAGAACAGGAGAGTAAGTACAGTCCCTGGGAAGAAAAGAGATGAGGTAAAGCCGCAGGCAAGAGGACTCGAGGGACTGAACATTATTTCTGTTGCTTCCATCTTAGTATTTTGCTCTTTGTCCTTAATCATGCTTTGCTTTTACTTAATTGTTTTCCATGATGAATATAAATTAACAGAGTCTTGCTGATCCCAAGCCAGAGATGTCTGTAAGTGGGTGTAAACTGTGCATTGCGAAATAAAAGCTGAAAAGGCTCAGGTGACTTGAGAGAGATGCAAATCACACTCAGATGAAACTACTTCTCAGAATTTTCAGAGCAGGGAAGACATCCGAATTTGTCTTTAGTTACGGAACTGGAATTTTTTGCAGGTTTTGGGTACCTGTATTCCCCACTGGATTTTGAAATGTCAGAGCATACTCAGGAGAGCATGCTGTGRAAATTCCCTTTCCACAATCATTTTCAAATTTCAAAAGATATTTATGACCCGGTGTGGCATGAAGTTTCACTTTGTGCTGGATGAATAAATTAGCAGGAAATTAAGGAGGCTTCTACTGGTAACCAGACAGGCAGGAAAATTCTGCCTGAAGACTCCAACCAGCCTGAAGGCAGCAGCTAGAACAGCATTTCATCGGGATGCCCGAGTCCTTTAAGGATGCGGAAAAGCAGATGGTGAAACACAGAGGCTCAGGTGATGGGAATCAGCACAGGAGCTTCAGACTTGGCTAAAAGACTTAATAGGCCTCCAGTGGAAGAGGAGGAAAAGACCGGGGGAGGAGGAATTAATCACAGATAGCTCTCTATTGAGATTAAAGAGTACTACATTTTTGTTACGAGCAACATGGTAGCATCTTTTTGGCTATAATTGGGTCGGGTGGTCTCATTCATTTGCCTGGTGGGGTAAAAAAAGCATTTTGAAATACATGCTTGACTCACTGAGGCTCTCATTCACTYATAGAGACAAATGAGTAGACAGTATATGCAGCTAAATTATCAGTTACAGCACATGGGCTGATCATGTCTCTCACTGTGTGCAATTGTAATGGGTCAAAGGTTGTCATCGATACTTGGTTGAAAAGGTGGCAAAGGGTATAATTGGAGAGGAGGTACGTGGTGGGGAGGATGGAGAATGATAGGGAAGGAGACAGTACAATGTAGCACTGGGTCCTGTYGCACTTCTTAGGAAAGGCAGTAACATCCTGCTTGAGGATGGAGAAATCTGGGATAAAGGGAGAAATGACATGCTTAGATGTGTCAAAGAAGAGATGAGGATTGGTACCTGAGTTAGGGTGATTTGTAGGGTTGATGTGAGCATCTGTAGGATGCAAATCCCAGTAATTTTCTAGCATTCCTGTTCCAGATGTGTGCAGCATCTGGGAACGAAGGGTAATTGAATGATAAGACTTGGAGAGATAACTGGTGGCATGAGCATAAAGGATCAGAATGTGGGAAGAAAGTGCAGAAGTGRTGCCCTGAAAAGCTGGAGAGAAGGGCTGATAGAAGCCCTGAGTCCTAGGGTGCCTGGGATCCCTGGGCAATGGCTGGAAGTGCGTCAGGGAAAGGTAAAAGCCAGCAATTTGAATGGGGAGCTGCCAATAGCTACCTGGTATAGACCGTAAGGAAGGGAACATCATTGCTTTTAGTCTCTCTCTCTTAGCATTATGATTGTGAACGCTTAAGTAATTTTCTTCTGTGTAGTTTTCTTATTAAGTAGTGTAAAGGGGCATTGGACCCTGTGCCTTTGTTCATGTGGCATATTTGTTAAAACAGCTCTTTGAGGTATAGAGAAGGTCTTCCTCTAACACACGTGAAAATAAGGTCTAAGCCACATTCCTTACCTCCCAGGAAAGTGCTCTCAGAAGGCTATAGGTAATCTTTGCAGAGGGCTTAATTTGCCATAGCTGTAGGGTTTTGTAAAACTAATTAAGTACTCGTTGGTTTGGAATGAAATAGAGATATCCACAACTGAGTTTGCAGCCTACATGTTGGAGTGCTCTCAGGGCATGGCAGAAATTTGAGTCTGAGATGCATCTCACAGATGCAGGGAATATTGAATCAGATATGCTATGGAATATACACAAGTCACTCTGCTCTTTAACCCGCAGTTTCCCAATGTCAGAAAGTTTGGGTCAGATGAGGTAGAGGAGAAAACATGAGCCAAACTATACTGCTCACTTATTGCTGAAGCAGTTGCAAAGACATAGTCTTTGAAAATCCTAGCAGATACTACCTCACTGCTGTACTGTGCATTCTTACATACTACTAGTAATTAACACTCAGGTTTGCTTGTGGGGCTGGATTCTGTAGAAAGCCTGGAGTTAGTAGGTAAGGAGCTACTATCATTTTTGTAGGTGCTATTAATCTGAGGAACTAACCTCAAGGCAAAATGTAATAACGTTCTCAGTCCAGTTTCTGATGGTAGGAGATTTGCCATTACAGAAAGTATCACCAAGGGAGACAAATAAATGGCAATTTTGATGGCTGCTTCAAGARGTCTGACCACCCCCTGCCTTCTCCCTCATTTTTAGAGTCACACCAGATTGTATAGGTCTAGAGAACAAAGACCATTCATGTGAGTATAGAAAAATTTACAGTGATCCAATCTGTATCATGACCAAATGGAGACTTGAGGGATGCCAATCTTACGCATTCCTGAGGACCTTCATGGCATTGACCAAGAGGACTCTCCATCAGTCCAGGAGAAAGAAGTTCAAGAGGTCAGATTTGTGGTCTGTTGAGGGTTATTTTCTTATTCATTTTCTATAGTTTGAGTTCCTCTGGGCAGCAATGAACTCTTTCTTAAAGTAAAGGGGTTTTACAGCTGATGTTTGTTCTCTCCCTGTGCAGTCATACAGCTTTCAGGAATTTCTRCCCTGATGCACTCTCCTAAGTTGTATTTGTTCATCAAGGGGGAACAGACCCCTTTTCCAAGGTGTTATGTTCAAAGGGAAGTAATTCCCTTTGAAGAAAAGAAAGATAAAGGAAGAACTGATAGTTCCACAGACTGGAAATCTGTGCCAACTTAAAAAAAATACCGCAGTCTCCCTCAGACTAGATCGTATACCACAAAAATAGTCAGTCAGCTAAAGGAGCATATTAGCTGTATTCCAGATGTTAGAAAACTTATACATTGACTCTGCCTATGTAATCAAGTATATACTGTCCTTATGATGGATGCAATGGAGTTAAGAATTGTTATTATAACTGGTTGAATCTGTATGGATTATTATCCACTAGCAGTAATACCACAAAGTTCAAAGAAACCAAATCCAACCTGGGACTGATACACCACTGAATGCATTTCCTCACACCTTTTCCTGCTCAAAATTACTGGACACACACTGCAGCAGTCTCCAAGCTAGGCTGGTTTATCTGTTTCAGCAGTTTTCAAAAAATATCAGATGAGGAGACACTGATCACATTCAAACCAGCCCCAGAACTGAAGGCATCTAAGAGCTATTTTAGAAAGCAGAGTTAGAAATGTAACTACAAGAGAGACTAATGAAGGGCACCTCCTCWATTTCCTTGTGGCCCTTGCTAAGAAATTAAATCAAGTTCCTACTGCATAAGCATGACTGAACTGTTAGAAATCAGGAAAAGGAAAGATTGAAGTGTCATCTTATAAACTATAAATACAGAATGAACAGAAAATAAAAAAGAAAGCCATTCTRATGACAAGCAAAGAGAAATTTAATGGATTGTATAAGACCCAGCAGTTAGAATTGGTACTAGAAAGTCAGTCAAGCATTTATTTTGGAGGAATAACTCCCAAATTTTAGAACTTGTGTGGAAATAGGTTTCCCTGATATTTCAAGAGTAGTAATGTTGAAGCTGTTTCTTGAGCCACCATCTGCCAGAAGAGGAAGATGAGATGTCTCTATGGATAGGTAGGAGATGYAATACAGCACCTGTCAAAATCAAAATAAATCTTTCCATTGGTATCATTAGGCTCTGCAGGAGGCTTTAGCAAAACAGGTCCCCTCTGATCTTGGGATGAATTTCGTGTGAAATCTCACCTCAGATTCCTGGAAGCCACAGGAGAAGAGAACTGTAAAGTCAAATGTAGCTGGTGGAATAGCAATAATATGTTTTGCACAGCTGGGAGAGCAGCAGAGATTCAAACGCTAACCACCACCAACCTTCATTTTCCAGAATTGTCCTGCTTGCACAGGGACTGAAGAGGAGGGTAAGAGCTAAGAAGATAATACAGAAAGAAAAAAACTTCTGCCCATAAAGAAAAAACTATATGTTCTAATGAAAAAAAGAACAGAATCTGATTTTTGGAGAGTAAACTACTGAGACGACCTCAATTAATTATTTCAGCTTACCACAGCTGCTTGGAATGATATCAAAGCATTTAACAYAAAGGTGCAAACAGCTTCTGCCTTAATCAGGTTATCTCTATTACCTTGTTCGCTAAACAGAGCAGGATGTGAGCCAAACTGAAGGGGTGCAGCTGAAGGTTTTACAGCTACTAGCTAGTAAATCTTTCCTGTATATGGTTTGTGGGGCTTTATGTATTATTTGCAAGTTCTGCTAAAGAATAGATTTTATTGCACAATAAAATGTTCATATTGGCTTGATCTTGCAAGATTCTTGCTGAATTTAATATTTTTTTTATTTAATCGTTGAAAAAAACAGTTCAAAATTTTGAAAATGGATTCATTTTCCCAAAGGCAAAAGCTGAACTGCATAGACAAGAAGTTCATACCCTGAGGGATATTTGTTCCTTGGTTTTGATGAGTAATTGATCACCTATATCCCATGTTATTCTTTCTGACATCTAACGGGGTAACTGAAACCTTTTAAGTTATAAACATGAGAATGGAAAACAATAAGTACTTAATTCTTCTGTCTGCTTCTGAAATTTAATTTCACATGAAAATATGTGTCTTTGTATCAATGTTTATTCCCTAACTGTTTTCTATAAAAAATACAAAGCAGCATATGGATGTTTGAGCAAAGTAATGGAATGTAAGTCTTGCAGACATTTTTTTAGCATTATTTCAGGTCCCAAGACCTTGTTTTCCTGTAACTCAATCTCTCTCACTCTCTGTTCTGTTTTGTTTTGCTAAATCAATTTACTTTCCAAATACAATGATTGTCAACACTCAGGTTACCTCTATTTCTGGAATAAAAAGAGAAATCAGCAATCAGTTTGTGGAACTTTTCCAAACACGCCTAGAGGGCCCTCTTTAATAGAGTATGAATCTTTGGCAAACAACATGTTGTTGCATTAATTAATTCTACAGACACTTGCTACACAAAATCAGAGGGAAGAAATGTCATAGTTGTAGCAGGTATTTTTTTTTAACAGACTGGGTCCCTATTTATATTATGGGCTGCTGGAACTCTCCAGACTTCAGCTACTAAAGCCATTTTCCTGTTACATCCTTTGCTTAATTTAGTAATCTTAGAATAAATTACCTTTTTCAGCTTTTACAACCCTCTTATAATGGCATTGCTACAAATAACTCTCTTTCTTCTCCCTTATGGGCAATTTTTTAATCTTTCTTTTTCCCCTGAAAGCTTAAAGTTTTCTCTCTCTACCTACTGCCCAATTCCTGTTTTGGAATATGTTCTATGTCTTCAGTAACAAGCTTATGAATATTAATGCTCCAGCATTTATCAAAGTTACAGAAGAAAAGCCCTTAATCAAAGATACTTGGGCATGTATGTGAAGGTTGCCTAGTACATTATGATAGATGACCCTCCATAGATTCCATACCTCACGTAGTTTACCAATTTCATACCGTGATAAGTCTGCCCATCTTATAAAGATATTAATAATTTAACCTGCTCCATTACAGTTAATATCTCTCTGAGAGATGTGTCTGTTGGGGAAAAATGATACACTTATGAACTTCCTAAAACAATAAAATTGATCAATTTTTGAGTCAGCTTTTCCTGTGAAGCTAATTCCTGAGTAATTTATTTTCACTGATTAAACCTGCTGTCTGAAAGTAGAAGTTAGCAGATCTACATGAGGAAAGCACAATCAGCTGCATTTGCAGGTGGAGCCCAAACACCCTGTAGAATCTAAAGGAACTTGCATTGAATGGGATAAATGGCATATGTGTTTGTGTCTACTTACAGAAAAACAGGGAATCAGCCTAATACTTTGGGAGTTCTTTGCATTGATTATCATGTTCTTCTGATGTTCTACGGGATGCAGCCTTTCATAATCGCAAGAACATGATAATCAGTGAAATTATGATTGTATTGATTTTACCGGTTTAGCTGGGGAAGGAAGGATGCTATTCTTTTGGGGATAAAAAGAGAAAATGTAGCATTTCTGCTACATAGCTGTGGAAAGCAATTACACTAGGCATCAGCTTCGAGTCACTCTGTAGCTAATGTTTGTCGAGTGCTCCTTAACTAACTCATTAAGAATTTATAAGTTAAGACTAAACATCTTAGAGACTACTGAGGAGGAAAGACAGATGAAAGAAACAGCTGCAGCAATATACACATACGAAAATAGCACGCCTGTAATTAGAAACACCACCTCTGGAATGATTTCCGAATCTGATCACAAAGGATGGACCAGTCCTTTTGGACAAGAAGGAAAGGCACAGTCATGGAAATGGAAATCACTGAATAAGTGCTGGGCAGTAGAAAAAGATTATCCAGACATACTTTGAAAGGAAGGGAATCTCCTCAGGACAGCAGCCCCTATGACATTGTTCTGCGTGGATGTATTCCAGTTGCATCCCGCCAGTCCCTGGCTGCCAGTGCAATCTCTCAGGAAGGACAGTTGTCTGCTAGTTTTAGGGCAAATTTTTAAACTTATTAACTTGTAACTACAGAAGAAAATCCACATTGGTTCCTGACCAGATTTAAGGATGGAAAATAGATATGATTTGAAGCTATTTTTGCACCTTGCTAGCTTGTCTGAACGGAAGTTGTAAATCGTGACAGGATGGGACAGCACCTTGATTTCTACTAATGAAGTTCTGTTTTACTGACATAACCCTGAAAAAGCCACTGAGGAAGTAATAGTCCTTCAGCTGACAGCATTTATGCATGCAGTGATGCCTTGGGTGCACAGCCTGTGCTTTAGCTCGTTCACAGTGCCCTTGGTGGACTGCATGTTGAGAAGCAGTAACGTGTATTTCAGCAGGCCCTCTACAATCTCATTATTACAGGATAGAAACATCAAATGTTACAGACCTTCAGCATTTATATGCTGTTTTAAGGAGGCCCATTTGCTTCTAGATCCCTTTTCTCAGGAAAGTGTATTTCTGTAGGGAAGCATAATCAGCCTTCTTTCATCAAAGGTGGACACAGGAACCCCAGAATACGTACTGGGAGATGGGAGCTGAGGTTACTCATGCACTGCCGTGACACTTCAATCCCAGGCTCTCTACAGCACAAAACCAGACAATGAGCCTTCGATAAACTGGTATTTAGATTTTTGCAAAATTAAACAAGTAATGTGAGGTATTTCTGTCACTGATTTTTTGGCCTTGATTTGAATTCAAGCAAGGACTTAGGATGACGCCCCCTGAATTTACAAGTTATTCCTCTGTTTCTTCTCATTAGCCTAACAAAATGCTATAGAATGGAAACTGAAAGCTAAAATATCGTTCAGCCCATATGCCTAATTTTTACACTGAAGATTTATGTGTGAGGTTAACTACATAATTATCATGTTTAAGGGTATTACTGGGTTTCTGAATTAAGACTGATGGCATAGACGAACAAGTAAAGGTCATTCCTTGATGCATTAGTTCTTTGTTGATGGACAATTTAACACATAAATACTTTGTATTTAGCATGAAACCTCTTTCATGAAAATCACATCCCACTGCCTGTCTTTGTAACTATTAATTCACAAAATGTATGTACTTTGTGTAGCTCTTGACAGCCTCTGTGGTGGATCTGACAAGTTAGTCGAAAAGAGAGAAGTACAAAGAAAAAAAGTCTGTGAAGTTTACTCCAAGGTGTTAAAGGGTGTTAAGATACATATTTAAATATGGATTTCTACTGAGTTGCAGAGCATAAGGATCAAGTTGGAGGCACCGGGATAGGTGAAGATAGAACCGTCAGCAGTATATTCAGATCTTAAAATTCACACTGAAGGTGGGAATCCTCCCAAAAGGGCCATGACAAAACAAAACTGCATACAAAAAATTAGGTTAGAATAATCAAATCAAAACAAACAAAAAAACCTCCAAACCAAACCCAAAAGCAAATGACAGTTAGACAGTTTCTGAAGAAAATTGGACTACGTGCCAAAAAAAAAATTTGGAGTACGTGCCAAAAAAAATGCACAGTCTTTGAAATGAGAAAGTACAAGAACTGGCAAAGGAATACATCAAGAGATATTGCTAGATTAATGGAAACTGAGATAGGAAGAAGGCATATGTCCATAAGGAGGAAATCAAGAGAGATTTTTGAATAGTTGTTCTGTTCTGTGAGGAGCTATGTCAAAATTTTCTTAGCAAGTCAGTAAGTACTGAGCCAGAGGGAATTCAAAGGTTGGAAGGTACTAGGAAAGATGAACTGCAGAGCTGAAGGAATTGCCAGGGAAGTCTGAGGAAATAACTGAACTGATAAATAGAGCCAGCTCTGCTTTCGGGTATGGTGCACAATTCCTAGCAAAGCTGTGGTTCCTGCAGACATGAGGTCAGAGATTACCAGTGCACAGGAATTCACAAATCGTACTGGTGAAGGATCAGCACGAGGAAATTCTGAGTCTCAATAAAACATTGACTTAGAAGGAAACTGTTCCCCTAGTTCCCGTGAAAAAGGGCAAGAATTTGCATTTACCCTGCTAGCACCATGCTAAAAAGCTGATGTGCTTATCAGTATAATGGCCCCTTCTTTCCTACCTGCTTTGGTTATTCTATTACCCTTTTTATACGTAGACCTGAAACTGCATATGTTGTGAAGGGGCAGAGGTTTGATTTCTTCTGCACATGAATATAATGTATCAGTGTCTGTCCATTGGAGTCCAACACACTTGATCTTGAATTCCAGCCGTTCAGTTAGTCCAAGCAGCAAATAATTCAAATGAGCGATCTGTACTGAAATATTCCTTGTAGAACTCCTTGTACAACAAGGTAACTTACTGTATATCACAGAGGTAGTAGCATCTCTTGAATTCCTGTCTTTTCTTAGGTGCTTTGCCTTTATACTGCAAAAAACAAGCATGCAAATCTGATTTCAGTGCCACTTCTCAARAGAATCTGCAGCTTAGAAACAGATGCTATAAAACATTTATCTTGATTTGGGGAGATCTATATCCACTGTACTAGTGCATGTTACAAGAAAATCTTTATAGAGCTGGATCATTAATTTCAACAAAAGAGAAAATATATCAGAAGATATAGAGGAATTTTTCAAAATGGGAACAGGCAAATGTCAGTACAACTATCAGAGGTCACGGATTTGAAGGACCTGGCTAAACTCTAAACATAATGCTGGGATTCTTTGCCTCTGTTAAACAGCACAATAAGTTCCCATATGAGACATCAGAAGGGTTTTATTTAATTCACCTTCTTAAAAATCTTTTCAGTTGGTGCTATAAATGTTGTAGTGTGGCAATACAGAAAAGCTATAGACAGATTTGTTGCAGTCTGCCTTTGATTTGGTTTCAATAATAAAAACGCATCCTTTCTTATTTTGGGTCTCATTTCTTATTTTTTACAATCTGATCACTTGACAAGGATTACAAGAGACTAAATCTACATTCTAAAAGTGTATTAATTTGTGTATACAATAATAATGCTTTGAATCTATATTAATTTATTAAACTATACAWTTTTTTAATAAATAAAATTCTAGTTGCTTTAATTATATTAAATAACATGTGGTTCTACTCTTATATGTTATGGTCACTCCATATACAGAATATTCTGCTGGAATTTAACCAGTGAACTTTGGCTATGCGATTCACTTTCCATTTCAGTATTACTATAAAGCAGCTTTTATATCTCAATRTCCAAATGGTGTATAGACACTTTTATCTTTTCTTCATAATACTTAATCYACATGAGTTGTGTTTATTATAGAGACAACTGCCTGGATTTGAAGAGCATTGACTTCCAGTAACTCAAAAAGTAATTTCATTTTTGTGGGACCAAAACAGGGTAGTGGCACTGCTGAGGGATAAGTTGACTACATAAATTTATCTACTTTCATTTGAGCAACAGAAAAGTGCACCAGCCTAGAACACCATGGTGTTGAATTTATTAAATTTTTTTTTAGATTCACTATTACACCACAGAAAGCAAGTTAATAACTTTATTATTTTATGATTCAATTACTTAAAAAAGATAGCGGACAAAACCAGTAAGCTTGTTATTAAAAATGGGGAGGGAAGCATTTTGTGCTCATATTAACTAAATTACAAAGAAAAGATACTTTACACATTTTCTATGTTAGTAGAAAAGTGGTATTTTAAAGCTGTTTTCAGAGTACAGAAATCTTGAGCATGCTGGAGCAACTATTGTATTTTTCTTTATCCACAGCATAGTTAAGGCTGGGAGGCAAAGATTTTACTTGAAATATTATTTGTACATTTTCACTTCAGGAAATTATATTGGTCTTTGCATTTAGATATTTTGATCATCCTACAGGGAATCTACACAGTCATTGTGCAAACAAAAGCACTCAGTACGTCCATCAAAGATTACCCATTTTCATAACATTCTTTAGCAGTAATCAAGCTACATAAAAATTGAAATGCTTCCTGAATTGGAATATGCAGCTGTATGTTTTATGGCTGGSTCTGATGTGAGGTGATACAGGGCAGACTATCCTACCACTTCTTTAATGAAAGATGTAATGATTGAATCTGTGTTAAAATCTCTTGCTCTTTAGAAATTATTCAGTTGAAATTTTCTGTGGATGCGAAATTGCTATGTATTATGCATAATATTTCAAAGCTTTACTATTCAGAATAAAGGAATTTTTGAGAATATCAGGGTGCAGTTTCATAACTGGGTTCATCGTCTCAAGAGGTTATCTAACTTGACCTCCTCCAGCGGCGAGTTCCCTCCTGCTTCTTTGAGCAACCAAGAGTATTCATGCAGTTCTGCATGAATCATCAGACCAAAAAGGTAACCTCCAAAAATTAAACGGTTCGTTTTCATRTGGGTAGTGAAATGACTGTATTTACCCTGTGGGCCACATAACACTAGTAATAACTTAAGAGTAATTATGTGGAAACAGGATCAAGAGGAAGGATGGGATGGTCCCTTTTGGTAACAGAGCAGGCTTAGGTTGCCTTGTCGTTGTCTTCTGAGACAATTTTGGGACAGCCTTTGCATGCTGATAACTTTAGAAATGTGGCCTTGTGGTTCACAGATCTGTGGTGGTCACATCATGTGGCCTCCTTTGGACCTGAGTATGAGAAAGYGATTTAGAAGAATTTCTAGACTTCAAAAAGCAAACTAACCTTAGGGCACCTAATCCAGTCACAGAATCTGTTCTGGTTTGGCTGGGATAGAGTTAATTTTCTTCACAGTAGCTCGTATGGGGCTATGTCTTGGATTTGTGCTGAAAACAGTGTKGATAACACAGGGATGTTTTCRTYATTGCTGAGCAGKGCTTACACAGAGCCAAGGCCTCTTCTGCTCCTCACCCCACCCCACCAGCGAGCAGGCTGGGGGGGCACAAGGAGTTGGGWGGGGACACGGCTGGGACAGCTGACCCCAATGACCCAAGGGAYATCCCACACCATATGGCGTCATGCTCAGCATATAGAGCTGGGGGAAGAAGAAGGAAGGGGGGACATTCGGAGTGATGGCGTTTGTCTTCCCAAGTMACCGTTACRCGTGATGGAGCCCKGCTKTCCTGGGGATGGCTGAACACCTGCCTGCCCATGGGAACAGTGAATGAATTCCTTGKTTTGCTTTGCTTGCGTGCRCAGCTTTTGCTTTACCTATTAAAGTGTCTTTATCTCAACCCAYGAGTTTTCTCACTTTTACCCTTCCGATTCTCTCCCCCTTCCCACCRGGGGGGGAGTGAGTGAGCGGCTGGGTGGGGCTGAGTTGCTGGCTGGGGTTAAACCACGACAGAATCATAGAACCATGGAATAGTTTGGGTTGGAAGACACCTTTAAAGATCATCTAGTCCAACCCCCAGCCCCATCTACCCTGACTTTGACAACCTATGTTGTTACTGTYCAAATCTGCATTCTTGAGAAGTCTAACTACCAAACATGGAACAGGAAACCTCAGCTGGAGTTCTCATGAGAATCCTCACTTTTAAAATAGAGTAAATTAAACCTCTGTTAACTCCGATTTTTAAAATTCCTTAAAACAAAAAAGTTTACACTTCTATTGTTGATGGAAACATAACCACTCTTTCCTGTTTTCAGATTACTACACTCCAGAAACACCTGTCATAACTGGATCCAGCCTCTGTGATGTGCCAACCTGAAGCACCTGCGAAGTTCCACACCCAAGGGGAAAAACACCTTGCGCCATCTCTGCCTTTTCTGTAACCAGACTGCCGTTCTAAGGAGAGACAGTCACAGATTCTGGGAGATGTTGTGCATTGAATAATTTGATCATGTTCTGTTTTTCACCTTCTAGGCAACTGCAGTTACACTACAAAATGTAGTACACATTCTTGAAAATAGAGRTTATAATGTTATTTGAAGGGAAAAGTCTGATACAAATGTATAGTCATATGGGACAACTTCTTCCCTGCTCTGCTGTACCAGCACATTCTAAAAATGTGTTTCTTTATCTGCTGATTCAATACCTACATAATTTAGTCCCTTACCAAAATTTCTTTCCTGGGATCCTTGCCAAAAGTTTAAATCCAGAATGATGTTAGTTTTTCTGAGAGGATTATATCTCCACAAAGAGCTGAAAAGACCGCATTGGGAAGCTGTCACACAGTCATGCTTCTGGAGCTGTATATGACAAAGCAAAAAGCTTTAATGTCACTATTAACAAAYGTACTATCACTCAGCCTTATCATCTCCTCTTTCTAACTTCTTTTTATCTTCTCACTATCCTCAGGTACCTATCACTACAATAGCACTTGCTGCACACCAAAAGAGAATTTAGACCAACTGTCATGGCTCCCTGGCTAATCTTCCATTTCTTTTTACCTTTCAAATGTAAATTATCTAAATGTAATGWTTTTCAAATCTCCTCTGTCTAAAACTTTGGGGATGTTCAAAACCCATCTCTGGTCCACCAGGAAAAATGACTCCTGCTACAGTGGATTCCATGGAGCTAATCTGAAGTATTAAAAAAAAGTGAGTTAACATTTGGATTTGTGAAAATAATATTTAGTTGATTGTAATGTAGATTATGCGAGTATAATTTCACATGCAAAGAGCAATGAGTCAAGTGACAAAAGAGGTTTGAAAAATAATGAGACGTTGCCTCAACATATATTATTCATTCTGTAGATATTAATACTTGTCTTCAATAATTCATGACCTGCGTTCATTTTTGTGGCATCCCAATGTTTTCTGACACGGTCTCGCTCCCCGGCAAGGGAGGGATGAACAGAACAGAAGCTCACATGTGGAAGATGACTGATTTTTGTAACATTGCAGATCTGAGCTGCTACTGGGGAAGCCAGYATGTGAGGAGCAAGTGCTTCAGGAAAAAAACATTTGGAGCCTTTAGACAGCTTAATATGTAATTCTGGTAATACTATAGAGTTTTTTAACACTAGTTTCTGTAATGATTTATCAGAGCTAAGAGATTATAGTTAGTTATGGGTGTACTACAACTATTTTTCTTCAGAGCTATATCCTTAATTGCATTTTTACCCAATGCGTTCTTGTCTTTTGTAAGCAAAGCTGTTTTTTACTATGTGAACACAGTTTGTCGGGGTGCAACGAGAGCGGCTGCGGAGCGGCAGGAGCTATGGATCAAGCCGGTCCTCAGCATCGAGCAGCTCCCAGGGGCAGGGGCTGGCTGCAGCAGGGCAGCTCCAGCGGGAAGGGGCAGCTCCAGCGGGAAGGAAGGGGCAGCTCCGCTCTGCTCTCCTGGAGCTGGCCATAGCCCCCCCCACCCCGGAGGGGAGAGGATGTGCTCAGGGCCCTCTCACATTTCATCAGAAAATTTTCTCTTTTAATTAAAAGCCAAATACTGAGCATTAGGGTTCAGGAATTAATGTTCCGCTATCAAGAGAACTTTCTTTTCTCTTGCCCTTGTTGGTGTCCCTCCCCACCCCCTCACTGCACCATGCTGGACCATTCCACTCTAGGGCAAAGTCTATAAACCCCTACTTGTAAGTAAGGATGCCTGTGATGTGAATACCAAAGAATCCAAGCTTCTATGTTAAAAATTTCATTATTTTTAAACCAGTGGCATCATTTTTGAGTAGCCGTGGGACAGGGTGGTGAATTTTAGCATTACTCTCATGAAAGATGGATGTGGTTCATTCTTCCTATTCAWCTTTTTGAACATTGCATTATTGGCTCATTTTACCCATTTACTTCAATCCTGTCAGGACTAAGGGAAGATTTCTGTTCTAGAAAAGCAAAATTGAAGGGAATTAGGTAACTTGTAGGCATTGCGAGGTTCGAATGAAGGACTTTTCAAGGACCATCAACATATGAATGGGATTACCTTGGATGCACTGGTGACCAGACATATTTTTAGCCTTTGGCAGACAAGAATGGAACCTCTGAAAACAGCATGACTGCCACTCAGAATGTAAGAATTAATATGTCAGGAAACTAGGGAAACATTTTGAACATTACAGAGGGGGAATTGAAATTTTTGGAAAAGGGGACAAGGAGATGGGCAGTGTCAAAAGCAGAGACATTTTTAATTTTATTTTTTTCCTTCTGATTTAAGGATCCTAAAATAACATGTTCCAAATGAGTAATAAATGTCCGGTTGTTTGCAAAAGTCTGCCTGGTGCCACTGCACATTTATGTTGTATTGATTTTGAAAGAAAGAGTTCCTAAATAGAGGCTTCTGTTCATCTGAAGGAAGCTGGGGGTCCTGGTGAGAAACAGGGGCTGTGAACTTAGCAACAAGTCATGAGAAGCAGTGATTGCCTAAGATTTAAAACTGAAATGGTGCCCCKGCCAGAGGAGGGATTGGCTGATGTCAAAAAGTGTAACTTCAAAAAGAATGCTAGYTCTCTTTTAAAATTCTACCTCCTTTTACAGCAACATTTAATCATTACTGTTTACTTGTGAACTAACCTTTGTACGCTTATAGCTAATAATGTCTGGGTTCTGCTAAAATCTGTGATACAGAATTCTCTAGGGTTGACTGCATTCTCTCTCAAGAGGTTGTAAGTCAGCTTGAAATACCTCTTCCAAATGCAATGTCACTCTTAGTACCAAGCTCATCAGACTAGGTAGCATATAAGAACTTCTACATGTAAATAGGCGATTAGAGTTTAATGATCTTATGGTTTAGATGACCTCATTGAATAAAATCCACGCATATTTTAAAGTATGTTTCACAGTGGGATTATTTTTAAGCCTTAATAACAAATGTTGTCAGACTAGCTTAAAACAAAGCAGAAGTGAAATCACAAAAAAATGACAAAATTAGCAAGCATTTTAACCCTCATGAGAACTAAAGTCTTAAAATATTTTAATTCGCTTCTGTTCATCTGYCTTTATTTTTATATTCCTGAATAGCATTATACTCAACTGTATCACCATATGTAGGTACCTCTAAAGGAATTTAAYCCATCATAAAATCTGTACCAAAAATACACAGGATTACTTCCTCTCTGAAGATGCTACTCTCCCTACATACAAAGGGAGTGTAAATGACCATCTTAATTTACAGAACATATGAGATGACAAATTGAGGTGATATGAATACCATGTTGAATTCAGATTCTTGAACAAACATTCAGAGCTAGGGTTTTTTTTAGGATCCCAATTTCTAGGAATGTCAACAAGGCTTAAATGAAAAATGCTTTTCAGATTGGCCTTTTTTATACCTGACATCAGTATATCAATCCTTCCCTATTTMATTTCTGACCTGCCAATATAGATGTAAACTTCCTGGACCAGGACTGTTCTTTATTATATGAACACCATATAAGACAGCAACACTGATTTAATTTTATTCTCTAAGAGTTGTTTGTAATAGGATTGATAAGTAGTGCTAATAACAGAATGCATTATGTATTTTCCTGTTATATTTATTAGCTGCTGTACAATCTCCAATCTGCCACAGTACAGAAGTGCAAAAAACTGATTGAAGACTTAAGACTGGTTTTACTTCGGACTTGTGTAGCACAGAAATGGAATAGGTATGTATAAAGATTATTTATAAAGTAGCAAAATATGCTAGGGGAAGAGACTCCACAGAATTTCCTGTGAAATTCATCTTGTAAAATAGCATAAAAGGAACATCATTTTCTGTTACAAGTCAGGTGACTTYTCCACAAAGATGATTAAAATGTGTGTGGGTTACTGCAGGAGGGGACAAAAAGATAGAAATGTTTTGCAACTGTTAAAGCATTTTAGGTAGGTTGCTTTGTTTACTGGTGCATTTTGCAACATGTTAAAGGTTAGAAACACTAGGGAGAAAACGCCTACATAACCTTTCCCCTCCCCTCTCACTGCGTCCCACGAATATGAAATGAAAAGCATTCTTCAATGTATTTTAAAAATATATTCTTATCTGAAAAGTCAAAGGCCTTTTTTTAAATAGTAACAACATCTTAAGAAACCATTCACTGACACACATCTGAGGGTCTCAGTAAGGAATTAAGTTATGAATACATGCAAGAGGYTTTACTCTAAAAACACTAACCGCCCTAAGCCAAGATGCACAGAGTAAATATTGAAAATGTGCTTGCTATAATCTGTAGCTTCTCATATGGCAAGGAAGAGGCATTTCCTAGGCATACTCTTGCAGCCACACTAGGYATAAATCAGCAGAGTAACATGGCTTGTTTGTGCTCCTTTTTGTAGCAGTGGCTGATGTTTTATATCGCACTGCTCATTAAGCATAAGGTACCAGAGGTGGATCTCATAAAAAGAAGTAATAAGGATGTATTTTTCCTGTGTGGAACAAATCCAGATAATTTAAAAACCCCACAAATCCAGAAAATTTAAAAATGCTTGCACCTGCCATATGTAGTTTCATGACCGAGCAGAAGATGCCATTTATAATTGGCATTAGAACTCATTAGAGCAGCATCTGTTCCCACCTTCTTTCAGGGATTTGTACCCTGAATCCCAGGGCTTTAGTTAAACCTCTCTGAGAGATTCCTTCTTATCTCCTGAGCCACTTCTGACCTGTCACTTTAACCTCTCTGTAGTCGAGCGTRATTTTCCCTTTTTCCAAAAGAGAGAATCTTGGTA
Organism: Oceanodroma leucorhoa; assembly: GCA_030449065.1. NCBI lineage: Eukaryota > Metazoa > Chordata > Aves > Procellariiformes > Oceanodroma > Oceanodroma leucorhoa. Next base: position 8,825,212 of record JASVER010000017.1, read on the forward strand.
GTTGCTGAATATTTCATTATCATACAGGTCTCTGGCCATCATAGAACAAAGATTCCTGGGATTTTTTTTTTTTTTATTACTAGATGATAAAAAATTTTAGCCATGTTCTGTTGCAGCCCACTTCTAAATTACGTTTGTTGTCTCTTTGAGATCTCGCATCCTTCAGAAGGCTCCTGACCAGTTTGGGCCAGGATGCTGTCAATAACAGATCACAAAAGTAGACAGGAGATGAGATGCTGAAATCCAGTCCTTATTTAGTYAGGTTCTCACGCAGGAGATTTGTGTTGTGTTCTGTTCCTAACTCAGCTTTAGCGTTGGCCCAYGTAATCAGTTGCACACAGCATATTTGCTTCCCTTCTGGATTCCAGAACTGCAGCTGGCTCGACAGTAACGTGCTGTAGGATCTTCCAGGTCGGTTCCCCTTCATTTGATGGATTCTTGCCAGTGTGTGCTACAAATTCCCATACCATATRGAAGTTCATCTCAGCCAGAGGTATTTTGTTCGATATGCCCGGGTGTCTTTTGCTTTTCTTAGATTGTGTAGGTCCTGCTCATCTGCAGTTACTAAGTTCTAAGTAGAATAGATATGCATARATGAACAGGAGATCTAAATAAATCCTTACAAACTTTTTCCTATTTWGTTACTCAACTCAGCTTTTGGTGCAGTTACAGTGCTACACAGTAATCAAGGTGTTTGCATAAGGCTAGATGGAAAATAGGAATTTACCTGTATATAGCACTGGGACTTATGTCCCATTTCCTGGTCTACTTCTTGGCTCTTCTTCACCAGTAAAGGCATCCTCCTTTCAGAAGTGAACCACTATAAAAACAGAGCATAGGAAGCACAAATGTAAATGAAGAGAAACGTTTCCTTTTTACAGTCTTCAAATAGTCGCACCAACTGTCTCAGTCGTCTATTGTAGCATTCACACTCTCATTTGGTCAATAGATGAATACAGGAAAAGGGATTCAGGGAAGTAGAATGTGAATGAACCATAGCTGTTAGGCTGGTGACTGGACAAGCAGCTCTGTTGGACTGTCTGTGGTATCCCTCTGTGTGGTATCCCTCTGTGTGGTATCCCTCTCTGGTACCTTGCACGGGTTTTGTGGAAGAGTGGATGGAGTCAGCAAAGGATCATGTCATAGCAAAAGGGTCTGAAATGTATCCAGGCCAGCTCCGGTGAATAACCTGCTAGGCACTCCAGTGGAGTGATCAATCTTTTCTGAGGTTTGGGAAYCTGAAAGCCTGAATCGATACATAAGCATTTACTGGTCTCAGTATTGCAGYTGGTGTCTGAAGATGCGTCTTCATTAGTGTATTAGCACCAGGAGCATGCTCGTTGAGAGAATCTCCTGATCATTTCCATTTACCACATTTTGGTTGATGTCATTGTGTCTCAGAGCACAGAAACTGAGTTTTATTTGGATGAAATTAAACTAATCCACCTAATCTGGAAACTGGAAACTCATCTAATGAATAAAAACTCATCTAATGAATGGTCTCACAGACATTCAGTTCAGGGCACCAGCCTAGATACAGCGTGGAGCAACCTTCCCAAAATAGACATAACAGACATCAAATGCTCAGCACCGTTTCACGCTACAACCCCACTCCTAATAGGCTGTGCTACCTGCTAACATATATACATATGCAACACATACTAGTAAAGATTAGAATATCGCCCTGTTGTTAAAACTTTCCCCCAGGCGTTCCTCATGAAAAGAACTCCAGAACAGCTAAAAGATAAACACAGATGTTACAGTAAGATTTTGCTCTGCTGGGACCCCCTTGGTTTACCACATAACTTGTTTTTCTTTTTCAGAGGCTCCGCTGATRTAATCACAGCTGAAAGCAAAGCACCTTAGCCCTAAGATTTGCCAATTCAGCCCAATCCTGAAATGAATAGTTTGAGAGTTTCTGAGCGTCTCTTTTTTGCTCAAGAAATGTTGTAGGAAATATAAAATCATTTCAGCATCCCATAAAGTTCCCACCCCCCTTTCATTTTTGAAGTGATCCCTGCACTGAGCCGCACAGTCTTGCTGAGGTAAAATGTGGCTTGTGCAACTCCAACTCTCTGTGAGACGTTGTTCTACTCATTCGATGACAGCCTTCAGAGTTTTTATCACTACTCCGTGACTTAAAATCTGCTTGTTGCAGGGGCAGCCTCCCATCTGCTTTGCTATTGGCACGCAAAGTCAACTTACTAGAGAAGCAAGGGCGGGGGGGATGTTGAAAAAGGAAAGGAAAGCTGAATGTTTCGCTGTAATGCCCCTTTCATTAGATGTGAGGTCATTTGCTGTGCAAGCAGCGAAACCGTCCCTATTCCCTGCGCGTATGCCAAGATCTGCCAACTTGGGAAGAAGCTGGTAGTTCATAGAGAAATCACTGTTTCAGTAAAGCTGATCAGATACTCTATGTTTCTGTGGAAAATGATTGCTTTTTTTCTTTTTTTTTTTTTTTTCCCCCTGAGAAGCAAGATGTTTCTACTATTTGGCCTTGCAGGAAAAATAAAATTAGGTTTCCCACAAATTAGATCCTTTCAGTGAAGAAATTCATTGAATCTAAACCCTGCATTTTCCAGTTTTGATAGACTTTTCAACCTGCCTGTTTCAACTATTTTTTGAAACATAGAGGAATTTAAAAACAAAACATTAATGCTTACTGCAATGATATTTTCAACACCTATAAATGACAACTTACTTCTGCTTTACATTTTTACATATCTATTAAATATACCCTACCATCCTATCTTTTATTAAATATGACATCCACATGCAACACAAGCTCTAAGATTGCTTAGCACATGTATATACCTTGGAAATAAGGGATATTTTTGTTCATGTTTCACAGTTCAAATTTCTGGCTGGAGAAGGTCACCCAGAACTCAGCACCACCTTGGAGTTTCTTGGCTCCCACTAAAGGTAATCGACTTGCCTGAAGACACACAGGTTACTGGGGAGAGAACCCAGATCTTTGGGACTTATGGGAGAGAACGAAGAACCCAGGTTTTTAATCATAAGTTGAAATAACACTGGATATCATTGCTGCCTTTGTCCTAACGATGGCAAAACAAAATGCAAGTTTTTGGGAGTAGGTATTACAGTGTTTACTATGGCAGCCTGTATTGCAAAAACTATTTTACTACAGGTACTTTGCATGAAATATATTTAAAATTACGCAGTAAATAACAGTAAATGAAATAATAGATAGCTTTCCCATATGGCATGGCAGGGTTTGATTCATTCAACAATTTGAGTTATTATTTTCACAATAAGTATATATGCAAAGTAGTGTATATGAGAGATTCTGTAATAAATTTAATATTTATGCAATTCTTTTAAGGATTACAAGTAATTCTTACAAGGCTTATAACTCCAGAGGCTGTGGTGCTTTGGTTAGGAACTGGTAGCTTCATCTCAATTTACACTGTGATGGCTTTGTGTGCCTTTGAAATTGATATTCTCTTCAAAGAAAAAAAGAGTTTTAAATGGTTTTTTTGGTCTCTTTCAGCTTGGAGCTGTTTTGAAATGAACTCAATTTTGAGTAGAGAGTGTTCTAAATTTTAAAATGTTAATATAAATGCTGCATGATGTCAGTGTAAAACAGGTGCCCACTGTACACAGGACTGTGTTTTTGTTTTTGTCTGATCTCTTGAACATCAAAAGTTTCAGACTGTTGTAGAAGGGGCTTTATAAAAGAGAGCTGGATGACTCAATTAAAATTGCAAAGCATAATGGCAATATACAATTACATCTCAGGAGCTGAACTTAAGTCTTTTTTCTCCCTCACACTCTCATTTTTATCTATATGTATCATTAGCATCTATACAGAGCTACAGTTTTTTGAAGAAATAGCTGATTTCTGATGTCTGTTTTTTTGATTTCTTTATTCAAGGCACTTTGTATTTCAGAGAGTGAATCAGGCACTTTAAACACCCAGACTGGCTGCTCATGTATTTTCTGAGCCTTATTTTCTGTCTCTAGATAGAAAACAATTTGCTGTACTAGGTTGACTGGCTAGAAGGAAAACTCACAAAGCTTTAGCCTCACTTTCCTGTTCTCTTGACAGTGGTTTAGCATTGCTCTGATTCTGTGGAGAGCTTGAAAGACATGGAAAATTTAAAAGAAGCTGTGGCTCTGTGCCACAACTAAGAAACACAGATTTCTCCCTTGCAGAAACTTGTGCTGTGGACTGTTTTCCATGATGTGCCTGATGCAAAGATGTATGCCTCTCTTGTGACCTACTGTTGGAGGACAAAAGGAGGACTCAGATCCCCCACTGATACCTTTAGAGCTGAAAACCGGTGAACTCTTACTTTCTTTCAAAAACCCTGCTCTGTGTGACTTTTTCAAAGTACTTTGGATATAAATTGAAACTGGGCTAATTTGGATTACCATTACTACAGTGTCTACCTAGACAGCAGATAGCACAGTCTCAGTTTTTCAAAGACTAAGTGCTCCAGCATAGCACTTTCCCCTCAAGCTATCCCTGGTAAACCAAAGTTACAAATTTCTCTTTCTGCCAGGTCTACRAAGCTCATACAGTTGCAGAAAACTGTTGTGCCCTCATTCCCTGAAAGGAAAACTGTGAGCTRATATCTAGTGTTCATGACCGACGAGTACCTGCAGATGAAAAAGTGYACCTTTTATGCCTACAAAATGTTTGTTCTGTGATATTTTCTACACCTTTCTACTACTATCTTTTCCAAGTTTACAGTAAACTGAGATTATGCTTTTTAAAATCACTCGTCATGTAAATTTAAACTCAAACAAGGTGATCATAAACTTTAATGCCCTTCCCAAAAAGTCACTAATCAGATTATCACAATAATTAACATAATTGTTGTGTCATAAACCACAACAATAAATAAGTGGGAATATTGCCCATACTTCAGAGAACACTGAAGATTCACTGGTATGCTTGTCAAACTGCAGCTAATGTCTTCTCATTAGCAATAAATATCTATTCTCTTACACTACAACAAATATACCATGAAATATTAACGTCATGGTATATCCAGATGCTTGCTTTAAAAGCAAGGAAATCATAAACCCAAATGATATTTTCTACGCTAGGATCTAAAGAACCTAGTCCTGAAAGAAGCGATGGGAATTTTCAGCCCAAATCCGTGGACTGAAAACAGCGCTGAAACAAATCACAACCCGATGGCCTTGTTCAAAAGTGGCCTGCTGCACTACACTGCTAAACCCTTTGTTTGCTGCTGTAAATCTGAAGAACTTCTTTTTTCACTGCCTCTAGCAGGAATTAGAGACATAGCCTTTCAACTGCGCTTTACCGTTCCAGAAAACTGCAAAGGAGGACAAGTCATAGTCACTTCAGAAATGAGAAATCGAGGTTATTTTTGGATTATATTGATGTGAGATTGCTTTGATATTTTTGTACCACTATAAATCTAAACTTCTCTCAATTCCAGTTCTAGAGCATGAAAAGGATCACTCCTATTAACTATGTTAATACCAGCATTAAAACATCAGCTGGTAATTTATCCCCTTTCTCCAYCAAGATCTACACTGCAGTCCAGTAAGCATGTTTTGATTATCCGGAGTAAGAAAATGGGGATGGGAAAAGGTGTAAGTCTTTGAAGGAGGAAAAGAAACCAAAAAGATGGGGGAAGAAGAAGAAAAAAAGGGAAGAATAAGAAGGGATATGGAAAAAGAGAATCAGAAAATCAGAGAGGACCGAAAAGCAAGGGTAATTGAACTCATCATTTGGCTCCAAGAATTAATGAATTCAATTTATTCCACCTGAGTGTAGGAAACTTGGATGGCATGCCAGTGTCCAAAAAACTATGTCCAAATGTCAAGAATGTGGGGCAAAATGGGGACCCACAGTTTTGGAACCACCTAAAAAAAAAATAATGTGCATTTTTCATTACTGTTACTAAAGTTAGCCTTCTATTTCGGTATATACAAATAATATTTCATGTCCACTGTTTAGAAAATACCCAGTATTTTTTAGTAGCAGAAAACAAGACAAGATGATAAGAATTCCAATAGTCAACTAGTAAGAAAATTGCAAGATTGGAAGACAAAATGAGAAGATTGAGGATCCTGAGAAAGGGAAATTCTTTTAAGAATTTTAATAATTAGAAAGCAGTCTCATGTGTTCATGTATTCTTTTTTGCCRTATTCAACACAAATCTAGCATAACTGATTACTTACCACATTCATACATTATCCTTAACAACACTGGGGACCAAAGAGGAATGAATTATTCAGGTAAAAATTGTATAAATAGACACTTGAAGACATTGTTTTTTCATCTCTTCCTCTAAAACTAGCAATTCTCTTTTATTCRTACTACTCTTTTAAATAAAAAATTCAGTAGGAAAAGGGAAAAAAAAATCTCTCTCAGAAAAATCAGTGAAGTCAACCTAATGAAAGAAAAACAAAAGGGCCTTATTGCTTACACAGGAATTTCCCAGTGTGCTTAATTAAATGCATTCCTAAAGACTTTAAAGCATTTTAGCTAATGTATATCTTTGCAACTTTACCGTGCCAGCCCAGTGAAAGAGCCTCTAACTTAACTCTGGTAAGTACCTACTGCTTTCTTGTACCCCACTTCCAGTGAGGTTGAGTTAAATATTCCCTCTAGAACAAATTAGAGCACAGAACATGTCAAGCCTTCCACTAAAAGCCTTGGAAACTTTAACAGAAAGCCTGTTATATTTGTGGGCTGAATTGCTAACAAAGATGCTCTGTTCTATTTTGTTCGCGGAAACTAAACATTCAGAGTAATATTAGGTTCTTTCCTAAAACCCAACAATAAGTAGCTAATCATTATTACTCCTGTGGTACCACACTGATTACAATAAATACGCAGAACTAATTTCAATGAATATGGAATTCTGTAGGAATCCCACAATTTCATTTACTTTGAATCGATATCCTTTTCAAAACCGTGTAATCTGTAGTTGAATCCACAATAGGGTGCTTTTGTGGGTATTTGCACAGCAGAAAGAGATCTTTTTGCCAAAAATAGTTCTACAGTTCAATATTTACACGCAGCAGTATTGGTATAGCATAATGTTAAACAGCTTGCTTTCTACCATCAAACAGTATAAAAGCTTATTCTTTAAAACTAGTTGATTAAAATCTGTCTGCAGTTGTAGAAAGTAAAATATGTATGAACTGATTTTGCTCTAGTTTGCTCAATTATCATTATTTACAAATCAATACATAAAATTTCATAATATGTTTTAAAAGCCAAATAAATATTTAATATTTCCCATAGGCTTTCCCAGGAAAAATTGCCCAGGAACAGAATTGTTTATTTCTACTTCTAAGAGGAGACACAGTTGCTTCGTAAAATGAGACCTAAATATTGATTACATACCCAGAGTGGCCAGCATCCACACTGCTATAGCCTGGGATGGCACCAAGCTTAGTGGAGCTAATTTAAATCAGCTGCCTATCATTTGACTTCATCCTTATCAACAGCTGTTACCATTTTCCACTTACATATGGCAGTGAATCTCTGGCTTGCCTAGAGAAGTGCATTTAGATTTGCCAACTCATGGAGCTGCTGATGTCCAGAACTATAGGATCACTACATAAATGGTGTATACTTTCCCTGCTAGGCAACGTTAATGGCTGCTGGTCAAACTGGCTTGGAACACAGACTGCTTTATGTTATAAGCTGGGATTGAGCCTCTGTGTTTAATTAATTAGTCGTCTTCCCTTTGAGGAACTATAGCGAGATGTGCAAAATTAGTAGTAACACACGCGTACACACCTGATCAGCTCCTTAGCCTACTCACGTTGCAGAGCTGCTGATTTTTTAAATATAGATAATATAGAAGGCAAAGAAAATGGCTGTCACAGTGCGGCTCAGGTAAAAATAAGCACCAAGCTCTCTCAGGATTTCCCAGCCTACCTAGCAGAAAATAATGAAATTATGAATACATTTTCTAGGCATCTAAAAGGTAATACTCCTCGACACTTGCCCTGTCTTTCCTCTGCTTGACTACTGGTAAAATATATCCTTTACTGTATATTGGAAATGATACAAATTAAACCACGTATCTTCATTTGACAGAAATCTACATCATGCTAGATGGGCCAGACAGCAACGACTTCTGTATTTAAACAAGCACATAAATTATGACTAAGTGCTATGAAGCATGAATTCCAGGGTTCAAGCTGGGGAACAAAGTTTTGCCACCTCAGTCACAAGTAGCATAAAGCGTTCAAATCTCATTTCAGTTTGCCTTCAGTGGCATTCATGGAAATGGTACTAAACCAGGATGTTTCYGCCCTCCTCTGACCCTTGTTATGTGTCTGACAAAACATCACTGATGCATCCTCATTAGCCATAGAATTAAGAGCGCTGCTTCTACTTCTGCAGTTATTGACCGGGCAGTTCAGCATTCAATAAGGTAAGGCATTGATGTGAGGATAAAGTGAATTGCTCCTTTTGCCGCAACGTGGGTGAATGCACYCAATCTCACAACATCACAGAATTTAAATAGGAATGAAGTCCCTGGTGTTGTTTCTTAGTCCTGGGTTTAGAAATCGCGTTTGCATGAGCTCACAGCTACAACTTAGAAACGGGTCTCATCCTCATCTAGCAGAAAATCCTGCTTCTCCTCCTACATATCAGTGACATGATCGGTGGCTGAGGAAGCCCACAGAACAGCAATAAAACATGATTCCTGCTGGGAAACCCCTGGTGCGTTGTTTTTGAAGCTCTCGGATACCGCTGCAGTGAGCACAGTCACCAGCACACAGTGTTCTTCCAGTGCTGGGAATGCAGATCCCTGTGCACTCAAGTGTGCCATTACAGAGTCTGATTCCTACGGCTATGCAACAAATGGCATGCTTAAAGGGGAATGCAGTCGGAAGCTGTATTAATACGCTATCTCATCCCATTTTGCTTTTCCCAGGGCTATTTCCAATAGAATTGGGTTAGAACAAAATCCTGCTCTGAGTAGCTTCAATATTCTGGCTTCTTTATTACACAAAATCCAGATGAAACAGCTAGTAGTTTCAAAAAATCCAAGTGAAACCTGAACAAACGGTCCTTTATTGTTGCTGAGTAGAAAACCATCAGGCCATATTCAAACTTTGGAGTGTTTGTTTTGCAACTTCTGTCCAATCCAAGTGGCCATTTTATTTTGTTTTGCACTACTCGTGTCGTTTGTGCTTGTTCTTCCATTTACCGCTTATATTTAATTGTCCTGTTTCATTATGTTCCCTTTTGGGTCAAGAGTCATTTGAAATGATGTGGCAACTGTTGGCAAGTTTCTACTACATTTACAAGAAAAAAAAAAAAAGGCAAAAAAGTAATTACACAACCATTTCATTGAAGTCAATAAGGCCATTCTTGGTATGAAGTGTTACTTAGGATAAAAGATAGCAGATGCCTGCTTTAAGTCACAGTCTCCTATTAAATACTGCACAAGAATACTAAATATTGTAAATGTTAAAGACTTGAATTTATCACAAGTTTATTTTGGGAGCATTAATACTTTTATAACCGTAACCCCACAATGTTATACACAGTATATTGAGTACTAAAGCTACAGTGCTGCAAATGTCAACTGGTTCATAAATAATGTATATCAATTTCATATATATGTGAATTTAATTATTTAAACTTACCAAATTTCACCGAGATGCTGATTATTAGGTGCAATAGTGTGCCGGCTGAAAATATGTCCCTGTCCATTGTGGTCAAGCGCAGTTACAAACGACATGTTTTGAAACCCCTAAGCCAGGGTTCAGTAGCCAAATTCCATCGAAAGCAATGGAGCCCGCAGGGCTGGCYGCCTCGGTAGGGTGGGGGGCGCGGGGCGCGGCGGGTGTTGGCCGGGTTTGCCCGTGCCCCGTCCGGGCAGTAGCACGATTCTTGCAGCGTGGGTCTGGACCACAAGATGGCTCCAAGCACATACAGTCAAGCCTAATAAATTATCAGACTCTACACCCGACACAATTTCATTGAGTGGCAACTACTGAAATACGCTGATACATTGATGTTTAGAAGAACTGTTTGATTAGGCACAATCATGAGCCAGTTGTAGGCACTTGTATAGTAACTAAACAGAAATGTTAACAATTTGCTTTTATAAATGTTTAAATATGATACCTAGGGCAATTAAGATGGGCATGGTTACATCACGCTAATTGAGGTTTGTAATTCCTTTGAGCTTCGTTCTCTGAAGTTTCTTTTGTTCATCAGAATACCAATAGGTATTTAGGAAAGAAATCATCGGCACTATATATCGCATAGCAAACAAGTCCACTGATGATGGGAACTTCCCAGCTGCCATATGCACCTGTGTAGACACGTACAGAATAAGTAAAATGTTCTCAGTCTTGACTCTGGTTTCCTTAACAAAACCCTCCATGACTTTGAAGTTACTCTAGTGCTAAATCTACAGCCAAGGGCTGTGCACTGCATCTGGGCGTGCAGTATAGATCAAACTCTCCAGTAAGACCAGCAGCGCTACTTAGGTTTCTCTCATGACCAGGACACTTCTACTCCTAGTCAATCCTTATGAAGTTGTTGAAGGTTAGAACTAGAATAAAGTCTGTCTTTTCATTGACATATATCGATTTCTGAACCCTTGGCACCTGAAGGCATTTGTCCTATACTAGGCAAAGATTGCTGCTAAGCCCTAGAAACAGGTTTTGTTGGTGCAAACTAAATTTTTTCATCTCATACAAAATTAACTCACCAAAATTAGCAGGCTAATAATGTGTAATAGAAAAAAATCTCCTGAATTAAACTATTTAAACTATTTTGTGCTGGCAGTGTTCCACTACTTCAAGAAGTCTAACCAATTCAGAAAGCTAAAATTCTTGATTGACATAAACTGGCAAAAGACAGTTTAAAGTTCAAGCTCTTGGCTGCCACTCCCCTAGAAGAGACCTCTGCCCGTACTTCACTCTTGATTGCTCCAGATGTCAATCAGCACAAAGCAGTTACATCAGGGTAACTTTGTGAGTATGCGTGGGGAATCCAGATATGTGGTGTGCAGAAGAGGAAGAGAAAATGAGGGCTTTTCCCCATGGTGACCTAGATTTAATTAGTCAAGCAGACATGAAGAAGAATAAGAGAAGCAGTAACAGATAAAAGAAAAAAATACTGACAGAAATAAAGACAGTATAAGAAAAGAGCTAAAATAGCCTTTCATTTATATCTTCGAAAGAATAAGTAGATTTTTTTAGTAGATTGTAATTGCTGAAGAATAAAAAGCTATTCAACTGTCATGCCAGGCTTGATTTTAGTGATTGTTTGGCCAGCTGCTTTTGCTTAATCATCTGGTTGTCTACAGACTTACGCAATGGGAAACTGGAAATTTTGTTCATCCAGACAAGTCTTAGTGTATGATCTGAATGGATTTGAACCTATGTGACAAATCTGAGTGTAAATAACTCCAAAATGAAAGCTGGCTGCCAAGCTGTACCTGATTTTGCATCAGGACTATGAACAGTTGACAAAATTGTCAAGCTTTAGTCAACATCACTTGAATCATTCTTAAAACATACAAAATTATTTCACATATACGTGTTGGGGTGAGACCCTCGCCTGGTTTCAGGGCTCGTTCCAAACTCCTTATATGGGTTTACAAAGAATCAATGCTCTGCCTCCTTTGTCCTACRAAAAACCTATATCACTTAGAGGTAGCACTAAACTTGAGCTATGTAGTAAGTCCTACCTGATATCTGTGTAAGATGTTAYTATATGCTGGAGGCATAATTCTTACTTTCTGAAAGGAAAGGCTCTTCCTGAAAGTACACTTCTTGCTGGCTTCAACAATAGCGGCATCATCGTGAGGGAATATAAACCAAAGTTTTCAGCCCTCAGATACTCCCCTTTATATATAAGGTAATAATAACCAGTGATTTCATGGCTTCAACAGTGAGGCATTTACTCAGTAAAWAGCCTCAGTAAAGTTATAAAGGGTAAGAGAGAGGGCGTTTGGTCCATAGACAGCATGATTGTTTCAGATATTCTAGACAAATTCCTCTGTACRGTATCTTAAAATTCTAGGTTTAGCTTTCTTTTCTGGGGAATCTTTTAGCTCTCAAGGAATCATAATTTCATTAGTAATAACAGTAATTACTGGTAATAACTGTAATTTGGTAATAACACAAAATAATGGCCATTTTTCACTKTTAAGTAACATGGCTCTGAAGTATTTGTGTAGATCTGACCCACCTAATGTAGTACAAACCTGTCACACAATCTTTCTCTGGGCAATCAGSTAAAGCATTCTGTAGATGTGCTTTGTACCACAGAAATTAACAACAAAAARTATAGGCTAGTTGTTTCTGGAATGAGCTCTAGTAATTAAGAAATGACTTATGCAGATTTAAGAGCTTCCCATGAGGTACTCATACATATACATAGAGATTTTCTCAGAAATAAATTATGTGCTTATATGTGTTCCAAATTTCTTATTCTCATCATTTATTCCTCATCATTTTGGCTTAGGTTAAGTAACCTAAAATAGTGAATGAGASACAGAAGAGGGCTATGGAACTACAACAATTTGGAAAAAGTTCAGGGAAGAAAAAGAAAAACCTGTGGCTCTTGTTCACTGACTTATGTGAACTGGTCACACCAGTTCAACTTAATGGAAGAGTTTCACATGGTTAATAACATCACCACAGAATCAATGAGACCGACTTGGGCAGAAGTAAATCTATACAAAGCCCCCTGGTTTCCATTAGGTACTGAGGCACACAGAAGGGCCTGCCTGCACAGGGTGAWGTCCTCAAGTTGTGCTCGCGTCCTCAGGCTGCACGCTGCCTCCGCTCTCACCCCTCAGCAGGGCTGTGGCGTCCCTCTCACAGGGACAACGCTTCTAGTACATTAGGCGAGTAGCACAGGGACATTGATGCTGTCACTGCCCATTTGCTGCCTCGTTCGGGTAAAAGAGCTGCCTGTACCCATRTGCCTCCTAAACCCGTGAGTACGGTACGCTCAGAGTGCAGCTCAATCAACTTCCACGGCATTCCGCTAACCCAGAGTTAAGAAGTCTGAGAAAACCTTTACTTAAGAAACGGGCCAGTTCTACTCTGCAGATGGGCCCCAAGCTTGCAAGTGCTGACCCTTACATATGTGACCCTTACAATGAAAACTTGGGCTTCTGAAAAGTGCCTAGATCCACAAAATTCTTCTTTTGAGGGGGGGGGGGGGAAAAAAAAGGAAGAAAGTGACACAATTTAAAATAGAGGAGATATTCCATTTTGGTATGTTTTCAATCAACAGGTACACTTTGGGTATCTAAATGGCGCTTCCATTTGAAATTTATTTTGACTTTTGACATTATAATTTATGTGATTTTGTAAAAAATACACCAAAGTATTTGAATTTATATTCACAGATAAGACACTAATACTAAGCATTGAAAGAACAAAAAAAGAAAAATGTACTTTGCCCAAAAAAAGTTTAAAAACAGAGTAAACTGGTTTTTTAAATCACTACTTTAAATGATTCAAGAATGAACAAATGTAAAGTCCTAATAGTAAACATCCTCTGTCTTCTATCAATGATAATAATCAGCTATTTTCCAAAATTTAGTTTTAAATGGAACTTCTTGAGCAAACACGATAGGAATTTTTCAGGATAATTTTGCTGTATCATTTTGGAGTTATATGACAGATTTTCACATCCTTAACCAGTAGAAAGATTCCTATCAACTTCAATGGGGCTTAAATATGACTTTCAATCTTCTACATTTTTGCAGCGATACGAAAAACAGAAGTTGTTTAAAAGTATTAATCTGAGTTCTGAAATAATTGAACAATACTCTCTTTTTAAATTAATCCTGCTATCGCTTCCCCTCCTGAAACCCGTGAATTCTCCAACTGGTGATGCATTCCTTAGGATCAAAATGTTTTTCTTCAACTTTTGAAACACTACCGGTGAATCTTCACAGGTTATTTTTTCTTCACCTGTGCAGCCTGGGAATGCTTGATTTATTGATTTTTATAGGTAATACTTGTCTCTGATACAAAACCATAAAAAATACATAGATGGAGATGGTGGAGTTGTCTAACAAACCTTTTGGGCGGGACCTGTGATTTTTCTTTGACTATAACCAGTGCACGTAGCCACTTAAGACTAAAAAAGTTAGACTTCCATGTAACCTTTTTAAGAATCCTTTATACAGAACAAAAGCCATCATCAGCCCATGAAATTCCATGGACTTAAGAGCTTCCACAACTACAAAATCTAAGAATGGGCTAGACAACATTATTTCTAGTGAGGTTTTTTTGTCCTTAAGATCCCAGAGGAGTTACAAGCTCTTAGGGAACAGTCAGAAAAAACAGCTTCTTCAGTTTCAGTTGTTACTACCACTTAGGTTTTTGTCATGTCCCTTTTGCTGCAAGCTTGTTATTTTCCACAGCTTTTTGGTAGGATAAAGTTTATCTGCTTCGATGGAAAAATCAGTCTTTTTTACACTCAGTTTGCCATGAGCTGCAAGATTTTGTCCCAAGGCAGGTAAGAAGCGCTCACACATCCTGCTGCATCGGCAAAGCGCTGTGACCTCCAGGAAAGCCGTACCAGCTATGCAGCTGTTTATGCCTGTGAACATCTTTGTGGACTAAAAGTAGGCTGCAGGTGGCTCAGCCTTTCCTCTAAGTATACAGTTGAGGAAAGGATTTCTGCTCCCCAACTGGAGTCAGTACAAATAGAGATTGCTCCTTGTGAGAGAAAAATACTGAAAAGCCTTGCTAGCCACCTAAAAGTCTTGATAGCTACCTCCATTGGAGTGGGATCAGTTCTCTCTGCTTTGCAGTCACACCTACGAAAATGAATAGCATTGAAAGCACCTGCTGTGCCTGTTGTAGGGATGGGATGAATAGGAAATTGGGTTGTTCCCAGGATCATTGTGGTTTGCTCTGAGAATCTGCTGCAGCACAGTGACTCTGCACTGCTCCTACTGCAGGGTTGTAGCTTAATGCCACAATGTAGCCTGAAATCTGTTCCTTGCCAATTATCCTTATAACTCATATTTGGTTTAAAAGTCAAAGCAAGTTTTGTTCAGCAGCCAGCTGCAAGCTGGGTCTGGTTTTGAAAAAAATCAATCTGAAGTATTTATGCTTCATAAATCACCATCAGCTGATATATACTGGAGAATCAGAACACTGCAAGCAGATAGCTGCAGCAGGACAAATTTTGTTTAATTTCTAATTTATAACTAGTATTGTTTATTAGCTCTGCTGATAACAGTTGAATGATTCCAAACACTTATACAAATCTGTGAGGAAAATCCGCTCTTCTGTAGCAGGGTAGTAGCAAAGGTACTGTGGCAACGTCAAAGGGGCTGAAGGATCCACAGGCTAAGGCAACACAATTGAACAGATATCTACAACTCCAGGACAAAAATGGAAAGGGGAAAAGATGTGTGACTGTTTCCCCTTTAAACATTATATACATGGTGTCTAGATGCTCAACCAGGGCAAACACAGCTTACCCACTTCTGTCACCTGCCTCCTCCACAGCTTGTGTGGATCYGGTAACTGCAGTACAGACTGCCAGCATTATCTGATAGTCCCTGYAGCTCCTCGTTTCATGACTGGCTAGATTCACACAAATTATRAGGCTATTTCTGTAAGRAAGGACTATTCAGGAAAACAAAGATTTTTCTTATGCACAGCTAGCAACAATGTACATACAYGTTCAGTCATTGGGGGCACAAACTGGAAGAAGTACAAATATTCGACAATAAAAGACAAAGCAATTGAGTGTCCTCAAAGGAAGGGGACAYGTCCTTTACCAACAACAGCAGCTTAATATGGAGATTTCACAATTTAGTTTTGTTTCCTGAAACAGAATCACATTTTTTTAAATCCAGAATATAAGTAGTTGATCAAGCTCTGTCYTGAAAATTAGTGAAATAAGGCATACAAGGGAGGCAGATCCCATTTAAGTAACACACAGAGTCACACACCTGTGTTTTCTGGGCTTCAGTCACCCTCCTTGCAAGAAATCTAGCACTGGTGTAGTTATCTGTAGATGCTGTTAGTATGGAAGCTTATGCCTCTGTTCTTCCACAAACATGGTCAATAAAAGTTTTACTACATGGTGGTTTATTCAGAGTTCAATGCTTCCATCTGATGCATAGTGGATATATTAAGCAGATAGGTTTAATAAAGCCTCTCTGGCATTAATTCTCTAGCAATAATCGTGTATTAAAGTGAATTGGATCCCTACTGCAATACTGATGGTTGCTTTGTAACTATGTGCAGCATTAATAGCTACRAACACTTTCCTGAAGGACATGCCTTAAAAGGCCACGAGAAAGCAGATAATTAAATACATTTAAATATGAATTAGTTTGCTGCATTTCGTGGTTTAAGGCTGAACTTCTCTTACAAGGAAGATGTTCAGGATTCAATCCCTCCATTTAGGCTATAATATTACATACTGGGCAGAATCTGACCAAGTGAAACAGGAGTGACATGCTGGGTTATTTACATTAACAATAAGAAGTAGGGTTTTAAATGGCATCAATGTCTAAATGGGTGGAAAGCCTGCTATATACATACTGCAGAAAGTATTGAAACGCTGTTAATCCTTTATACAAAGTTTACGTAAATATGCCAAGCTCAGTGTCAGCACGGGTGGTCTGGGATGTAATTGCCCGTTGCACAAATGACCAGCAGTTTAAGTCTTTATGAACAGCCGCTATTACCTGTGCCTTAGCGGTGCTACCCCCCGGTATTTTTTCCTTTTGCTGTATCTTTTCGGGAGCGCAGTCTTTCATTACGCATCAGAGATGAACGCAGCCACGCCAGCCCAGCTCCTSACCCGAGCTGTACCGTACCCGGGAGGTCTGAAATCCAGCACCTTGCAGGCTGTGCCCTGTGAGCTCCCGGGGACGCGATGTCAGGGCAATGGGTTCAGTTCTTTCCAGCTAAGGATGGGTGGAGTGTTGCGTTAAATGAGACAGGAGAAGCGCTCTCTACGTCCCTGCGCCCCCACAGGGCACCGAGGGGTGCCCGGGCCCCCTCCCCAGCCTTAGGCGGGGGCAAAAGCCCAGGGCCGCCTGGAAGGGCCGTCCCCGGCCGGCGGGACCGGGGCGAGTGGCGCAGGGCGGAGCCGKGCGGGACGGCGCGGCAGCGGCTCGCCAGCGCCGCGGGGGCGGGAAGGGGAGGGAGGGGAATTCCCCAGGATCCCCCGGCCCCCGCGCGGGGAGACACCGCGTTAGTCASCGGGACCCTCCCCCTGTGCCGGCGCTCGGCTCCGCCGCGGCAGCGGCCGCCTCAGCCTGGCGGCAGCGCCGCTCCTCGCTCCCCGCACAGCCCGGCCGCGCCGCTGACGGGACGCGGCGCCTCCGTGAGGCGCGGGAAGCCGCGGGAAGGCTGAGGGGGAATGGAGGGGCCCGGGCTGCACCTCGCGGGGCTCTGCGCCGCGGCCGCCCTCCCTCGGGGCGGCGGGGCGGGCTGCCGGCGGGCGGCGTGAGGCGGTCGAGTCGCCCCYCGGTGCCCCCGCCCCGGGCGGGGAATGAGAGGCGGCGCCGCGGGGCTGCCGGAGCCCGCCGGGACCCACCATGCGGGAGCTGGCGATCGAGATCGGCATACGGGTGCTGCTCTTCGGGGTGTTCGTGTGAGTACCCGCCGGACAGCGGGAGAGAGAGGGAGGGGGGGGGACGCTCCTGCCGGAACGGTACCGGCGGGAACCTCCGAGACTGCCTCAACTTCCCTCCGTCGCCCGGGGCCGCTCTGGCGCCCGAGCCCTTCCTCGCACCCGAGCGCGGGTCGCCGGGCCGGGGCAGTGCGGGGGAGGGTGCGGGGTTGGCCGCCCCTCAGCGCGGGCTGACGGCGGTGAGCCGCCCCGCAGCCCCTGACGGAGAGCTGCCCGGGGCGGGGGAGCCTCGCAGGCTGCCGCCGGCCCKCTGGGGAGCCCGGAGCGAGGGGGAGCTGCCGCCGTGCTCCCGTCCGGGGTGCGGGGGCCGCAACTTCTCCCCGGGGTGGGTCGTTGCAGGAGCAGCGGGGAGCCCKCTCTGCCTTGGCATTTTGCCGAAGACCTGCGGGAAATTTTTGTCGGAGAATCTACAGTTTGTGAGAAGAGTGTGCAAAAAGAAAGAAAGAAACAAACAAAAAAAAAACCAACCACAAAACCTGCTGCTGTTTTCGTTTGGACGATTATAGTTTTTGCTGTAAGGTCTCATTTGCCAAGGCTGTAAATGCACCTCAAGAGCTGGCTGGCAGCAGCGGGAACCCGCAGTGGGTGAGCTGCGGGGCAGGCACCCTTAGCGGGAGAGCTACAGCGCTGGTGCTTRGAGCCGAGGAAGGACCTGAGGGTGAACGTGAAATGTAAAGTATTGTAGCTGGGTTTTGAGAGGCACATCYGCACGCTGGTATGTAGGAAGCAAAGTCATGAAAATCTCATTGCTGAAAGATGTGCAGCTGTCGCTGCAGGAGCACTCTTTCTTTTTGCCTACTTCGGGAGAAAGCAGTTACAKATTATATTGCGCTGTAGACTTCAGGCAGGCTTCCCCTTTTCTTCTCAGGGCTGTATGTGTTTCTTCTTTCTGGCAGTTTGTGTTCTCCATGCATTTGAACAATGAAAAGTTACGGTCTTCATATAAGTTTGCATTTCAGTTGCTTAGTGTTTAAAGATGAGTATTCTCAGTCTCTGAAGTACCACAGAAACTAGATCAGATTCTGCTACTGTTTACTTGTTTGTCTACTTAACGATGGAACCTGTTGGTCATAGGTGCAGGCAGTAATAGTATAKGGTATCTATTAAGCCATGATGATGACTTACAGCTGGTGATACTGGAATGCTTTGATGCGATTCCTTTCTGAAYATCTCATGTTTAATGAATAACTTGMCCAATTTGCTGGCATTTGAGTTTTTCCTTAGTGCTCATTTCTCTTGAATATTGATGTAAATCTTTTGATTTGCAACATGTTTGGTAAGTGTCATCCTCTTCATTTTAGGATAAGCTTTGATACCTTCAAAAACCTGTAAGGTACGTTTGATACCTTTCAGTTCAGTTGTATCTTACTTTGAAAGTAGACCTCTTCCTTTCAACAGAACTCTTTTCTGGAATATATGGAATTACAGGGTGAGCAAAGACCTTGGAAACTGATGCTACATCAGRACCTTTCCCTTCATGAATTATACATGCAATCGTAATGAAGGGAAAGGTCCTGATGTAGCATCAGTACAGTAAGAGATCTCTTCATATACCTTATTACCATGATATGTAAATAATGCCCCATTATAAGTAGTAATCTCTAGATTATGCTTGTCTTCTGTCCTCATGTCCTCTCTAAAACATTCTGTAATTTTCAGTATTCTTTATGCTGTGGTTCTAAAATCAASTGAGGGGTGGCTAAAGGAAGCGCCTTTGGTAGAGCCACTGTAATGCCAAATGGCAAATGACTGCACAAGCACTTTTCACATTTTCACATAGCTCAGCTKCTTCTTTCTTGGAGTTCTGGGGAATAATTCTGACATTGTAAGAGGTCATTTGGAGCATTCTTTGACATCCAAAAGTACCAAATGTGTAGTATTCTAAATTTACATCCAGGTTGGTTTTTAGTTTCATGAACTGCACTTTGTAATGGCTGCAAAAAATATAATCTCTAGCTAGACCAGAAGAATGGCTTTTGTATTCAGATAATCATAACACCAAAGTAATCTTTCGCTATTGAATTAGTATTCAGTATTTCTCTMAGTTTTTCCGAAGAGGCAATTACTCATATTTTGGAACTTTTCTGTGGTTTTGTAGACAGCCAGGGCAAGGATTATTATGGAGTGTTGAGTTCATTGAAATATCTCTTCAAGTATGAACAATTACTGGTGAATTTGGAAGCCCTGGGACTGGAATCCAGGCAGTAGCAATGTAAGCTCTACTGYAGAAGCTATTTCTAGGAATGAAAAGGCTGTACGGTTCCTACCTCCCTTGGAAWAGAATGCCATTAACATCAGTGAGTTGAGGCTAGGTCTGAGGTCATGTCTGTGAAYGCCAGCTGCGACAYAGATATTTGTCCACCAGGAACTGGRCTGAAGARAATTAGTTCATTCTGAAAAAGTGTTGATGACTTTGGGTCACTACCAACCTTTGTAGTGTTAGAAATCTGACCTTGAAGATAATGGTTCCATAGTTATTTGCCAATYGTGAACCATCTGTGCTTCCCAGATGTCTTTTTCGCTTCGACCTACTGATTAATATAACTCAGAGTAATATACTGGCATATTTTGTACCATAAAATGCAAAAGAAAAAGGTGCATATTCCATGTTGTAATTTTGCTTGGTGATAAATGTCATTTCATAAAAATGGAGGTGTGAAAACTTATGTTGATGATTGCTGAAATTGAATGTATTGCCAATTTGAATGTATTTTACAGCAACAACAGCCATATTTTCTATACTTAAGACTGGCAACCTTTTTTCCCCCCACTTGCCATAATTATCAACTTTAGTCATTCCCCCAAAGGCAAAAATCTATACTTGGTATTTAAGTTCTCTTCTGTCATGCAAATGTATATCATTCCAAGTAATACACATTTTTGATGGTTGTGTATTGGTTTGGATGAATTCAAGAGACAGCCAGTGAGGAAAATGATAACAACTGACTCAGTTCTAAACATTGTGTTGTTAACTATTGCTAAGTGTTCACTTAGCAATTAAAGATGGGTTTAGGTATTGAACTTGTCTTTACAARGATCTGTGCTGAAGGGCATTTGAGCCCTCAGGATTTACTACTACTGAAGGAAGGATTAGTTAGGAGAGATTTATTGGAAGAACTAGAGCTGCCTGAAATTCAGAAGCAGGAATTAAAAAAAACCCCAAACAAACCAAAAACCAAACACAACTGTTGTGCATCAGGCATGTTTTTGACTGCARCTTTACTGGGAAGGTAAATAGATGTTCTTTGAGTACCTTCAGCAAAACAGCTCTCAAGCCACAAGTTACAAACTGTAAYGAGAATAGTGATATTTCTGTTCTACCCTACAGTTTTTCCCAGTTCCTTAACATTACCAAATTAATTTTTGGTTTTCAAAATATTTAGCCTTAGACCTTTTGACTGGGCTGAACTGATCCTAATSAGCATAGATGGTTTGCTACTTACTAGGCAAAGAAAATTCTCACGCTATAATTTGACCATTACATTGTTACTACATTATGCAGTTTCAAATATTTTTCAATTAAACCTTGACTTTAATCAATTCTTACTTCATATTTTTGTTTGTTTAGTTTTTTATTTATTAAGAAATATCTGTGAGTACAGAACTGGATTTTTTYAAAGTGAAATTTTTCATGTAAGGTCTCAGGAGTAGAAATGGTCTATTGTTTAATGTAACAACTGTGAGCATGTACTTTGTTTGTAGAAAATATTAAACACTTGTTTGAAGAATGATTGAATTAGGGTCTTGCATCTCTGTTTTCTTCATTTTGTACTTATTCCTATAACCTGGAGCATCTTAAGATGCCTGATTGATGCTAAAACATGTTAAACATGGCCAGTCTTTCATCTGCTCCATGTGGACAATGGCATTTGTCACCGTCATGGTTTAACCCCAGGCGGCAACTCAGCCCCACCCAGCCGCTCGCTCACTCCCCCCCGGTGGGATGGGGGAGAGAATTGGAAGGGTAAAAGTGAGAAAACTCGTGGGTTGAGATAAAGACAGTTTAATAGGTAAAGCAAAAGCCGCGCACGCAAGCAAAGCAAAACAAGGAACTCTTTCACTCCTTCCCATGGGCAGGCAGGTGTTCAGCCATCCCCAGGACAGCAGGGCTCCATCACGCGTAACGGTGACTTGGGAAGACAAACACCATCACTCCGAATGTCCCCCCTTCCTTCTTCTTCCCCCAGCTCTATATGCTGAGCATGATGCCATATGGTGTGGGATATCCCTTGGGTCATTGGGGTCAGCTGTCCCAGCCGTGTCCCCTCCCAACTCCTTGTGCCCCCCCAGCCTGCTCACTGGTGGGGTGGGGTGAGGAGCAGAAGAGGCCTTGGCTCTGTGTAAGCCCTGCTCAGCAATAATGAAAACATCCCTGTGTTATCTACACTGTTTTCAGCACAAATCAAAAACATAGCCCCGTACTAGCTACTGTGAAGAAAATTAACTCTACCCCAGTCAAAACCAGTACAGTCACTTAATGAATGCTTGATGAAAGCAAATTGTTTTGACTGACTTGGTTTTATTCAGTTAAGGCAATTGTAGAAAGATTTGTGAGCAAGTCTGATATTTTTACACAGCAGTGGTGCCCTTAAAACAATGTTCTTCATCTGTCCTAAAAAGAATTTATTGAGTGGTAGTTCAGAGTGAGCCTGTAATTGCCAGTAGGGATGTCATAGTTTCTTAGCAAAATACATGTTGTTCTGTTTTAGGTATCTCCTACAAGGAAAACTTTTTCATCTGTTGCTGRAGTTTTAGAAGACCACATCATTGTCTTGGTAGGAAGATAGAAGAATTTGCATGTGTTGTGGTATATTTAGCCCAATGACTTGTCAACAGCATTATCACTGATGTTTCTAGAGCTGTCTAATTGATTAAAAAGACAGTCTTTCAAGGATTGCTTCATCAAACCTCGAGCTCTTCAGTGAGTRTGATGTGATTAAAATATAAATGTCATTCAGAGTAATTGGATATCTTCCCTACAGCATAGTCTCATTAGCAGCCTCTCTTGGGAATAAATGTTTATCTGCAGGCTAACATACGTATATATTACATACATGTGGGTACAGTATTGACTAATGCTGATACCTTTCGTCTGTGTGGCTCTGGTTTAAGTAAATAAAAGCTGATTCTGTGAATGTTGGGTTTCTTATAAGTTTACAATATTAAGATTTCAATCAAGTTAGGGATATGCATGAAATGATTTAGTCTGAAAAGCTCTTTCAAGTAGCTTGCTTTGTCATATGCGGTGATCTTCTGGATATTCTGCATATGTTGCCTTCATAAATGATACCATGTATTGTCTTGTTAACACAGAAAATCAGTTAGCTGAGGCAATTCCACAATGCTGCAGTTCTGCTTTACTCTTTTCTCACAGTTTGTGCTTGCCTTTTCTCTGTCATACCTACTGGATTTTTGGAGGATAGACTGAGCTGAGAATCATGAGCAGTTAGAGATCTGTAGGTAGTATAAGCAAAAYGGTACTGAGAAGAAATCACCAGTCTGAGACATTAAGATTTATTTCCTCATACTGACACAAACGCTGCCAAATTACACAAATCAGTTTCAGAGATTTCAAAGCACCTTTTAAGCCTAGGCTCTATAGCTGGATGTTTCAAAGAGAAGTAGGTATTTGGCCACATGAACTTCTCAGTCTTGTGTCCTACATTCTCAATTTGACTATCCCATAATTCTGACATTGTTTGGAACCTGATTTTTGGCTTGTGATCTTAAAAGTCTTGGACTTAATATCTTTGTACCCTAATTTCTCATCAAGAAAGGGAGAGTAACACTGCTTTTTCTTACCCTTTGTTCATTTAGTTGATAAATTCTTTATTGTGAGGCGTGTGGACAGTAGCCAAACCCATTGAACATTGAATATGCTTGGAACTTTTTCAGTGTTAGTTTCACAAATAGTAATGATAATAGGAAGTGAGAATATCAACATGTTTGATTACTAACCTGTTTAAAAATAGGTATTCTATTGTAAACCATAAATTAGATGATACTAAAATGAGGGAAAGATTTAGTTTTGTGGCCCAGGTTGAAGTCTAGTTCACTGAGTAGGKTTAATGAACAGTTAAGGGAAAGACCTGCTATAAAAAAGACCTTAGCCTCTCTGGTGCTTAGGATCTGAGAACATATATCAAAGGTTGCATGTTGAGCTCTAGTGGCAAGCAACAGACTTGTTCCAGTGCTCAGCAGAGTCTGTTATACCTTTGAAGTGATGGAAGAATTAGAATGCCATGGAGCTTCTGTAACTCACTGAATGCAGCTGGTAGATCACAAAGTAACCCGAATTTTAACTTTGCTCAACTCTGGGTCCTTGAGAGGTTACTGTGAAAACAAAGGCCATAAATACCTATTATACCTAGTGTAATATGAAGCATGCAACAAAATGACTGTGTGCCTGTCCTAATATCTATGAAATATCACCAAGCTAASAGAGACACTTGGTACTTGGCATTCCACTGAGCTGAAGCTTCTGTTTCCATTGTTTTCTTATTTTATTTATTGAAACTAGGGTAGGATTTACTGACTTTGATAACAGTTATTCAGGAGAAAGTGTACCTGTCTTTTTTGTGCAGACTTTGGTCTGTGCAAAARATAGACTGTTTTACAGACTGTTGTATCAATACATTTAGATTGTAGAACTACGTTTATTTCATTTGTCTTCCCTGAGACCCGGGGGYGGAGGGGAAAGGGGATTTAATGGCAGGAATTCTAATTGTCCTGTTAATAGGATGGGATTTACAGTTGACGTCCATGGCTAAACTTGCAGCTGAATACGTGCTAAAAAAGAATGTTATTGTAAATGCCAAAGCATCTGTTCCAGATTTTTGAGGAGTAAATGGTGACTTTCTGTCTCTTCTTGTTGAATCCTGTTTACTCACTGACTTTGGCTCTTTATATTTATTTGCTCCCAGCCCTGACTGAAGATGTTTTATAGTGAGAATGTTACTAAGACTGACAGGGTTTCTGTAAGGGAATTTTTTCTTTAAAAAAAATGATTTTTATACTTTGATCTAARCACAGTCAAGCTGTTGCACAACTGTGTTTCTTATGGCAAAGACTTTAATAAAAAGTAGTCTTATTGCTGAGAATGCACTCATACCTGGCACAGTAAACCAAGATCTTTATAGTCTAGCAATTTGTTGGTGACTTTGAAAAGTGAGTACTTGGAAAYAGTTGGCAGAATTATTGACACTGTAAGTGGATTAAGGATTACATTTAGTGTGTCTCGTAACCTTTTYTTCTGTAGTGAGCACTGTACCGATACTGAACAGGGGACATTTGAGTGCTGCATCCGTATTGGCGAGGATTGGTGGACAGAGAGAGCAAGCTAAAGCCAATACTCGTGTCCCTTGTTGAAGTATTGGTCGTGATCCGCTAATGAACATCAGGGACTTACACTTCAATAATTAAGGAAAGCTTCACTGGTTTCTGAATCAGAATAACTGCTTTAAAGATGATCCAATTAGATTGTCTTCATAGAAAAGACAAAGTTGTCATCAGATGTGGCGCTTGAAATAAGCTTTTCATAACTGCATGGATTTTAAGGTATTTTCCCTTCATGTTTTTCCCTTGCCTTGTAAATGGTAAATTTGTGATCATTGGACCACAAGTCATTGCTGTGCAAGAAACTGTTACTGATCTATGTGATTCTGCAGAAAACTAGATCAGGAATGTTTCTTTGTTGTAAATCAGACCGCTACAGTCACTGTGTATCGTATTTGTTTATTTCTCTGCATTACAAAACATTTTTAGCTTTTACTATCCAAGTGGCTAAGTATTTTCCTTGTTAAAATACCACTGAATTTTAATTAAAATTGCATATAGATGAAATACAATGAATTATTTTACTGTAGGCTAGAGTAACAGGGTTCACAACTGGTGTTTTCRTAGTGGCTGTTTAAGATTACTTGTGCAGGTAAATTTCAGAGAATTCAGAAAGATGGTAAGAGGGGTATAGAAAACACCTTTTCTGAGAAAAGATAGAAATAATTGAGCTGTTCAATCTAGAAATCTGAGGAGACATGGCAATAGTCTTCACATGTAAGCAGCTGCCTTAAAGATGTATAAAGAAGGCAAACTGCTTTTCACGTCTTTTGGGAATTGTACAGAAAGGAAAGATTTTTAAACTTGTAGCAAGGGAAACTTAGRCTGAGTGTGGGGAAATACAACCTAATTGTAAGGACTTTTGAGTGCTGTGATAGATTGCCTGAGGCATGTGTAGAACCTCCACCAATGGAAATGCTAAAAAGCAAGTTACACTAAAGTATTTTGGGAGTGTTTTACATAAAGTTTTGCTTTGCTATATGGCTGCGAGGAGACAGACTAGCTGGCCTGGTAAGCTGGCACGAATCAGCTTGGTGGGCTGAGGTTTATACTGCCTGAGAGTGTCCCAGTGTACGGGGAAAAGTTGAAAGACATTAAAGCAAAATTTCTTGTAAGAGATTTTTGGCTCGTGTTGATGGGCAGAAAAGGAAATGGCATTACCAATTTGAAGTTACTTGGAGAATACTTCAGCAGAGTATTGATGATCCCTTCTGGCTGGAGGGCATTGCCATGCCAGATACCATATTCTAAATATTCTGCATTGACGAGATTGTGGGGAAAATGAAATCCTAGATTAGGTGAAATGTTTCACTCTGCAATCTTGCAGTTCAACATTTTACTCTATTTTGAGTGATAAGTTTTACTACTTCTTTAGAATTTATAATGGAGGTGTAAATGTCAGCTTAGAAATATTTCAGCTTTGAAGGATTTGTGGTACCCTGCCAAGTGTTGTGAAGCCTTGCAAATCGAAAACAACAGAGGAGAGTATCATTTGATATAAAGTGTTATATTTTCATTAGCTGCCAATTTTCACTAATGGGAGAACAGCTCTAATAGCCTGACTGTACTCTCATAGCCCGCAGAGAGGCCATTAATAATTTCATTCATCTAGTGTCCAAGGTGCTTTACAGGAGTGTGACTATTGCTATTGGACTTCAGCGAGTGCTACAAAATGCTAAAAGTGATGTTCCTATTCCCCATTACTATATCATTATATCTTTTTTTTTTWAAAAAAAATATTATTAATGCTCTGGAACATGTAGTTATTCACACAAGTGGTTTTGGATTGGGTGATTTTAATATAGTTGGATTTGATTGTGAATATGATTAGGCAGGCCTCTTTTTTTCCCCAGAGAATAATGAAGTCATTGCATACAGCAACTGTGAAGGAAAAACTGGAACAAAATAACTTGTAAATTTGTATTACATTTAGTAAATAACTTGGCCAAAAAAGTGTCTCTTTTTTAATACTGAAGTGTTTTATTTTAAAATTTGCATTTTAAATGCTTTTTTAATTAAAATGAGTTTAATGGATCCCCAAAGAAAATATTTCTTTTCAGTTTGGGTTAAAATTATATGTTCCTGCTTGACCAAAAATTAATGTTTTAATTTCACTTAAAGAAACTCTTGATTGATCCTTCTAGATTGGGCCATGGTATTTCTCCTTTCTCTTACTTCCTTACCAGCTCCTGAGTTTTTGGTCCGAAAAAACGGTCTGAGAATGTGTTTTGGCACTTAGCTCTAGTTGTGGACAATTTGTTTGATACTACTTAATCCTCACTTTGATTCAGCCTATACCCCTCAGGTACAGCATTATGTGGGGATAGGCTTCACTGCCATACAGGTCCTCTTTCAAGGCCATGTCTCTGTCTATCCATCATGTGTTTAAAGGGAACAGTGGTGCGTAGTGAATGGGATACAAATCATAAACGTTCATATAATAAACATATTCTAGACTAAAAATAACTCGGCAGCAAATTATCAAGTCGTGTTCATATTATTAAGATTCAGGTTCTGGCAAAAAGCTGGGTGAGTGAGAAAAAGAAAATTTCTTGTGTAGAAGTGGTGGTAGGTATTTGATATGGGGCTTTTGAAGAGATTGGGGGGGGGGGGCAGTGACTGAACGGAGACGAGATCCTGCAGCACRGAGGAACGTATTAGTGTGTTTCAGAGGTTGCTCCTCAATAAGCTGCCAGGGCCAAGCTGTCACTTCCAACTGATTAAACCTTGTTCCAAGCAAGATCTTAAAGAGCTATCGCAGGAGGGACAGGAGTGAGAAGCATTGAAGTAATGGTGGGCTACAAAGGCAATTTTGGAGAAGGAGTGATGGAGGGACAGAAATAACTGAAAGGGAAAGCTTTGGTCACTWAGAGAAGCTCAGCGTCTTTGTGACTTTAACCCCTGACTTTTATGTCAGGTCAAACCTATAGTCAATAGGAGTGTGGCACGCARGGATGGAAGCAGAAGAAACTTTATCAGACAACTCAGCTCTATCAAATTGCTGTGAAGCTAGGATAGCTGACCAAGGAACTGTTGAGAGTTGTTTGGCTGAAAAAAGTTTGAGATGTAATAAAAACAAGCATTAAAAAACATCAAAAGCAAAATTTTGACTGTCTGTAGTRTGTTTTGGTTCATTATTCAGATACGTGCTTAGGTGATTTCAGCCTGTAGTATGAATTCTGTTTTTCACTTTAAAATAATGTACAATTGCCAGCTTTGAAACCATGATTCTACAGGCTATATCAGTGTTCATATGCTAATGATTTCCTTTCTCTCTGCTCCCTCCTCCCCAAACACACACACATTGAAGTGGCTTTTATGAAATAGTTTACATCGTAGGGTATATTTAATAAAAATASAGCATAGAGGCAACAATTAATACCATAAATCATGCTTTTTATTAACTAAAATGAGAGATAACGCAATGAAAACTGTAGCCAATAGTTTTCACTTTKTTGGTATCTGTTATTTCTGTAATAATACCACTGTTGA
The DNA here is from genome assembly GCA_030449065.1 of Oceanodroma leucorhoa. Classification (NCBI taxonomy): domain Eukaryota; kingdom Metazoa; phylum Chordata; class Aves; order Procellariiformes; genus Oceanodroma; species Oceanodroma leucorhoa. The sequence continues at coordinate 8,853,668 of JASVER010000017.1, forward strand.
TTATCTCTGTCACAGTAGTGCAGCTGTACTGGATTGCCTTAGGTATTGTACATTGACRTAATAAGTAGCAGCTCTGAGCTGCTTGCCTTGTGCTTGAAGTGCTATGCCACTGCTCCATGTGAGCAAGGATCGCAAGAACTGACCTGCTTTTTCACCTCAGGAGCAGCTAAATGCCAAAACAAATATGTTTTTGTTTTAGAACGGTTTATTTTGTATTCTGCTGACCAGAAAGCAAAAGATGCAAAGATCACTTTCAGTATTAGGTCAAAGAAAGTTTAAAAAAAATATAAACCAAGTCAAAATATGTCAATTTGACTCATTTYGCAGTGATTTTTTCCTGTTTCAGTATAGGCACTCGTCTCCTGCTCTTCTCCTCAAAGCTGCAATGCAGCATGGCCAACTGTTCCTTCTTTCTTCCTTTCACTTTGCTCATCTCCAAATATTCTGCTTCTCTAAGGAAGAAATGGTGGTGAAAAGGTTGTATCTAAACTAGTTAAGTAGTTTAATGCCTGGATACCCCTTTTTATTCCCGTTGAATGGGAGTTGTCTAGATTCAGTCACTTCACACTGGCARTAATGATACTCAGGAATATTTAGTGCTACTTGCATTAAAAGTGCTCAACCCCTGAGCAAGGAGAATGTATGTGAAGATTGGAAGTTCTTGGATCCTTTCAGCTGCGCAAGAACAACTGGCTGGCTGTGTTAATTGCTTGTTCTTRTGCTGTTCATGCATGCTCAGATAATCCTTTCCCTTTCCTCTTAGGTTTAGTGTGACTGAAATAATATCACAGGAAGGGAATCATTTACCCAAAGAGAGTTCAAATGCCAGGGGTTGAGAAAGCAGTAGAGGTATAATTAAGGTACTAAGGAAATTAACATCAGTTCTAAAACACCAGGCTATTCTCTTTTTTTCAGCTTTGTGAAAAGGTTGCTGGGTCATTATTTCATATTAGGTATTCTAAGAGCATTTACCTATCATTTATATATTATTTCATAAACTGCAGGACTCCTGTTGTGAATCTATATTGTTATTAGTTCAAGATCCGAGCTTTTARCTGAACCCAGACTCCCCAGCTGTTGCCTCCTTGCTGATTCATTTAATTCATATTGTTTCCTGAATTTGGACCAAGCAAAGAAGAGAAAATTTGAGCAGAGGGGTTGGGTCTGGTTTTAACCCGTTTCTGTCTGTATATTCCGTATGGGTACATGTGGCTCCAGTCACGTGCTATAGCAGACTTGAGCCTAATCTCAGGCACAGCTGATGTAACCTTTATAAATACAGCCCCAGGTGCTCTATCAGAGGAGGGTCCAGCGGCTCAATAATCGTTCAGRGACACTGACTGGCACAGACTCCATCATCTAGTTTGACACATTCTGGTTGAAGAACCTGTCTCGTAACATGGTTGGCTTTGTTGGCCCAGTAATAGTACCGCTCACCCTGACYGGGGTGCGACGCTAGCTGCGAGGGGGAGAGTAAAGAGGGTGGCCGATCATCTTTGGAAGAAGTCACACCTCGATATGTATCTGTTAAATCAGTGGATATATGAAGCAAATCTAGGAAACCTGCTAGTCAGACTGAAGAAAAATACTGGAAACTCTCCTCTTTCAGCACATCAGGGAAATATGACAGCCGTGGTAATATGTGTATTTTTAAAACTGCATCAGAATTTATTTTCAATCCCTTCTTAATCAAAATGATTTCTCATATATCTGAAGGGCTAATGTGGGCATATGTGCTAATTAAATGTAACACTGCAATTGCTAGCTGATTTAAAATATTCAGAAATCTTTTACATCAAGTGATACTGACTCATCTGAAGCCAAACCTACACTTGAGAACCAGTTCTYGACTTGCCAGTGACATTGAATAAAAAAAAAAACAACACCAAAAAGATTGCCMCTGCCCTTTGTCCTTATCAATCCCAGGATTTAATTCCATTGACTTCTGGCTCCTCCTTAAATAAAAGTGCACCCACAGAATTAAAAGTGGGGAAAGCTGTATACATTCAGRTTAGAATATTAAATGTTATCAGGAAGTGGTATGAAGGCTTTGTGTCTAGCTTCTCAAAAATACAGAAATTTAAAAAATGCTATCAACTTGCACTATTCCCAGAGCTGTATTGGGCACTGAATAGGAACTGAAAGAAGCCTCTTGCAACATTTTTCTTGCCATTTATTTTCTGCCAGTACTCCTCTTAGTCTTCGTAAATGCTTGCCTACAAACAAGTTACTGCAAATTAAGAGAGGCATCAATAGCAATAAAAACAGCTTCTGGATTATCTTTGTGGGGTATTCCTGGTGAATATTAACTACCCTGTATCCTGCAGGACACTTAAACCCAATAAAGCTCCATATTAGGATTATAGATTGTTAATCAGAAATGGTAGGTTTATATGCTGTATTGGGAAATAAAAGATTTTAGCTGTTAAAAAAGTAGTGATAATTTATTGGTACAGCTGCTTCTGTATCTCTTAGTGTGAATGTAARTTAATTAATTAATTGGTTTTAGTGCAGTTACAAGATTATGGTTATAATAACACGTTTCCATCRAAGCCTATGAAGAACCAATAAAACATTAATTTCTGTTCTCATGTACATGCTTCTTATGCAACCAATATCTATGACAATATCAATTCTAATATATTTTAGAATTTAACTCTCTACTTTTGATTTCCATGGAGAAGTCGAAGCTGTTGCTTTCCTACTTGAATGCTTGTCAGCAGTGTGTATTTGGTGTATGTGAAGTGTAAAGAAACTTTATCAATCTCTTGATAACCAGGGTTGTCCCTTAACTATAGGGAAAGTTTCTTTTTCTATCAAAACTAGAGTTTATATTATTGAAGTTATATTTTTATTCATGTCAGCTTCTTCCTTGGTGAAATTGCAGTTCATCATTAATAATTGGGCCTTGGTCATATTTWTTGTACCCTAATACATAATTCTCTTCTTGATGGCTGAGGAACTGTGGATTTCCCAAATTACTATAGAAACTAAATGGCTCAGATCTCTTTCCTTATGCTAACCTCTGAGCTAACACAAAGCCAACTCATCACGATAATACTCATAGACAGCAGCATTTCAGAAACTGAACTCCTCCAACATGCATGTGGTGAGCAGAATGACGGTGATAAACCACAGGCATTGYTTCTTATCTCACCTCATCACTATCCTGTCTGCTTCAGTTCTGCTAACTTTGCATTCCAGCCACAGACCATTTCAAGCTTTTCATATTTTGTCTGTCTTTGCAGGAATTCCTAAAATAACCACTAAAAAGTTATAATTTTTTCCTTAATATTACCTATAGGGGATAAACAAGACTAGCTTTTCTCATGGCACAACAATGAATTATTCTCTCCAGGTATATCAAATAACATGACACAAATGCTTTTCCCACTGTTAGTATGCTTCAGAATGGATAAGTTGAAGTCTTGGATTSAAATATGAGCAAAGGCGATGTGAATAAGCGGTGTTCAATGCAACGTACCCAGCCGGCGTAAACACTGGGCTCTTTCTGTTTAGCCTAGGTCGCTTGTTGGAAACCCCTAAAACAAATTCTGTCTTTCAGAATATAATTTTCTTATCTCCACCGCTGTTGTGCCCTATGATGTGTTCTACTTTATGGCTCTTCATTCAAAGTGTTGGGGCTGCGAATCAGTTGTGTGAGACTCTCTCACTGAGTTATGTATTGTATATGTACCCCGTAATGAGACCAACCTATACAGAGCCCTGCCAACTTCAGCTTCACTGCTGCTGCTCATGACTATGCAGTTTTAGTGTCAGGACAACTGATTGCACAATTTAACATGGCAGGTACACTATAAAAGCCTCTACTACTAGATTTGAGATCTGGTTTGGGGAATACTGAAGGAAATATCCATGTTAGAAAGTGCAGAATGGGGTTCCAATCGCACAGTCACAGCTAATCTGTTTCTGTGGGAGAGGCAGCGCTGAGTTCGCTCATGTCGTCTGGGAATGGTGGTCAGAGCCAAACTTTTTTTTTCACAGGCCCTCAGAAGTGATTTATAAGAGAGGTTCATGAACACCTGTGGCTTTGCTGCTCTCTCTTCATTACTTGCTCAAACAAGGAATTGCATACAAAGCCATTTTAGGTTCAGATCGGCTTATCAACATGATGCTTAGAAAAGARGAGGGGTGGTCATTAGGTATCTGGTATGAAAGACTGAGTATCATAATCACAAGTTCATGTTCATTCTCTTCTGATGCTTTTCATGCCATCTGTACTTCTCTGTCCTCTCCTTTCCTTGTTGTCACTTGTTACTTGGGACAACCCTTACCCGCATCTATGAAGAAGAGAAATTCTTCAGAGGGAAAGCAGAAGGCAAAAAATCCAACCTTTCCAAAAAAACAAACAACCCTTCCCCCCCTTGTACATCATTTAATTGATGCTCAAAACCAGGAKTCAATCTCTAACCCTCCAGTGTGCTATAAACACTTCTCATGGAGCAGATATCTAGGTYCCCAAGACTGCCAGGACGAAAGCCCCCGTGTCTTCTCCTGTGTGATTTCATACGCTTGCTCTGAAAACAGAGCTGTTGGCCAGCAGCAGTCCTTGTAATGCTAGTAGGTGCTTCTAAGATGAATGCTAGTCATGATTTCATTGCTGCTAGTTTGTATCTTAAGCTAACGGGGCAYAACAATACAATCCTAATGTTGGGCCCATCTATCCTATTCCTGTCCTGTTCTTGTAGCTAGATTGGGAACATACTTTTCTACTCTAACATTTAAAGGCTTCTACCTTACCAACTTTGCCAGTGCAGTACTGCTTATTGCTCCTTCTCTGATCTTAGCAACTTCCAAATGTCATTGCTTCTTGATTTCATGCTGCTGAATGCCAGGGCATGGTAGCTGTTGTAAGCGGTGTTTGAAACAATGAGGTGAGGTGCTAAACAATACCCTGCTGTTAATTAAGGGAGAYGAAGACCATGCTGGAAGCACAGTTCAAAGACTCTGTGAAGATATTTATGCAATGTTKGATTCATTCACTACCAGTGAATGGTTTCATAAAAAAACATTATTAGTCCATATTATTACAAAAGTACTGTGTACTTTTACCGTGACCAGTCTGTGAAGTGGTGCTTGCATAGAAATTACYTTAAAGGGCTATGTGCTTTTGAATGGTAATGGAGTTAATGTAACCTGGAAGTGCTTGTGTCCTCAGAAAAGAACAACATTTTTATTTAGTGTAGTGTTGTAGGCAGTAATGTTGGGATGTCCAACCAACCTCAGGYGCTTGGGCACCTGTTCCTCACTGACGTTTTTAATGGAATTAGGGCTCCTGTTTCCCTTAGGTTGCTTTGAAAGTCACAGTTAAAGGCTCTTGAAGTTAATGGAAGTCCTTTTGTGCCTTAAATATATGTTATCAGGCTGAAGTGTTCAAAATCTTGCTTGTTAAAGTGTTAAAAATGTTGGATGAATGTGTAAACACGGAGAAAGTGTAAGGCCAAAAAGCTAATACTAAAATTTCATGTACTTCATGTAGGAAGTAAGCTTCCTAAGTTGCCTACCTRCTACCAGGGGACGTTGTATGATTGAGCTTGTATTTTCAGCCATAATAGAAAATGTCTAGAAACCAGTTTTCTTTATCCAAGGACTACGTTCATTTCTAATAACATCTAGTCATTTAAACAAGCTTGTGCTGGCTTATGAATAGTAATAAGACTGTACTTTTGGTTAGGACAAAGGAACATAAATCACTGTCAGGCAGCTTAGAAACCAGTATGTCCTCATGATTGTTTAATAGAGTACAAAGGGAATTGCCTTCAAGCTAGTGAAATCTCGTATCCAGTCACCCATCGGTGATGCTTCAAAAAAAGAAGAGAATTGTTCTCTTATGAGTCTTGATATAAAAATTTAATTAGCAGCTGAGCTTTTTCTGAAGATAAAAAGAAAGTGATTTCTTTTTATATAGTCACTTTCCCTTAACTGTTTGCTTTGTGTTTCTGTATTGTTCACACAGGCAAGATCTGCTGCCCTCTACATCTATTTTTTTCCTCCTTCAGTAGTGATTTTGAAATTATTTTACCCAGTTTCAGCAATTTTTTTTTCTTTTTCATTATGTTTCAGCATATTTGAACACTGTTATTGGAAGACATCCAGAACACAAGTCAGAGGAAGAATGGATACATAATCAGATTTAATATATAGTGGATACAAAACTGCTGTTATTAAATAAAATAATAATTATAATAATTATTGCTGTCATTGGTAGGTCTGTTGAAATTAATCTTTCTTTAGAAGAGTTCAAAGATAGTGAGTATATGCTCATCAGGAAGTCAGTCCTCAATTGGAATCAGATACTATTTATGTTATTTATTATAGTTTCATCTCTTTAGCACATGTGTTATTTTGCTTGTAAAGGGATTAAATCTTATGACTTAGCACATATTTGCAGTCTCATAGTATGATTCCTGTGAGAACTATGAATTTGATTTTTGTTTAATTTTTCAGATTTAAACAACTATACTTTAATCTTATTTTTCTTATATAACAAGGAGACAGGAAACGAACAAGAAGAGCCYCAAACCTTTAACTCCGTTGGCATTTGCTCATAATGTCAAATGTCTTAATGTCAAATTAATGAAATCTCTGGTCTAATGTGACACATTTTCCAAAAGTGCACTGGTGCACGGATATACTGTGATGACCTTGAAGCATAAATGTTTGTGTATTGTTTGTTTTTTGCAGTTAGTAGAAATGCTTCAAGTCCTAGATATGTCGGAGAACGTGTCTCTGCTTCAAGGCGTTCCTTGGCATATCCATCAGTCCCAGTGCTTTGAGAACTGCCTCAAAACAGTCATCAGAGCAGCCGATAGCCGAGGGAGTGTGTCAGAAAGGATGTGACTGGCTGAAAGATGTAGTCATCAAAACTCAGCTGGCTTCTTTAATTTCTCGTATGCCCAGACATGCATGTRCTTACCTATTTGTGTTTAGATGACAGCAGTGAAGTACCTCCTGGCCATGGATCCGGGATTCTATCTTCATAACAAATGTTAAGTCCTGGACAGTATAGCTGTGAACTTTGCTATTCAGCTCTCCCAGGTGACACGTGTTGGATGTCCTAGCCAGGCCTGTGACTTGGCAACAGAACCCTTTCAACCTGCAGTTACTTGCTTCTAGCTGCTGTCACTATCTTTAAAGACTGAAGGTAAAAATAATATACTTTAGGACACTCAGTTGACATTTGGAAACAAAGTTGCTTGCATTGTCTAGAAATCAACCTTTATTTTTCCTGGAAATGGTCGTCTTTAGAAATGTTTCCCTCTTTCTTGTCTTACACAAGCCACTGTTTTTTAAAGTTAAAAAAGATTTAAGTTTTCATTTTGAAAACACTGAAACAAAGTGTTTTGACACTTCTGAAATTCACCTTGCACCTTCTTTGGAGAGCAGGGTCGAACTCTGGATTTGAAGAAGCTGAGTGTAATAGTAAATATTCTCCTTGCAATACTAGACTCTGTAAGCTTCCAGAAGAAGCTCGTTGTCYATGTAGGTCAGTAAGGGAAACATACCTATAGGTACAAGTGACAAGACTGTGTTTGACTTGTTTGCTCCTCAGATTTTGTTGTTTTCCTTTAGGAAGAAGAGAGTTTGGTACCTTCTGTCTAGTGGGCGTCTGAGTGTGCTCAGGTAAAGGGGTGAGCAGCAGTGTGTGCTGGGGACGTGGGAGGCTGTAGCTAATGCAGAGATCTTAGACTACGGTGAGAGAACAAAGAACAGCTGGTCAGTCCTCAGGAGGGATAAAAAGGAGGATTTCCTAAGATCTGGAAGACTGGTTAAGGCTTGCTGTTGTTTAGGAAATTGCTGACRTGGCTAGATTTGAGGATTCGTCTTCACAGGGGGGAGTTGCATATGTATGGTGTAATTTCASTCTGCTTTACAAATTGCTTTGAGCTTTTTCTATTTACAAAGTCAATTGTTATAGCTGTTACTTGTATAAAACCTGGTTTTGGAGGGGTTTAAAGCCCTTGGCTTTGGGAAATTTACAGTTAAAAAAGCTTTGGGCCACTACACCTCTGTGTTCTGGCTCCATGGGCCAATATGCATAAAACTGGTGCCTGTGTCTTCTCTCCGCAGCCATTCTTTCAGTCCTGGTAAACTAGCCCTGAAATGAGTAATGTAAAGTAAAGGCAAAACTTCCCAGGAAGTCTGATGTGACTTCAAAGCTAAGAAGAGTTAAAGGACAGTGAAGGACTTTGTGGAAAAAGGAATATGGTTTAAATGAAGAGAGATAATTTATGTAGTCCTGAAAAGCTTTTGAAACTTCTGACTACAGTCAAAGATCCCAATTCCTGCTTCCTCTCTCAGTGCTGGACAAAAGACACCTGCACAAATAATTTACTTYCTATGTAACAATGTAACCTCAACAATTTATTTTTATGCTTTTCATTTCAAAATAACATAATTACAAAACTGTGGGTGTTGTGTTGTTTGTTTTTTGGTATTGTTTGTTTGTTTGTTTTTAAAGAGGGCTAAATGACATGAGAATGAAATTAAAACAGTCAGTTTTGGTATAATGAGACATTTCTGGTAGAACTAGATTCTTAAGCTTGACACCCAAATCAAAATACTGGGAATCTGAAAAAAGAAAAAATGTGTTTCTATGAGCCCATCCTGTTTTAGGAGTAAGTCTCTTTTGGAGATGTTCTCTAAAGTTACCTGTTCTTTCTATCAGTAGAAGGAATTGTCTGGACTGCTTCTTTCTCCCTGCTTTGTGATCCTGCAAATACAACTGTCATACTTCAAAGTCTGGATCTTGAAGTTTGAAAGACACATTTTATATTCGATATCTGGTATATAATTTTTTCAATGTAAAACATCTGCTACATGTGATTTTTCTAATCCCACAGTATTCTTTGCACACTTTTCCCACAAAAWATAAAATGACAATTTATTCTCCACAGTAAAGTTTATGGAACTTTTATAAAGTTGTAGAATATAGACTTTTAAAAGTCTTTTTCCTAAGTGTATATTTCTGAAGCTTGTATTACTAAAAAGCAGTGAGGTAGGRTAGCAATGTATTACAAGGATAATTCATGCATGCTATACCATAATAACTTTGGGGGAAGTGTTAAATCAGCAGGACTCTTCTGGGGTTTTTAGTCATCATTTCAAATTGTGGAAAAAAATATATCTTTAATTGTTATTTTCAGTTTTACAGAATTTTTGGATCCATTCCAGCGGGTTATCCAGCCAGAAGAGATCTGGYTGTATAAAAATCCTTTGGTGCAATCAGACAACATACCTACACGTCTTATGTTTGTAAGTACTAAAGTTTTATTGGTCATTTGATGGCTGTAAACTAAGTACACTTTCATTTAATAAGCAGTAGAAAACCTTTCAGAAGCATAGGATGTTTCTTTTGTTCTAAYGACAATTGTTTTCCAAACCAGGAATGTCCAAAATGGCAAAATGTAAGTAATTGTCGGGAGTTTCTAAAAAGYAGCATTACCAGGTGACTGAATTTAGGAATGTTGGTATTACAGATTTAAGGTARCGTTAAGTTAGAGGGATGCTAGAGAAATGATTAGAGAAGCTTTTTGAATTAGGTGGTTGGGTGACCTGACAAAACYTGTCCATGCTCTTATTAGGTTAAGTGCTTAAATTTTGAAATGAGATTTGTTTTAGGCCTATTAGGCACTGAGATATTTGCCTCCGAATACTCTTTGGTGTGTGGGTTTGTTTTTTTTTTTTTCATGTAGACAAAACCTTTGTTTCAGCTTCTGCCAACAATCCTGAGGTCATTGGGAGCGAACTTAATCTGTCATAGAGCTGCTCTGCTGTCACTGTTCTTCTGGCTCTCCCCAGCACAGCTCATGTTGACATGCAGACTGGCTGTCTGATATTGATGGTTTGTCTGGTTCAAAATTCATCATTTTTATAACCTTCACTAGCAATGATTTAACAATCATACTAATCTACACATATAACTACGAGAGTACAGTAAGATAGACCACTACAGAAATGCTAAGAAATTATGGGTATAGTTCAGGCTATTAAAGCAAGTAGGTCAGTCTTCGCAAAAGCTTCATCARTCAAAGTGGAGATTTTGCAGGAATGGGCATGGCAGGTGAGGTCAAATCCTAGTACCCTTATGTCAAAGCGTCTTTTCCTGTGTCTTCAGTGAAGCCAGGGTTTTACTTTGCAGATTAAGAGCTTGAATTCAGAATAAGTGCAAATCAGTTGTGTAATTTTCTTCAGTATTTTTTTTTAAAAGGCTCAGGCCTTCAGTTAGGGAAACTTTTTAATTGAGTGAGGAAAAACTTGAGGGTMCTTCCTATTTATGAGGTGACAATATATCCCAGCCTTCTAAGGCAGAGGCTGAAGGCCTYGTTTTAAATTCACCAACATATTACATTGCATTAAGAAGAAGCTCTATTAAGTACTTTTTCAGGCTGGATGGGKGAAAACATGTTTTTCCTGGAATGGAAGACAGCTGTGTAAAAACGAATAAAATCCCAAACCAAACATTACATTGTTGTGCTCTGAAAGACTCTGAGTTTAATTCTGCCATTCTTCCTTATGCTGAGCATCACCTTGCTACATGGTTTGTCTGCTCTGTGTTTATAACTGAAGAGTTCAAGGACCAGTAGTGAATCATTGTACAGGAGTTTGCTGCAGTGGTGGAACTATTTTTGAAACCGGTTGGGATAATTACTAGTCCTTYCTCTGTTCTCTAGGCAATAGCCCCTGGGAAGCACAATTCTGGGATATAAGTGTAGTACATCTCCCTGTTAACCACTTCCCACAGAGCCAGCTTTTGGTGTACTTTAGAGCAGGTGGAAMTTCCAGGCAGCTCCGAGTCATTAACGTTTGTATAGTCTGCGTTCTGTTTCTGGCTCAGACCTTGACATCTCAGTAACTCAGGGAAYAGCTTCTCAAATTAAGAAACGTAGATAATTTCTAAATGTTTTTTCTTATTTCTTTAATTAAAAAGAAGAAAAATCCAACTCTAGCATTGATCACAAGCTTTAATTATGTAAAGAATTTCTTGCCACTAGTGTTGTACTCTGATATTGAAATGTATGGCTATGGCTTACCAGAAAGCAATCGCTAAGAGTTTATGAACTGCTGGATTATTTTATATGCTGAGAGCTTTGAATTCAAGAGAAATGTTGTGAATACACCAAATCCAGATCCAAACTAGACAAAGCTGACCTCTGCATGGGTAGCAAGCAAGCCACAAAGGACTGAAAAGACCTGAGCCTTGTTCTGTGTTTCTATCAGTGGATATTCCTTGTCTTGGAAAGTGTAAGGTACTGTCAACTTCTCTTGAATGCGTGGAAGTATGTGGGAGTCCCTGTAACTTTAGCATATCTCTGGCTTGCCAGGATGAATAATGAATGAGAGAGATTTTGTCCATGTTTCACAAAAGCAAAGCAGTGTTGGAATATTTCACTGCTGAAAAAGAAAACATTACTGAGATGCATCTGAGGGAGAGTATTGCTCATTAGACTGTTGCCAAATCTGTTATGGATATGAGCCATACAGAGTCTTTTTGCAAAATAAAGAAAAAGGTATCTTTAGCAAGCCAAACTTTCTTTATATGTGCATTTTGCAGCAGAATAAAAAACACCTTCCAGCTAATGCTTTTGTGTAAGGAAAAGCAATGTACTGCAAACATGAATAGTTCTTCATCTCTCTCAAAAATTCATATGCTTGTGAAATATGAGGAAATCTGCAGTTTTACCAGATTTCTGAAGATTGATTGTGAAGTGGTTTGGAACAAGCTGCCACTTGAATTCTATTCTTTGTTGATATTTTCTGCTGCTCCTGCTTGTTCAAAAGATTTCTAACTCCATTAAACCACCACTATAAGCCTGTCAGCCTGGCTATATTTCTACATGTTCTTCAACAATGGAATGCAGATATCTATCTTCTTTTTTTTCCTGGTGACAATCCTTACTTTTTAGAATGAAACTAATAATTCTAGGTTTTGCTTTAACCATTTTTATTTCACTCTTTGTCTCTGAAAGCAGAAATTAAACTATTTCTGAGGATAGAGAGAAATGAACATTTCTGGAGCAGTAACATGRCACTGGCATCCTAACTTAAAACTCCCTTCTGTCTACAGTGTGTGTGAGCTTCAAGTGGAAATGGTGCATCTTTTTGCACAAAACCCAGTGCCTGCCTTTCTAAACGTTAAAAAGGGGAGCAGAGTCCAGACTGTATTTTAATCTGCATGATTTACTGAGATAATCTTTTGCAGATGCAGGTGAGGGGAATCTGGTCCGAGATGCACTACCAAAATAAGAAATACAGCACATTTTCATGTTGTTCCCTACTCAGATATTCTAAAAGCATAAAATGGGGACTGATATTAATCTGTATTATAAAAAGAGAGTCACACATCTTTTGTTATAACATTTCTGTCCTGAATCAGTGTCTCTGTTACTTATTTCAGTGGGGCTGTTTAAGAAGTCAGGCACTGTTCAGCGTTACTAAAGGTAGCATAATCTTAAGCCCTGGTGCCCCTTGTGCCATATACAGCTTAATTTTCGCCTCGTTTAAAAAACCAGTCATTTTCACTTTTCTTCAAGAGAATAAATGCTTTTGAAAGACCTTGATTTGTTTTTGAACAAATGTGATTGTGAAGAGGTTTGTAGATTCCAGAGAGAAATTGATTAACTTAGACCGGAACCAGCAAGAAGCATAAATGGACTACCTTGCCTACAAGTTGCCTTTTACCTCTGCATTTGAAGGTCTGAGACAGAAGGGATGATGGAAGGACCAGTTGGGAAGAAAATCATAGTTTCCATGGCAAGCTACTAATGAAAAACTCCCTGGTATTGTGCTTGGGTGAAACAGATATGTCTCTCTGGAGAAAGACAATAAATACCTGCTCTGGGAGGACAGACTGCAGTATACAGACATTGCACGAAGTAGGATGCTTTTTGGATAACTGGCACATTTACAGTGAATCATCAACCATAGTCCAAATTGCTCTGTGATAATGGAGATGCCGTTTGTGAAATCAAGTGTGTGCACTGATGTGCAGATGCCATTTCAGGTTCCTTGTAGGAGGAATCCCGTCCTACAGCACTGACAGTAAAAGAATATGGTTCTCTTTAACCAACAAGTATACTTGTAGATGTTCAGGTGGTGTTTTTCTGTTTTTGAACAAAATCAGGCAGTTGGCTCCACAYCCAAACACTTGTAAATGGAATAATCATAAAGACCTGATCTTTTCAATGCATTCAGGAATGACAGTTAAAAAGAAAACAAGAAGTAAAATAAAGAGCATTTTAAAATGTCATTAAGTTGGTGCTGGAATCTGTTATGTTGAATAGGGTCTTACTGAGAGCACAGCCTGGACTGGCTGCCTTCCGGAGCAATGCTTAGTGTGGAGAAAATGTACAAGATCTGTATGGATCAGTGTATGAATTTTGTGGACTTTATAGACTGTTGCTTTTTCATTTATGAAGCTGACATTTTAAATGCAGCTCCAGGCAATTACATATCAATTATAACCCACAATTGTATTACAATTTTAATGTATTCGTTGCCCTGTAGTTGCAAAGACAAATCATCCCACTTCGCTTAAGGTCAGGACTTTGATAAAAATCATTCAGCCTTCCAGTTTAAATGGAGCTAACTGGAACTAATTATGAATCAGTTGGACTGAAAAGGAATTGATGCTTTCACACRTGATATTTGTTATCTCTTACAGGCAATTTCATTCCTTACGCCACTAGCAGTCATTTTTGTGGTGAAAATAATCCGGCGAACAGACAAGACTGAAATTAAAGAGGCTTTCTTAGGTAATGTATGTCACACTTCAAGGTGGAAAATGTGTGATAGCTCTCAGAGATTGATTCCAATTGTAGTCTAAGCCTTGAAGAAAACGTGTCTCCATTACAGTAGTTTCCAGTGCAGTTATAGTTGCAAGCCATCTCACAAAAGCCTTTGTTTTTATGTATGTTTCTAAATGTACAAATTCTGTGCCTTAATTCCACAATCTAGCTAGGAAGGGCCAGAATTCGATCAGCAAAGTCAAGACCTTCTGAGAGACTGTTCAGATGTATAGTTTTCTGTCACAGCCAATCTATTACTCACCTCTTACTTACACTTTCAGCTATTCTAAATTAGGGGTTTGACTGGAAAGTCCTGTGAGACTCAGCTGCTTAGTATAGGAAATTACTCCTCTCATTGTTTTCTCTGACTTTCTCCTGCCGTTTACTGTTCCCCATTGCAAAATCCATGCTCATGGCTCAGCCTTTCTATTCACAAGCTGATGTTTCATCTTAAACTGCCAACGGAGTTGGATGTGCACTTAATCCTGGACTGTGAACTGCTATGGCTGTGTTATGGGTGAGGTCTAATCACACTTGTAGGCAGCAACTTCGAGCAGAGAGGCAGGTAGACTATGGGGATGGTAAGTCTTAAACTGTTCCAGCTAATTCTGTCTGCGCCTATCTTGAAATCTTTTAGTGATATATGCCCAGATCCTTCTTGCATAGATATTGSCAGAGACCAAAATTGACTAAAGCACTTTCACTGGCAGAGGATACTTTGAAGCACTAAGAGCTGCAAATGTTTTTGTTGGCAGTATGTTTGAAATATGCCTAATTCTGGGATTCTGTTTTACTGGCTAATTTACACTTTAATTTATTGGCCCTTAGACTGTAAGGTCGAACTGATATTCARCCTTGCATTAGCTAGGTAGGATGTAAATGGCACTATGTATCTGCCTTTGAAAATTTTTTTTAGACAAGGCTGGGTTCCCATAACTTGTTCTTTCTCCAGTTGCTCTAACACAAGTGTGAAGAGATCCTAGTTTTGTTTTGGCTGCTGCCAGTCAGTTGTAGTAAGTTCTGAAATGCCTTACAGTGATATTTTACTGACAAGTCCATTCAGCAGAAATAACTCTGATTCATAAAATGCATACAGTCACAGTGCTGAGTTTCCCTTTCTGTTAAGAAGGAAAGGACCTTTGGATTAGTTTCTCCATCACTTATTCTTACCTTTTTATTCTAAAGGGACATTCATTTTTTTCTGCTGTTCTTGCCTTCTGTTATGATTCCGTCTATAATGTCCAGGAGAAACTTGCCAGCTTCCCCAGTGTTCTCCTTGCTACCCAGACTTTAAGAAAACCCCAGCCTTGATGTTCTGTTCTGCAGGGTGTCCCTGTTCAGTATGTGCCATAAGTGTGGAACTTCTTGTGGCTTAATCATGTTCAAGTATACTGTACATTAATACAATTCAGTATGTTAATRTGTCTGGTGATGTGAAACTGATGTGGAGATTCATTAACTGTGGTGGAACTTTGCTGATTTGCTGAGATCTGGCACATAATGTTCATAATGAATGATCAGGAAGTCCCCCAAAAGGTGAATTTCTTTAGACATCATATGTAGAAGACATCAAAGGTTAAAAGGATGTGAAACTGCTCTGCCCCTCATATAGCCATTAATATAAAGAAGGTGGTTCGGTGCATCTAGGGTAAGGAGTAGGTAGCTTCCTAATGTAGGTGCCCTTAATCCTTCTCCTGAAAGTGCTTACCTCTCTACTGACTGGATTATATGACTTCTGGTGAGTGGTATGAATCTTTCCTACAGGGAACAAAAGGAGAGCAAATGCAATTTGTTTATCAGCTTCCATTCACACTGTCATTTGATATTTGGATTGCCATTGTAGGGAACATGCAACAGTGAAAGCATGGATCAGTCAGGTATGCAATGAACAATCAAGACAAAGCTCAATGAAAAGAGTAAACTTTACCATATGTCTTAGAAAGCAGGTACCTCTACATCTCCCATTTTTTAAATGACTGCTAGTCATGTGCATTTAACTTTGTGGAAAATTTCAGTACCCCATGCAATCACCATAAATAACTAAGAGAAAACAATTGAGAGGAAAAAGAGAGCATGGGATTGAGTGGTCACTGTGAAYATAGGTGTTGAAAGTGGAAGACTTTTTAGTGGAAGACTTTTTTGAACAATATCAGTGTCTCTAGGATTGACTTGTTCCTTTATTTTTGCTGGCAGCTATTGCTGTAGTCTGAGAAAACCCTTGTTTTTGCTTTGATGGAGGACCTCCTTTTTTTTTTAACTTAAAGAAAAATAGATCCTATAACACACACATTTTTATGATCTATAATATCCTCAGGCAAAGACTTTATGGAGACAGGATGAGTGCTGCTGAAGTACAGCATCTGGGGCAGCAGTGCAATGAGAAAATAACTCATGTAGCTGTCATAATCAAAAGTTATATTACTGTAACTGTTCTGCTGGAAATCAGAGATTTGCCTGATAGTTTKTTTTTTTTTAATGGGAAATAAAATTCAGTGGCTCTTGTGTTGTAACAGGGGGCTGTGGTGTGGACTGCAACATTAAATCGATTTTAATCTACAAGGAGTCTATGGACTGGATCCAAGTGCCACTGAAATCAAGACAGAGATTTCCACAGGCTTTAGATGAGGTTCTTCGAAAAGTGTAGGGACTTGGCATGCAAGTACAAATAAAGAAGATTATTCTGTCATACCTAGTATGAGAGTTCTTGTGTATTACTCCAATTTTATTAGGAAAATTGGTTAATCGTGGGAGCAAATGTAAAGGGAAAATGTCAAGATTTTTAGTCAAAACATCCACATCCTTTTGAAAGAAAAATAAAAAATTCATCCAATTCYAATTTTAGCCAAAAGGCAATTCTTTAGCCTGAAAGTTTAATTGGGTCATACATATATATATGTACATAAACACACACACATATACCTGTATATATATCTTACCTATAGGTCTATATAGTCTCCTTGACCCAAAGAGTGTAAGATTTTCATCTAGTAAATTACAAAACTGATAAACAGAGGACTTGATTCTCTAATAATTGTTTCCACGTAATGATTTATGCCTGTGCAAATGGCATGATATGGCTTTGCATAAGRAAATAAGATTTCTCAAGAGTAAAAGCAGAACAAAGTCAGTCATGTGATTATTGTCATGGTCTGGGGTCTATCCTTAGTCTGGGTAATAAAAAGAGTGGRCTGCAAAGATCATTCAGTTTTCAGTCCAGTAAAGGTTTCAATCTGTAAATCAAATACTGTAATGCTGCAATTTATAGCTTGATATTTAGGTTATTATTGTTCTGTTTGTTCATTCTGTTTTGTAGCTGTTTCCTTGGCTCTAGCTCTGAATGGCGTCTGCACAAATACTATTAAATTAATAGTGGGAAGGTAAGTCTTGTCATGTTATAAACGATGGCTTAAGAGAGATGAAGACAGAGTTGACAAATACAATACATCTTAATAAAAAGATAGCTGCTGCTCCAAACCACGATGAATTAGAAAGGGCCCCTGTGAAGCTGTCCTTTCCCTGGTGCAGGTGGTGTACAACTTCATTACGTGACATCCAACTGTGGTAGGAATCTATGCCCTTGTGTTTTGTCATTTGTTTGACCGGTTGGCGGATCCAGACAAACGAGGAGTGTGAAAGCAAAGGTGTGAGCTGAAACCAGTTCATTAAATTGACAACACAGAAGGGAAGAGTCACAGCATGTGGGAGGTTAGATGCTAGTGCCACTAGTCTGATCAAATAGGAGTCAGTCGAGTCTCTATATAACCCAGTGCCTGCATTTCRTGTGAAGCGCATTACTGAATGTATTTCCAGGTAACATCAAGATCCATGGCAGAACAAACCTTGGAGCTATGCAATAAGTGGACTCCTAGGTAGGCCATTTTTTAGGGAAGCATAAATTTSAACGAAGGGCTCAGAAAAATACTAGCAAAGAAAACTCCCTGGAAAATATTTTTTTTAAGATATTTTTTGGCTCTTTATCAAAATTTTGGATAATTTCAGCTGAAAAATATGTATTTGACTTGAATTCATACTTGAATTCAACAGTTGAATTCAGTGTTTAGTAGAGTCCAATGCCACGTTGGCTGTTCACTTGTTTTGCAGCATTGAGGGAGCAGTATTTGTGCTTGGTTTCTGATGAACCCTCTCTGCTACAGTACTGATGCCCTGACAATAATGGTACTTGGCACTTTTATTTTAAGAGTGCTTCTGACATAGAATTAAGAATGTCTGCACCATCTTCTTCAGGCACACAGGAGCTCATTTTACCTGCTCTCCAAGCCAACTAGTTGCTCTGTCAGCTTGTCTCTGAATCTGTGGTTGTTTGCCTTGCTTCTCTGCATGGTTTAGTCGCTCAGGATCACTATGACACTAGTCAAGCCTGTGTGCTATCATTGAGCTCAGAGGAGGGTCAAAAGAAACTTGGAGGTTGGTTCAATGCAGTTAGAGAGTTGGCATCAAGGCTGGCATTAGAATTCGGTGGTGGTTTTGGTGCCAATCTTGTAGCCTAAGTTGTAGTCCTGTTCTCAGCTAGATGTGTTGGCAAGACTTGTGCAACTTTTGGGGTTGCTATGCTACTTTGTCACTGGAAGTGCTGTGCAAGATTGATTGCTGTAGGCAGGAGTAGCCCTGCATGTTCATTTTCAAAGACACCTCCCACTTCCATGCTGCACTGGAAGCTTCCCTGAGAGAGCCTGCATGTAAAAAAAGTGACCTTGGATTGATTATTCAAGGAAAACAAAGCATTTCTGTTGCTGTGTTAAGGCAGGAGGGAATGAACTCTGTATGTAATAAGCAGTAAATGTAATGATCACTTTGAGGTTTATTTGTTACTACAGCTTTTATATTTTTAATATCCATGGTGTTTTTTGTAGACCGCGTCCCGATTTCTTTTACCGCTGCTTTCCAGATGGAGTAATGAACTCTGAAATGCACTGCACAGGTGATCCAGATCTGGTGTCTGAAGGCAGAAAAAGCTTTCCGAGTATCCACTCTTCCTGTAAGTTCATTTAAATGCAGTGCCTTTTTTGTAAAAAGCTGTCCTACCTATGTTTTGGAATTGCTCTTTTTATGTTAGGTCATTAACTTGATTTTTGCTGGGGCGGCCTGCACTTCTGTCTTAGGTCACCAGTCCCAGAAATTTCCTTCTGGAAATAAAGTTCTGAGCCTGTGACCCTTCCTTATCCTGAGAACYGCCTGACTTTGCTGAGAGCCATAGCAAGACTGTCAGTAGAGTGAAGCACTATTTAGGATTAAAGAAAACAGYGTGGTTCTGAGGGGGTATCTGTTCCCTAATGCAGACCTCTGTATGCAACCTTTGTCTATATAGTAAATATTTATTTTGTTATATTCCACTGAAATATGAAACGTGACAGGGCATGTTTGGCCTGCGTAGTTTTGACAAGATTTAGTTAATATCTTTCGAATACTAGATCTATTAAACCAAAGTTCAAGTCACAAAGACAGTTCAATTGCTTTTATCTTTTAAGATTTCATTAAAAAAAAAAATCCATTACTAAGGTGCTTTTCTTCATGGGAAGTTGTACGCTTGAAGGTGGAAGGAGTAGAAAGGAATGCACGGACATCATGTTGCTTTATTTTGGTGCTATTCATCCTAATGAACTGGGTACAAAGTTGGGTTCAAGAAGTCCCTATAGCACTAGAAGCTGTCATAATGTGCCAGTAGTTTATTTCATTCCCTGTTTTCTTACGCTTTTGACAGTATCCACTGCTGGCTGTGGCTAAAGAAGTGATCCTTGTCTGTGTGGGCCTTTATTCTGAGGGGTCCTTATACTTCCATGTTCAGATGTCTGCTGCCACTGGACTGCTTTGCCTGGGCACAGGCAGGAGTAAATAAATAGTAGCTCTGTTCCCAGCTCGAGCAAGCAGAGGAGAACAGGTAGAATGTCCTGACTTTTCTGTCAACATGACAGCACAGATGTGCCGTGTAACGGGGAACAGAAATATCAATACTATCTTATTTAGAGGAGCAGGTGGGCAGGAGACAGAGGTAAATTGGGCACAGTTTGGAGTTTCTGTGGTTTCTTGTCTGCTCCACGGACAGCATAGTTGCTTGTCGCTCCGTTTGGCTGTGAGGTGATCCTCAATCTAGGTCTGATGGTTTGATCAGTTACTCCTAGCTAATGCTGTATCCTGACAGACGTTTAGGTGCTTTATGAAAACTCGTATGTSTGATTTAATTAGTTGTATTAACTGGGATGTTTACAAAGGTTCCTTTTTCTGTCTTAAGGAGCTGACTTCTAGCGTGTTTTATGTCAGGTATCTAATAAAACTTTTCATCTGTAAAATAACTTGATTACTGTAAGCTTTTTTTGGTTTTTTGGGCAGTATTGTTTGTTGCCTCGTGCTGTTCTGTTTCCGAGAGCTGCCAATTGAGTACCACTAAGTCATATCTCTGGAATTTGTTCTTCTGATCTTTTTTTAAAGTAATGACTTCAAATTGTCTTATTGTGCAGAGTTATATATTGCAAACAAGTTGGGTAATGAGATGAATGAAATTCTGAGCTGATCTTGCTCTCTTTTTCCAGAAACAGATAAGGGTGTAGTAGGTGTTTGTGTATATGTTGTAAACTTTATAGTCCTAAACAATAAACCACCTTAGCTGTCTCAAATGTTGTTTATAAGCTTTGATTATATTAAAGAGACAATAGCAGAATATATCGTATGCTGTTTAGAACAAATGGTATTTATTGCTATTTGTAGTCTGTCATCAGATGTGGTTGTCACATTTAATTGCAATCCTCTTGGCTAAGTATTTTGTCAATGTATAACAACAAAGGCTTAAAATAAGTACGTGTATACACTGATGTCCTAGAATTTACAATTTACAACACTAGCCCACAGCAAATGTTACATTTGGTCACTTTCCTTTACTAAAATGCAACAGTTTACTCCAGGGCTGCAAAGTGTGAGTTGCAGAAGACACCCAATGTGCTTTTGTTTTTGCACAGACTAGAAATGCTGYATGTGTAGCATGCTCTGCTCAGCTCCGGCACACAGCCCAGTTCTCTTGCTGAGGCTGCTAGTCGCACAGCGAAGTGCTTTGTCCCTGTGCCAGTGGGGCAGCCATAGAATGCATACTGGGGTTTTACTTTTAACTGGTATTGGTTTTATAAGCACTGAGTTGCGTTACTGCAGCTCACACAAAATTCAGCTGGAGCAGAATGGTGGCCCAGTGTATTTAGATCAAAAATATGAGAACAGCTTTCTCCATCACTGACTAATATAATATTAGCATGTGGCTGAGTTGACTATATTTCCCAGTACCAAGCCTTTTATCACAATGTGATAAGAATGAAAAGATATTATATATGMAGTAATTTTTATCTGTTGGTAAGTGCATGCTAGAGTGAGGCAATTCTGCAGCTGCTTGAAGTACTTAGCTGTTTGAAGCCTGATGTTATAATATCTAACTCTCTGACAAGACTGTGTGTTTTGAAGCCTTAAAATCCATACGTATTTTAGTCTCATAGTGGAAAAGGAAACCATTTTATAATCTTACAATGCTAACCTCTGCTCCTTCTTTGTAGCAAAATTATTTACATAACCAGGATTGTCAGTATTATTTTATCAAGAATAGTTTATAGTTGTGATAATAAATTTATTTTCTTGCTGTTACTTCATCCCCCACTAGACTGAAGAGTGAAAAGCAAAAAATACTATGGGAAACACAACGTTATACTGCCTTCGTGGACCTATGAAGCAATGAGGATGTTGAGGATATAATAATTCACATTAGGAAATTTTGCTATAATTTTACATTTTCAGTATTTTGTTCTGTGTAATGTATGAACTATACCTCCTATACCTCCCACTCCCTGAGAAAAATTATTCTCTTAACTCAGTTTTAAAAAGCTGTCCTTCCTGCCTTCTGAACATGTAGGTAATTGCGAACTTTCCTTCCATAAACTCAGTCCAAGATTTTTTTCTTGGCTCCTTTCTCCCTTCCTTCAGCATAAGATTGCTACTAGGTAAAATGAAGGAGTTCCATTCTTTAGATTTCTGTCGTCCTTTCTCTGTTTGTTGTGGAATTTGTGAAGCAGCACCAAAAAAAAGGTTTTTTGTTTCTGTTACTGTTTGTGTTGGTTTTTTTCTATTTTCATGGCTGCAGAAATGTAAGTGAGGAGGGTGAGAGTTGACGTAAACTATAGTACCTCTCTTGGAATGATAGTTACAAGTAGCCCACTACAGTTTGGTATTTTCTACTTYGCTTGAACACATGAAGAAAATAAATCACAAGTAAAAGCTGCCAGGCAGCTCTTAAAGAGAGGTTAGGAGCTTCAGTCAAGAGCCATTTTCAGCTTCAAAACAGTTTTTCTTAGAGCATTCCTTGGACAAGCTGTCAATCAAAAGCTTTGTTATACCAGGATCTAAAATGTCATCCATGCAAAATGAGGGCTTTAACAAGAAAATCTGTGATGCTGTGAATGTTGTGCTATAGGAACGTAGTGCAGGGATGTATAACAAGAGTGACAGTACAGACATCCCCGGATGGCCTGACCTGACCTTGCGTACTCAATAAAAATGTTGTGAACTACCTGTCTTCCACTTTGAGAGTCAACTTGTGTCCTGAAGGAGATAGTGTTCTCCTTATTAGAGCACAGATGATTATCTTGGCTTAAATTACCATGTCTTTCATTTCCCTGTGCCAAGGAGTGCATGTAATGCAAATAAGAAAAACATATGGAGCACAAACTGTTTTGTAAAGCCAAAGAGTGACTTGAAGATAGATGCAAACTATAGTTGTCTGAAACAGTTGAGGCATTTTGTACCAAATCAGAACAGGAGGTTGACCAACATGAAGATAGTGTTGTTGTTACTACCTTCTCTGAACGAGGAGCAGAACTCTACCTGCAGTGGCTGCTGAAAATGTACTTTGAGCTGGCATATCTCATTCAAGGCTGCTGTCTCCTAGCTCTGTCTTTTGCTGTCCTTTTCTGGAAAGACTATTGAGGTTAGGTGACTCCTCTTGATAACTTCTTATAACAGCAACTTGAGTKTAGAATCTACACAAGCACAAGCCAACATTCAATGACTCCATTGAAATTCACCCCATAGTGCATGTTCTACTGGATCAAAGAAGTCCCTGAACCTTCTGGATTGTTTGGAGTATATTTTGCCTCTTTTCCAGTTGAACTGCCAGTATATCTTGTTTGAGGGAACCAACATTTGGGAGTAGGGAGCCGAGACTCCTGCCTGGGACCAGTAACGCAGAGGTRTTCCTGAGTCCTGGGTTGATATGTAGCTATTCTGACTAAAATACTTCCAAAATGTAGGTCTGTTTTTCCATATTTAGTATTTCCATGGCTCTATAATCCATTGGCTATTTTATGCTATTTAAAGCTACTGCCTGTGAAGATACCATGCAGCTTCTCTATGTCCATACTTCCTTGAAAGAATTGTTTATGAAGATCACAAATGCAGCATTTCTTCCTCCTGCCTGGGTCCTTCCTGTGTGCCTTCTATAGAGTTATTTTGCAGAGAGCCTTTAGGCAGCCTGCCTTGGAGGTACCTCATGGCATCCTAACCTCTCAAGATYTGTGGAGTATGCACGCATACTCTTCAGGGTTTGTTCTGGCTGTACTTTACAGGCTTGCTGTCCAAATAACGAAATCTATCTCAAACATGGCCCTGAGAATAGCGGGAGTTACTGGATGTCTGAAAGTGCTGACCATAGTAAGGAGYGGAGGAAGTCAGGCATCCCTGTGGTGAGCTTCTGAAGACACATTTTCTTGTGTTTGGTGAAGTAKGATGGGAACTGCCCTTTGCTGWWKKTTTTTTTTTTTTTTTTGGCATAGTGTTTCCCCACTTCAACCTCCTGATGTGCAGCAGAAGTGAGAATATATTGTTTCCTCAGGTCACTGCTTGCAGTGCTGGAAAGTACATAATCCAACTGCTGATGGACAAGACCCTTCACCACTTTTCTTTCCTTGCAGCAAGATTCAAAYAGCAGCAGCAAGCAACAGATAGAAAACGAAACACGAACAACAAAATGGATGGGCGTACAAACAGAAAGGTTTGGTGTACTTAATGAAACAAACTGAACAAATTATGCCGAAATCAGTATAAACCTTTTATTGTCTGGAATTAATAAGTGTAATGATTATCCAGAATACCAGTTGGTGAAAAATGCAGTGTATGAATAAAGAGTATCTAACTGAGTGCAACACATGAAAACTGATTGATAAGAGGAAAAATATGGTGAATGAGCACAGAACAGTTAATTGGATAAGCCACATGCACAGCTGGTAGCTGAAAAGATCACTGCCTGAATTTGCAGGCTAGTGGGATGGACAGAAAGCTTTTTGTAATTGATTTCTTCCTTTTTATCTCATAACTGATGGCATTTTGACATTTGCATCAGGCTGACATCTTTCCACAAACAAAATATGAACCTAGAGTCCTGTAATGTTATTTRTCTGAAAATCAATAACATCTAAGTCTTAATATTTGTTGTTGAAAAGTTACCATCATGCAGAAGCCTCTTGTTAAGTTTAATTATTGCCCAATATGTTGTTATGTGCATGGAAAATAAATGCTTATAATACTGGGTTTAGATCCAGTGGAGCAATTCCAGGTAGACCAGATATTCAGCGATTAAAAACTGGAAAAGAAATCAGAAGGKTTCTTTGCAATGTCAATTGTTACTTTAAGTAGCTTTATGCATTTACTAGTTCAAGGAAGATTTCACAATATGCCATTCTGTATATAGGCTACAGGCAGTGAGTATTTGATTGTCYGGTATTTATATGGACAGAGAGGTCTGAGTTTATTTTGGTGACAAAATTTGGAATTTTTATGATTACCATGGGATCCTGAGGAAKAAAGTCAGTTTTCTTGTCCTTGTTTTAGTCTTAAATTACCATTGCTATAATTGGGCAAATATCTTTGTTTAGAGAATATATCTAAATTTCTTCAGGGAAAGTGTTCAGCCTACAAGCTATTGGGTTTTTTTCATACGCTGGGAAGACTGAATCTGCTTGTGAGTAGAAGACTATATGTCAAGTACGCGTTTAATTAAGGTGACAGAAATACCGAGCATGTTTTCAATATGAGAGCTCACGTTGCTGTAAAGCACAGAAGTAAAGTTCATGAGTTGCAGCTTACATTTGTTGCAAAGGAAGAAGGTAGAAGAATCCCTTGGGAACTCTAAAGAGTTCTGGGAGAGGGCCACACAGTGACAACAGATGTAGCTGTTCTCCCTAAATCACTGTCATACATTATAACTTTGAGATGCTGACAAGTCCAGATTTCAGTTGCACACTGGTCAAAATTCAGTTCTTTTCCTAAGCACAGGGAAATGTTTTAAAATACATGAAGTCATTAAAATGCCCATTCCTTCATTAAATAGGAGATTAAACCTTTATTTTCCAGGAGTGGGAGATATAAAAAATCATGTTTATTTGTTGTCTGYCTCTGGTTAGACAGTAAACTGCCTTCCAGATCCCTTGCAGGTGTCTATCACAAGGATGCTGGGGTGGACAGAAGATGCACGGCAAGTGACCCATCACAGTTGGTTAGAACTTCCATTCACAAAGAACGATGACTTGTTTGAAGTCACCACACTAGTGCTTTATCAGCTGGTGCTGACTTTGGTTTTAAAYCCCTCTGTGTTCTTACTCCATTAGTTGAAGCAGCAAAAGATGCATGTTCAAATCCAGCAGTTTTATAAGTGGAACAAATGAACTGCAGGAGAGATGTAGCTGATATACTGCGATTATGCTGCTAGAGGAAGTGGTGRTCGTGACAGAGAGGCAGAGGAGAAGAAAAGAATATGACCAGTAAGGTACCTGTGATGTTGCCGTATGACCAGTCAGGTGGCTGTAAGTAGAGGGAGAAGTAAAGGGGCAAATTCTCTTTTCACTTTATGGTCCTGGTAATGWCACAAATATAATTCTATAGTTCTATCAAACACTGTGCAGTTTGTTTTTTTTCCCCATTTTGAACAGTAGTGCTCAGTTAAACTCTTGAACACTTAAKACGCAAAAAATGTTCAGAGTTTGCATATGGAGTTTGGGAGTATCTGCTATCCTCTRTCTGGTTTTGGAAGGTTTGGCCTGGAAGCCATGTGCGCTGAAATCATACAGAATTCAGTCTGGAAACAGACTTCATCTTTCAGGTCCACACATAGATTCATAGACACTGAAGATGGAAAAGCCTTCTTGTATTATTTACAGTACATCAGTTCATTGCTATGTACAGGTGATTCCTGACAAATTAAAATACTCTTTTCTTACATTAATTTTAAGAATCTTACATAGTAGGATTTTCCTGCYGCTTAAAGTTAGGCTGGTTATTATACGGTTTGTGAGTTCACTCTAGGATAAATATCTCTCTCTGATCTAATCTTGAGCCATCTAATTGGACATTTCTTTTCTGAACTTGGTGCCTCATTTCAAATTGCTCTGAATTCATCATGTCAGCATGATTCTCCTCTATTAAGCTRCTGTTTAATATTACAGTTTACTATGTGTTCCAATAATTTGCTGCATAATTTGGTTTTTTGCTGTCATGTTAACTTCGTTTTCTGTACTTATGTATATCATTGGTAGCACATTTGCTTGTTTTTCTCACTAAGTATGCTAATAAGGAGTTCAGGAGATACTTCTTTGGGCTACTGCACTGTGGAACCCTCCAGGTATTGAAAACATTGGAAAACATCTGATCATGTCTGAAAGAATTACGTGGTAGAAGTAGATACAAWGAGGAGGAGGAGGGAGGGATGCATGGTGTGCTGGAATGAGCGGCAGTAGGTGAGAAGTTCCAGTTTCCCTTGGTTCTTACGCTATTTGTGGGGACYGGTGCAAAGAGAGCTGACTGCCAGCTAATACAAGATGCTGTGAGAGTATCACCGGTGCTCTCTTTTAAAGCCTGTTTATGCGTTTCTTGGCAAGTGATATAGAGTGATCATCAGTGCGTGTTGTGATTGTACGTGCTGTAAGTTGCCGCTGTAAGGGTAAGCTTAGATGTGGGGTTCCTGTCAGATAGTATCGCTTGTGGAATATGCTATGAAGAACAAGTGTTTGAAGACAAATAGATGCCCTGTAAAATAGATGCYATCACAATATATACTCTAGTCTTCTGAAAATCCCATAAGGCACTCTATAATGYAAAGCAAGAAAATTAATTTCAGGATGCKTTTAAAAATCTAGCAATTTTAGAAGCGGAGCAAATGAACTGAAGCAGATTTCCATTCCTTAGGTCTGAAATCTTTGAAAAGCTGGCCTTAGTATCCTTAGTATCTGGTAGAGTTTTACTTTTTCTGATTTATTTAACAAAAGAGACTCTCAGTTATGCACAGTTTAATTACTGCTACCAAAAAATAATTTTACGTAAGATTCTTTGAAGGATCTTTATGGAAAAAGCTACAGTTTTGCAGTGRATGGATGGAGTCTCTGACCAAGAGTGAACACCTATCTACTTTACAGGATACTGTTAGACTATTTATATGCTGACTGGTAATTGACTTAAAGCACCATTTACCAGGACTGCAGATGGAGAAGGAATTGAGCATACTTYGTGTGTGTGATGAAGGAAGACTAGTAGGCAGTTTAGGGGATGAAGAGGTGGAAACTGAGGGATACTACAAAAGATAGGAAAAACAGCTATCMAGGAAAGCATGTTTTTAGAAGCACAAATTTATAGAAATCCAAGTCTTGTTCCATTTGCTGTCTGAAATCAATTTCCCTAAGCTTTTAGCTGTGAAGATTTTGGCTTAAAATATGAATCCAGATCATCTTCCCAAGTTGGTGATACCAAGTTTTGGGTACAGAGCTCTAAATAAGAGGGAGAAAGACCTGACCCATGGCATTTTAACTGAGTCTTTGACCCAGAATTTATCTGTATAAATGAGGATAGGCCACCAACAGCAAGCAAAAAAGTGCTGCAGAAGTATTATGTGTTTATGTTAATGTAGTTTAATGAGTGAGTCTTGACCCGTTGCCAAAACCGGGTCAACTTCCTGATTATATCTGACCTTAAATGTTTGCTTATAGTCATAGGTTACTYACCAGAGCAGTAAGTAGATAAACAAAGTAAAGGAACTGGACGCCACTGAGCTGGCAGTCGGAAATATCGCTGTACTGCATCCAGCCACAGAAGGGTCTTGTGTTCCTGTGTCTGGTTATGAATGTTGTGAACTGTGGTGGTAGGGAGGGTTGAGGGGAGCAGAACATAGTGATGTCAGAGTCTGGGGCTCTTACTGTCATAAMCTGCCTTCTCTTTCACATTTGTTGACTGACTGTTGGGTAGTCATAAGAAAATATTATTACTTTTTTATTATTAAACTGCTAAAGGGATGTCTGAAGCCATATCATGTACAGAGAGAGGGTGTGCCCAGAGACCTMTTTCATGTCTCAGCTCAACAAGCAATAGACCATTCTGATGTAAATACAGCTTTGCAACAGCAGCAAAACCCATAGTATTGTATTCTGATCTGCTTTCCAGGTAACTGATTTCTGAATGGATTATCTCCTGAAGCTTTCTTAGAAAAAAGTAGCAACTCTTCCATAAAGACTTGCTTCAAATGCTCAGGAAAATAGGTTGTTTAGGGTAAAAAACAAAAAATAAAATTCCTAGACAGTCAGATGTCTTATATGCTGACATGACTGTAGTAATGAAGTCCTTGTACAAGCAAGTATGGGTAAATAATAGTAACACAACACATTTTATTTAGAAACAACAAAAATTCTGTGTGAATGAAATGCCAAATTCTTGACCCTGTTTRCTTTCTTAGAGGAAGTGATCAGTTCATCATGATCTAACGCCCTTTAGGCTCTTATTCTACTCAGAACATTTGCAAGCAGATTGCAATTCCAAGATCTTGGCCTCAACTTTATTTAGTGACTATTTTTAAATGAGTTAATTCTGAATTGGTCAGAACTATTTAAGCTGTGTTTTTCAGCTAAGGGATTGCTGTCATAGATTTGAAGATGTTGCATGAAACTGGTTTTGATACCTTTGTGCTGAAGAAAAAAAAAGAATGGCTTGGTGAGAGTTTAATTTAAACCTCCTTGTTACCTCCTTGGAGCCTGTACTGCTTAGTATCGGTAGTCAGTGGCAGATCGAGCCMGTGATTGTCATGAATACCCATATAGGCAGCTTGAAATGGATGTGTCTGCTATGAATAAATGAATAATCGCTTGCTAGTCTGGTTTGTATCAGCTTGTAGTTTGATTCACAGAATTGTTAGGTTGAAGGTACCTCTGGAAATCGTCAAAGCAGGGTCAGTGAGAGTAGGTTCCTCAGCACTGTGTCCCACTGAGTTTTGCATGTCTCTGAATATGGAGATTCCACAACYTTTTCATAGGGAAATGTTTTTTCTGTTATAGTGACAATGTTTTTTCTTAYGTTTAAATGCAATTTCCTGTACTTCAGTTTGTGCCCATTGTCCCGTCTCCTTTTACTGGGTACCGCTGAGAAGAGTCTGGCTTTACTTCATCTAGAACAGGACTTTGCGCTTCCCTGTGTTGAACTTCAGGAGATTGATGTCGGTCATTGATCTCAGAAAGGTCCAAATTGATGCTAGTGGATTTCACATCAACTGACTGAAAGACAAACTTGATAAAAATTAAAATCAGTTGAATAACACAGTGGCTGCAGAGATAATTAAACTTACAGTTTCATGTTGGGTTGGATAGATTCATGGGAATAAAATCAATAAAAAAATAGCATTTTCTGTATAAAAGTGCTGTACTAGCAGCAAAAGAAATAAAATACGTGATTTTATTTTTGTAGCTGCAATTTAGTTACTTAAATTAGTTTGAAAAKTTGACTTTTGGCTAAATTGTGCCATTGATTTTTTTTTTTTTTTTAAATAGAAATATTTATTGATTCCAGAGGTTCCTTTTTGCAAGGACTTTGTGGTAACATTTCAATTTGATTTGTACAGCTTCCAGAGCAAATGTTAACATAGTGCTGTACAAGAGCTCTTATTTCTTGTGTGTGGTTTGTTTTCTTTTTTTCTTCTTCTTTGTATTATATTGGCTGAAAGAGAGCTGTAGCAATTACTGTTGAATACAGCTGAAGAAATGAGAGAATTTATTCAGAAATCTGAAATGAAGCATGTAATCAGAGTATTTGGTTGTAGGGAAAATAACAGATGCTGTTATGTCATATGTTTTTTATTACCTCCTTGGTGAATGAAGGGGTCCCGACATGTTTGAGAGAATAATGGCCTCTTAGAAACAAAGAAGAAAATTATTTTCTCTGCCTTTCAAGCTATAGTTTACACTTACCTCACAGTCTTTGTAGACAAGATGGCAAACTATATGTAAACACTCAACTTTTATGTATTGATTGACCCCATTTTTATAAGAAATTCATGTTTTTAAAAGAAACAGTTCCCTCCACTGTATTTTTAATAATTTGCACTTTTTATACAAATAAGACCTAGGTAGTAGTATGTCACTCTTAATGTAACTAGCGTTAGCAGTGACCGGAGTTGCAAGGTTGTAACCCATTGTAATATGATGAAGAAAATGATTTTTCACAGTTTCGTTATTCAGGATGAGCCTTTGCAGGTATGAACKCATTGCAAATCAAGGTAAACACCCATTTCCGACACAGGGCAKAATCTTGCTCTGATAAAAGTCAATGCCAGAACTGAATTGCCTGGAGAATTCTAATCTATTAGTAGTCATCATTACTACATCAAAGAAGTAATCAGCAAACAGGATTAAYGGGAGCAGTGACCAAGGAATTAGGATCTTAATACCTACTGTCCACTTTAAGATAACTTTAAGAAAACGTTGCCAGTGGAGCATGTTACACAATGTAGATTCTGTTTATACTAAAAGTAGGATATGCATATTATAAGAGTACTGGATATGAGGTCATCTGTGCGTATTTGTGGGAGAAAGAACAGGGTCTCCAAGCAAGGAAGTGCAGACAGCAATAGGAAAAAAGTAACTTTTTCTGATGGCATTATAAATGAGATTACATCTTCAGACCAGTCCTGAATAGTAATTTCCTATTTTAAGTAGCCAGATTCTGTTATGAATGACAGCTGTAATTGCTCAATCTGTTGTAACAAGCTTAAGAATATATAAGAAAAATTCTTTTGCAGAGGTCCCCCAGCCCTATCTTTCAACAAGAGAGAGAAGAATCCCAGCTGACCTTTTTCACYGCATTACCATTTCTTCCTCTATGAGCGAGGTCAGCGCCCACAACCTACAGATATGAGGACTATGCATGCCTTTCCCTCCAGCTTTGACATATTTCACAGAAGTGGAGTTCTTGTGTTAGCTTCTTGAGACTGCTCTTTAGTAAGGTTCCTAAAGAGCAGAATGAAAGGGACTATACTAGAAAGCTAATATAATTTGCCTTTGATGATTGYCATTGAATGCAGGTGGCAGTAGGGGAAATGACCATGTGCATCACCAACCTCATGCCTTACAGAGTATCCATCTTGCCCAGGAATGGCAGTACACACAACTTCAGAGGCAGTACTCAAGAGAGAGTTCCCTTATCCAGAATAGAGAAGGTGAATGCTGCAGGTCTGCCCTCCCCCTTTTCCTAGGGGGAAGAATCAACAGTTAATTTCCACAAGCCATCAAGAGTTTGAGTATAAACTGGCTCAGGTGCCAGTTTATCAMACAGCTATAATGCATATTATTGGGATAAACAAGGTGGCTATTTACCTGCCTATTTTTTTATTAAAAGATATAGTAYACAGCTATGCTATTCATCTTTGTCAATGCTTACCACTTACCTRTCTGAGAATATACCAAATCTTAAGGTGAAGGGACATGTCCTTACCTTTCCATCAGTTTCTCTGCAAATAGTAGGCTTGCTTCAAAGCTGTGTAAGAGCTCTTTGCTTCTCATCAGCACYCAGGCTTTTTCATTAAAATGACTAAAAGAACTGAAGCATGAGGTGTTATATCTCTCTGCTATCTAGCAAAATTCAGCAGACCTTCTTGAAGAAAAGCTGAAAGTAATGTGCTGCYTCATGGTAACATGTTATTTAGCAATACCAACGACTGCATGAAAAAATCAGAAATTATACCAGATGAGCCTGTTGCTTTCYTGATCTCAGGACTGTGATTTGCTGACTTGCAGTCCACTGTAATTTGTGATTCACATAGGATACTACAGGTGTGTGGGGGCTTCTTATTTGTTTTTGCTTTTCCTAATCTAGAGACCAGATCATGGAGGGAACTCAAGAGTAGAGTGAGGCTTCAGAGGAGAGTAAGCAAAAACATGGAATCATCTTGAATCACGAGTCATTAATGAGGAATAGAATGAATGACTCTGTGAGTCACCATGGTTCTTCCTCAAGTGCTGGAGAGCTGAAGTTAAAAAATGAGCTGGAAGTATGAGTAAATCTCTGAGCTTAGCTTTGATAAGCCAGTTTTCCCAGCAGCTGTTGCTGTTTCTTGGTTATTATAGCTGTTCAGTTTACTTTCATCTGTGTAGGGAAGAAGCTTAATTACCTTTCAGTCTAATTCTCCCTTTTCTCTTGACTAACTTTAACTTTTCAGGTAAAATTAGTAAGTTAAGGTTAAGGTATATGCTTGATTTAAYAGCCAGCAGAAGACTTCGTTGTGATATTGTAGACTTTAGCTGTATGTAAAGCTAAGACCAGTTCTTCTGACTGACCTTTTCAGTTAAAAGGAGTTTGAGTTACACTAGAGATCTAAAGATCAATTTTCATCTGTGAAGTGCAGTGACAGCTCTTCTCTGGAGCAAAATGGGTCAGAAAGCTCAAGACTAATTTGAAAATGGATGGCTATCAACTCAGCTCAGACAGAGGAGGCTGGCACATYGATTTCTGACCATCCTAAAGAAAGAGGTTTCATTACACCATTGGCAAATATTGAGATTCCTTGAAATTGCCATTGCAGCATAGCACTGACATCACGCTCCAAAATCCATTCGGTATGGTTTTGTGTRGCATTTCTGTGTAAGAACAAACCAAATGTAGAGATGTTTCTAAAACAGGTCTGTTGTTAGCTCTTCCTTAGTAAKGTATCCTTCAGTGTGGAGTTTTCTTTAAGGTAGGTAAACTCAACAGTGGGCTGTTATAGGCAGCACTTGGGAGGTAAGAGAAGCTTGGCTACTGCACTGTATATGAGAAGCAGGTGAMTAGCCCAAGCAAATCCATCGCTCAGTTGCATGTTCATTGTATTCACTGCATAAACATGTTTCTTTGCTCTCTTCTAACTTTAATTTCAGGTCAAACCTTAGCCTTGTGAAGGGTATCCCTTCATCTTCCTGTGTCCTGGTTTCAGCTGGGATAGAGTTAATTTTCTTCCTAGCAGCTGGTATAGTGCTGTGTTTTGGATTTAGTATGAGAATAATGTTGATAACACACTGATGTTTTAGTTGTTGGTAAGTACTGTTTACACTAGTTAAGGACTTTTCAGCTTCCCATGCTCTGCCAGGTGCACAAGAARYTGGGAGGGAGCGTAGCCAGAACAGCTAACCCAACTGGCCAATGGGGTATTCCATACCGTATGACATCATGCTCAGCATATAGAGCTGGGGGAAGAAGAAGGAAGGGGGGCGTTTGGAGTGATGGCGTTTGTCTTCCCAAGTCACCGTTACGCGTGMTGGAGCCCKGCTGTCCTGGGGATGGCTGAACACCTGCCTGCCCATGGGAAGCAGTGAATGAATTCCTTGTTYTGCTTTGCTTGCGTGCGCRGCTTTTGCTTTACCTATTAAASTGTCTKTATCTCAACCCAYGAGTTTTCTCACTTTTACCCTTCCGATTCYCTCCCCCATCCCACCGGGGGGGAGTGAGCGAGCGGCTGGGTGGGGCTGAGTTGTCRGCTGGTGTTAAACCACGACACTCTGCAAAGAGGAAAATAGAGAATCATAGGTCTAGTCAGAATTCCTGTTTTGAGAACTAGAAGCTGATATTTGTGTGTGAATTTGCCCCCAGTCCCATCAGCTGTGAAACATTTTGATCAGGTTCGATCAGGAATGACCGGTAGAAGCRGTCCTTGCTCTTAATCTTGATCGGGTAATCTTCTATGTCTGTAGAGTCTAAGGGTAAGACTTTCTGTGGCAGCATTTTCATTCTGATCAGGCGCGTGCTGTTGAAGACAGTGTAATGACAGTCCCCTCTTGTAGCACTGTGTTTCACATCACGGTGTGGTCCTAAAGTCCACGGTAAGAATAAACGAGAATATGTATGAGAGCGTTCTGCCTAGACTAGAGCTACTTGCAAGTAGAACCAACCACTCTGTTTCCATGGGGACTTTGGGTCACCTTCATGAGTTGGGGTGTGTGTTTTCCACTCTACAAGAGCTAAGAGCGATAGAGCTGACTCACATAAGTACATGTTCTTGTAATACAAATAACCCTGAGTCAATCCAGGATTATTTCAATAAAAACAAGAGTATCAACTACAATTGTGTTGTAAGCAAAAGAAAAATAAATCAATAAAAACCTTGAAATTTAATTGTAAAGTTAAAATGCTAGGCACCTTTCTTTGGAGGTGGCTGGCTGATTTATCAAATTGCAGAAATCTCAGTCATAAAGATTTCTGAAAACATTAATTTACGTCTCTTGAAAACAAGGGGATATTAAAAGTCTCTTGAGATAAAAGCTATGAGATGAATGCAGGAAATCAAGCATATTATTTATGCCAGGAAGAGAAAAGTACAGAACATCTTCAGAAAACCTCGTTTGGATTTTGCTATTACTGTCAGTTCTACATAGAAAGCACCAGCTATTACAGATAAGTAAATAGGTAATTTTTTTTTCTCTCCTTTCTGCAGAGGACTGAGCAAATAATGAAGTCAGTGTTTTAACTAACAAAACCTACAAAAAAAAAGTTTATGCAAAATGTTTTTAAAAATAATACTGCTTTGTTGCTATCAACTGATTGGTGATTTTCTCTTGAGACTTTTAGCTTTTGCTTGTTTCAGTCTGAACTAAGACAATGGTTTTAGAAGTGTCTCTGTCTGGGTTCCTACATTCTGTTTAAACAACCAGAAACGTTTGGCAAATTATTACGTTGGAAGTTTCTGATCATGTTCGAAGGCAATGTAGGTTGGACTCATGGATGAAACTGCCATRGATAATAGCATAGGAGGTCTTTYTAAAAAAATTCTTTTTTTTTAAGGGGGAGGAGGGAGGATGGAAAAATCTTTSGGTGATTTTACTGGGGGAATTAGTCAGAGAATAGAAATCAGAATGGTTGATCAGCTGTTTTTGATACCATAGCATTTCCACAGACACTCAGGACTAATTGTGATTTGAACTGGTGAGGGGTGTGCAGTGATGCAAGTTCTCTATCATATGATTAGCCATT
The DNA here is from genome assembly GCA_030449065.1 of Oceanodroma leucorhoa. Lineage (NCBI taxonomy): Eukaryota > Metazoa > Chordata > Aves > Procellariiformes > Oceanodroma > Oceanodroma leucorhoa. Next base: position 8,888,755 of record JASVER010000017.1, read on the forward strand.
TTATTCCTCATTGTATTAGCCTTTCTTCTTTGCTGATGTCTTCTCTCTTATATCCAGTGATAGGACACATGGGAATGGTTCAAAGCTGCACCGGGGGAGGTTTAGACTGGACATTAGGAAGCATTTCTTTACTGAGAGGGTGCTCAAACCCTGGAATGGGCTTCCAAGAGGGGTGGTCGATGCCCCAAGCTTGTCAGTGTTTAAGAGGCATTTGGACAGTGCCCGTAATAACATGCTTTAACTTCTGGTCAGCCCTGAAGCGGTCAGGCAGTTGGACTAGGTGATCATTGTAGGTCCCTTCCAACTRAAAATACTCCATTCTATTCCATTCCATTCCATTCTATTCTCTGTCTTCTGTGCTCTGGCTGTCTTCYTTCATTACTTCCTTGAATTCAGTAAGTTTGTGTGGGTGAACACAGCAAGATCCCATCTAGAAAAATGGAACTACTAGTTGCTGTAAATAACAAAAAAGTCTAAAGGCAAGCGTTAGAAGATATTTATGTTATCAAGCAGTAGAATAGTATATCACTTTCTGGTATTGTTTAGTATGGCAAGGAGGCTAGAGTCTGAATGAAAAAGAGTATCACTGTATCCAGAGAATGCCTCTTGCAGTAGGGTAGGTAATGGGTAGGAGTTAAATATGAGGAACAGGAGTATATTTTGGATGTGCCTATTCATGGGTCTGGCCTTGATTCTGTTACCAACAAATGTTATATGGTATACCTTGGAAATGCCTATTTATCTCTAGTAATCATAGTCTCGATAACTGGTTCACATACCAGTGTCTGCATTTGTTTGGAAGTGTCCCGTTCCTCCTAGCTAAACTCTGCTTATTTGGGCAGAAAGCGTCCTCAAGAATACTCCTAAATTAGTTTTCTGTCCAATCCACTCCTTGGTTTTAGGGGGAAGGAGAGAGAAATCTCTTGGTTTTTTTCCTTCTCTAAAATGGTTATAACATCTCTGACAGTCAGACTGGGAGTCTCCTTGGTGTGAGTTCTCATCTTAGGCAAGTAAGGACTACTACAACAGATCTTAAAAGAAATAGCGCCTTTGCTGTTGACTGGCTGATTGGTTAATATTTTATTTTCTCTTTATCTCCACAATTAGCTGTTCCACTCAGTGTTGTTTGTCACTGCGTAGAGCATTACTGTTGTGTTACCCTGGAGGGGTTGCCTTCTCTGATGATACCAAAGCTGATTATGCAGTTCATGCTTGCACCAGATTTGCTTGATGAAGCACTAATTAAATTAACGTAGTATTTCTGGTGTGTCTTGCTGTGTCACTAAAAAGAAAAAAAGATACTGGAAAATATTACGTCTTTAGAATGAAAGGACAGCTAGCTCCTCCTCCCCTTTTTCAGTAGTTGAAATTAGTCAGTTGTAAAAATGAAAAGATTTTTACATTTTAAAAGCCATTCATTTATTTGAAAAATTAAAATGATTTATGTGCTTCAGAGTGAAGAAATTATTGAATTTCAATAGAATTGTTTGCTCTCCTGTGATAACTTATATAAAATATTACTGCAGTACATGTAATTATAGTTGGGTATCTAAATTTGAACTGTTAATTATCTTCAGCTAGCAATTTCATGGAGGATAATCATATTTCCTTCAGTTGAAAGTGAACATTTTAAGTAACAGATGAGCTACAAGTCACAGGTTTTTGGCAGTAATTGCTGCTACTCCCCTATTTTCAAGATAAATCCCTTAATTAACAGCTGCATGGCAGTGTCTTCCTGAAATATTTCATCCTCTTAAAAAAGAATCCGCGGAAATAAGGAAAGGATTTCTTAGATATGCAAGGAAAAAAAAAAGTCTCCTGTGGGGTTTATTGGTTTCTTAATTCAAACTGTAAGTATACTCAGGAATGGTTGTGTTTAATGCTTTTACGTCTTCTCTGACATATTTACCTCTCAGTACTCAATAACAGAGRCTGTTTGAATTCACGAGGGGCTTGTGAGATGGACTCTTTTAAAGTTTAGTTTTCCAGCTCTAATAATAAATCAAATCCTGATAGTCTGTTTGAGGTTCAGATTATGTATATGTCTCAAGCATACCTCCAAAGACTTTCTRTTTTTCCTGAATTTAAAAAAAAATGTGGGTTTTTAATACATGATATCATATCAGTGTAAAATAGTGGTTCCTCATTGGTATTTATCCTACCTATCAAACATGTTCTATGCATTGTCTTTTACACTGTAGCATTTAACACAATGACTTTTTTTTTTTTTTATGGTAGTATATGGTAATATATTTTCTTCTATTCTATGCATGATGAAAGAGATTAATCCCAGTTCTACTGTGTACTCCGGAATGGACAGCAACTTTATTTTTGCTATCTTCAGAGGATCTAGACTGAATTGGAAATGAAGATACCCACTTTCCAGTCCTTGTTTCTCTWAGAGAGTTATTCAGAAGACTGGAGCCCAGCACTGAATTTAGTGATGTTATARTGTAGCTGTGCAGCCACTCTCCTCTCGGTGTCCTGGTTCACTTTACTACTTAAAGTGTGGTTGAAGAAGACTTCAGATCACTTGCCTTTTTTTCCCCCAAATTCTTCTTCTTTAYGTAAAACCCCCAATGATAAGTTCCTCTTGCAAATGGTGGATAGATCAGGCGTCATCGCTTTGCACTTTGCAGTGTAGCAGGAATAAATAACATTTTCCTATTCTTGCTGGGTCTCACAGCATGAAAAGAGAAGCAGAGATCTTCTCTATAACCCTTACTGCTGCAGCTGTGCATAGTCTTGGGGTTTCCTTAGTTTCTTTTTGAAGTATTTAGGGGGATTATTTGTGGGCAGTGCTAACACTGGTATGATCCAGCAAACTCCTTGACACTGCCTACCATGCTGCATCTTGTGTTTGACAGAAGCATTCTGATCCTCTGCTGTAAAAAGTTTCTGTCCATCAAGGTACTCTTCRAAATGTCTTTTAACTGTATTTTACATGCTAATCTGTATGCTTGTACCAATTCGCTTCAAACAAATTTTAAATTAAATGCACATCCCCAAAAGACTGATACAAATACATGGTGAATGGGACAACAAATAGTTGAGCAGGATGTGATCCATTATCAAGGATACTACCGATGGCGTATGTATGGCAAAGCAGGAAGCAAGAAGTTACCCTGATCCAGTGTGTGGGACTCGGTGTATTCAAAGGTTGAACTGGAAAGAAAAAATTGCTCTTGACAGGGATTATTTGTAGTTAGATACCTCATAAATCCCCCAGTGACAATAATTTGTATTAGAGTTGGAGAGCTGATGATCTAAAGCTTGTGGCTAGATACTTTATTTATGCTAAGGTCTAGCAGAAAGAGAAATTTATTCTTTGGTTATTGATAATTGACAGGGTAGTAGCTGTTTAATTAGTACTGACCTGTTTGAATTAACCTGGCAACTCTTATCTCAGTTTTAACAATTTTTTCTCAAGAAACTAGAGGTATAGTATCAGGACTTTGTTTCATAAAGGGATGCACATCTGATCTAACAAAAAAAAATTCAGTCAGCACTTGGTATTCCTGATGCCTGTAAGGAGAAGAGTGCATTAGCCAGGGACCACCCTAGAGCAGCACCRTTATGGGTGTGTTCAAGGACCAGTTGCATCCTGATGTCATTCTGTCCTAGGTTTAAATCTGATAGAAGTTCATTGGTTGGACCTAATWCCACCAAGTGTAATTGAGAAGCACGGAGATCTTGGCACTGAGTAAAGAGTAAAAAACGTACCTTGCAGAGAAAGATGTCTTTCTAGTCTGATACAGTTGTGTGATTAGGGATGAGTTTACAAGAAAGTCTTTTGTAGCTTATCTTAATGCTAAGGCTGCTTTAATTAGTGCATGAGTGCTGACCCCTTCTCTTCAAAGTAATTCCAGAATCTGAGCCCTGTTAGGCTTGTATTCTCAGAGAAAGGGGATTTGTTCAAGGTTTCTGTCAACAGAAATGGCAAAGAAGTCTCTGGAACAGRTTCACTTTTAGGACTTTTTGTAAATGGCACCATTAACTGAACAAATCAGAACTTAATTCTCATTTTTTGGTAGCAGTGAGATGTACCCTGAGACCACTGTAGATATTTCAGGTGTAATGAGGTACCTTGAAAGATGCATGAAAATAAAATATGTCAGAAAAAAAAAACCAAAAAAAGTTCACAAGAATTCACTGTGACAGTTCTGCAAAAACAACCTAATGGTTAATACTCTAGTTACCTGCTTTTCAGATAATACAGGTCTGTTTTTGTTCTAACAYGTCTCTATCTCCAGTATCTCCTTTTTTTTTCCCAAGTCCCTGCATACATTTGTATTTTATGACATGCTTTTCATGTTGCTTCTGCTGAACTGTCTTTCTTTGTAAAAAGAAATTAATAAAGCTAAGCCAAAGGGAAGGTGATTGACTGTCCCACTTGGAAAAAAAATATATATTTTGCCTGTGATAATAAGCTCAAAACGTTCTCTGGGAATTGTACTTATATAAAATCCTCTTTGAATTGAATTTCAGCATTAAAATTTATGCAGCCATTTGGTATCATACTTTTTCCTTCAGGATAGATAAATATTTCAGTCTTTGAACAGTGTGAAACTGAAAACATTCACCAGTAGCCCCAGCTAAAATTGCAGTAGGCTGCTGTGCAATTCYGGTGATGAATAGTATGTGTTTGGATTTTGAAAATATACAGTAATCACTGCAAGTATAAAGCATTACAGACAAAGAGATGGATCATTTTCTCTGATTGTTACATAGGCCATTTGAATGGTTGTTTTGCAGTTTCATAATTTGTTGCCACTTAAATAAATTGAGGATTTTTTCTTCAACTCAAAAACTGCTCAGTGTAAGGAAGACATGTATKGCGTGTTTAGCAAAGCATCCATTAAAACTTGAGAAGCTGAAGATCCTCACAGGGTAGTTTAATTTCCAGAAAACATCCACAAAAGCAATTACATTTTTGATGAATAATTTATTTGGGGTGCTTTAGATCAGATTCTTGTTCACAGTTTCTCACTTTATGCATTTCAACTTGGTCATCGGTGTGGTTCATATGGGTAGTTTTTTAAACCCAAGTAGATCTCCTGTCTGGAGGGAATCAGATGTCGGGATGGAATCTGCTGTGTCTCTACATGCTATCACTGTCTTTATTTCTTCTGTGAACTTTTTTTTWAAAGAAGGTGATAGAAACAAACTGAAAGATTGAGTCTAACGTAGTTTTATATATTCCAATAATGATAATGCCCAAGAGGAAGATGYTTTCAACATGCTTCAAGTACCATTATGGTATAGTTTTAAAATGTGCTTTCCAATAGCAGTTCCAGATACCCCACCTACACAAAACAAGGTAAAAGGTGCTCTCTTAAGTTGGTAATTCCTAAATCATTAGGATATAAAGATCAAAAMAATACTTTCTTGTCTTCACACAGAAGTCTACAGCTATCCAGTTAGTTCTAAAAACATGTTCAATTRGGTTTGTTTTGACTCTTCCTTTTTCTAGCCTCTTCTGGTTGCTCATTGATCAGATCTGCAAGGCTTGGACCTGGTACCTTTACAGAATGCCATTATCCCCTCCGAGGTTTTCCATGGTGGCAAGGTTCTGTGCCTTCTTATCCTATTGCAGGATGAGAGCTTAGTACCTGAGCTCCTTGGGCAGAAGGCATGCCAGGTTTTKGGTTTTTTCTATGAAATATTTTGCTCGTGTCATTGCTGTAACAGTAACTAAACCTACTCAATACTTCCCTTTGCTTACACCTCAATAGGTGCTTGTAACAGTGTTTGCATCAGTTCTGCATGTACTTGATTATGGTGAAGCGGGAGCAGCACTTCTTGTAGGAAGGCTGTTGGAGAGCCTTACTGATTTTTTGCCTACATAGCAGTGTTTATATTCCTCTTCCTATTGTAAGTGTTTTACTGAATCAGGTCCTCAGATGAAGATGGCCAATGATGATGGTGGTTTACAATTTGATCGTGGTTTTGTCAGTAAGAACTTCACCCAGTGGTTGGTGTTACAAGTCCTCTTGCGTCTGGGATAATTCTCCTCCTCTATCTTCAGATTATTTCTCTGAAAATTATACTTTATCCAAACTCACATTCTGGTGCTAACTGGATCATACTTAATGGTGTGATAYACAGGAGGTCAGATGAAAAGATCAGCTGGTCCCACCTGCCTGCCAACTCTGTGAACTTTTGAACAGTCCTTATTCAGCAAGCAAAATAMGCAGTGTTATCTGCAGAGAAAAACCCCAGTACGCTTTGTGCACTGGACTGACTTAAAGTTGATCAATCCCATGTATATCTGGTATTGAAAAGTCTCATTCTGAGAATGGGAATACGGAATTCATTTTGATGAGCAGAGAGAGACAATGTGCTTGCTCTCTACTCCCTGCTGGCTTGGGTYGTATGACAGAACTTGCAGTACAGTYTCTGAATGGTTTCTAGCCATGTTGCAAACAAAATCAGCTAGACACCTTTGACTGGCAGGTCRACATAACCAGTAGGTCTACATTATGAAAAAGCAAAACAGCTAGAACAGGTGTAAAAAGGAATGGAAGTGGATTTAATTTTTCACAAACTAATGTTTATTCATGAGTGAGGGACTATCTAGGTACCATGAATATTATCTGGAGAGTGCCTATGCATCATTGAAGATTCTTTGTAGACAGTAGTTTGAAATAAAACCATATAAATATAGCAAAAACATAATACATGTGAATTCCAGTGATTCCTTTAAAGAAACCCAAAACATGCACTATGAATCTCAACTCCCTTCAGAATCTGTCCAGAAAGGTATGAAGATTTGCAAAACCAGGATTTTTACTGGTGTTTAAATAGCTGCATTGGCCCTAACCTAATTATCTGATGCTATCAGCAGATCCAGGAAATGGAAGTAAACAATAAGGGGGCAAATCAAATATTGCTCAATGTGTTTTCCTCTCATTTCAAGTGTTTTAGCCCCTTTAAGTTAGCTCATAGCGCCTATTCCTGTAAGACTTAAATTTTCCCTTTTCATTCCAAAAATCCCTTCATCTCCGTTAATTTCTTAAGAAACCATCACTGCCTTATTTAAAGAGAACAGTTCAATAGCAACTTTCAGAAGGCAGAGGGAGAACAGTGAGGCAGCACAAGCCTCTAGCTGAGGCACAGACCCTAGCTCTCCAGGAGCCAGGTTTCATCCTTGGCTGAGCAAATCCCTTCGGCTCTCTGCACTTCACCTTGCCTCCTCTGCCTTTGTGTCTTTAGTTGCTTTGTGGGACRGTGTCTTCTCTGTGTGTTTGCATAGGACTTAGAATAACGGTAACCTTGTCTCAGCCAAGACCTCTCAGAGCTGCTACAGTGCAAATATTCCATTTTCTGTCTTTCAGTATGTTCACAAAATCTCCRGTGCTTTATCAAGCATTGACAGAACGTGTGGCTTGTCTCAGAAGAGGTTTTCCGGTGTTTGGCAACTTGTAGCATCAGGACTTTGATTTGAGTTAGCTACATCAATTGTTTGAAATATCTCATTTCTTTATGYTGTGTGTTTGATTCATTCCTTTCTGCTCTTCCAACACTTAAAATCAATTAAATATTTCTGTCTGCAGTTTGCATCAACATCTGTCTTGAGTTAACATTGTTTTAAACTAACAGACTGATTTTCTTATTTTCATTTTTGCCAATGTCTCCGAAGAGGGCTGGTTGGTATTTTATGTTGCTCTTGTCTTCTTTATATAAACAGGGTATTAATTTCTTATGATCTGGGAAGAAACCAGCTTAGCAGGTGTATTTGTGTGGATGAGGAACATTGCTTTGCTGATTCTTTGGAATCTGTCTTCTTATGCAGAATGATAACTTCCTATTACAACATTAGGCAGTATGTAATATATTAGGGCATATGACGTGTGTATGTGTGTGTTTGCATTTTCTCTGTGAGACGGTGAGGTGTTGACTCTAGCTGGTGCAGAAAAAAAAATTGCTCAAATACGTTTGTCCTGGTTTCGGCTGGGATAGAGTTAATTTTCTTCCTAGTAGCAGGTATAGTGCTGTGGTTTGGATTTAGTATGAGAATGAGGTTGATAACACACTGATGTTGCTAAGCAGTGCTTACATGAAGTCAAGGACTTTTCAGCTTCTCATGCTCTACCAACTSAGAAGGCTGGAGATGCACAAGAAGCTGGGAGGGGACACAGCCAGGACAGCTGACCCRAACTGGCCAAAGGGATATTCCATACCATATGACGTCATGCTCAGTATATAAACTGGGAAAGCTGGYGGGGGGGCCGCTGCTCGGGGACTGGCTGGGCATCAGTCGGTGGGTGGTGAACAAATTTGTTATAAACATTCATTATATTAGTTTGATAGTCGCTCGTCACAATGTTGATTAATTTGCTCTCAGAGTTGTCGTGCTTGTTGTCAGGGTTGTGTTATCTAACACCTTACTTGCAGTATATGCTCCCTGTTGTCYTATTTATCACCGCTGGGAGCTGGGTCARGGTTATCGTTTTGCTGTASKTTGTAACACTGGCTTCTGATAGGATAAAATGGCTGGTCATGAGACTAATCTGGTATTTGTACTCAATGCTTGTACTCAGCATTGCCGTCATTTYWGTRCTTTGGGAGCCATCTCTCGGAAACTRTTAATAGTTAYATTTTGTACCTTTTCTCCTCGGAGACYCAATTTACAGAGGGAGACACCTTYGCCCACACATCAGTGTGTTATCAACATTATTCTCATACTAAACCCAAAACACAGCACTATACCAGYTACTAGGAAGAAAATTAACTCTATCCCAGCCAAAACCAGGACAACATTCTACTGATTGACTAATTCTTCTGGGTGAATATCACCTATAGTCCCAGGTTTCTTGAAGAGTGATTTGTTTTTCTTTATGTTACCGACTGACAACATCTTCAAAATATAGTCATCAGGCAAAGAAGTTACCTACCTGGAGTGCACAGCAATTGAGTTGTCTTGGAATATATAGTTACCTTTATAATGGATACTCCCACATCCCAGAGTGTTTAGCTGTTAATTCCATGTTCTTTGCCGCTGACTGTGCACACACTGGGACTATTGGGTCAAGCAGCTCTTTCTGGATGTGCATGCTTGAGGGTAAGGGAAGTCAATCTTACAATATTGCAATGTAAAGCTGCTCTGCAGAATATTAGTTTCATAGCTACAAGCTAGAGTATCATTATATTACTTTTCCACCTTACGTTAGGCATAAGTTCCCCTGGAGGAGTGTTTGTGATTCTCTTTCTTTCCCGACCTTCAGTTAGAGGAACACATCAACCATCTAAGGCAAAATCTGCCTTTGTGTCTAGTGCAAGTATAGATCCTGCTGAGCTTCCGTATTCATTCATGAGCACCTCCTTCTGGAAATGTGGCAGATCCTGAAAAAAACAAATTCTGGGGAAATAATTTTTTACAAATAKCACAAGGTTTGCTCTACAGCCCATTTAGCTAAATCTGCTGCTGCTGTCCACCACACTGACAATTGCTAGTAAAATTGCSTGGCAAATGCTAGTAATCCTGAATACGAGTCTGTGTGAACTGAACACCTACACTATAGTTTGGGCAATATTTCTTTAAGCCCTCTAAATTGCTAGGCGCTGTAGATTGCCCGAAAATGAAGCCACAAAGCACTTGATGCTTCTACCTGGGAATACCGTCTTCAGATTTCAGTTAAGCTTCTTCTAAAGATCWAAAAAATAATAACCTGGGATGGAAAATGGAAATATGAAAATAAAACTAATTTTTGAGAGGAAGTATTTGAAAGTATTCATTCCAGGATTGCACTTGATATTGACGATCCAAGACAGATTTAGTTTTGCTCACTCCAGTTACTCAACTGGAATATGCAATGATGCAGACGAATCCTGTCCTTGCAGTCTCAGATAAGTTTATACATGTTTCTAGTTCCAAAGGTCTGCAAAATGGACAACACTATGTCTGCTCACAGAGATGCGAATGTGTGTTGTTAGCCATCAAAAAGAAACCCTATAAAGAGCTGCAGATCTTTGATACAAAAGACAATGCCACAAAAATTATATCTAGTGCAACAGGAAGAGCACGAAAGAGTGGAGTGTTATCTTCTGTCGTATTCCAGTGGCTAATCTAGCAAACGTGAGAGGCACAAGAGAAAGTCTATGCTGGAAAGAAAAATAAATGTTTATTTTTGTTTTAAGTGTGTCAGTCTGGGTACTAGTTTTAAGTCTGTCAACACTGGGTACTAGGAGTTGGAGAGGATGTTTGAAAAGGAAAGGGGAGATATTCCAATTTTCTGAGATACATTGTCAGGATCATAGATTGATTTTTTTTCCATGGTGGCTATAGCCTGGTGCTCTGACTATGTATCTCACAGCCTGTTTCTGTGTAAGACTTGCTACTCTTAGGAAAATACATTCATTTCAAGAATACCGTGACACAGAAATGTCAGAAGAAATGATTTCTTCTTGTCTGATAGATAGTGTGAAAGGCAAAGCAAGTTTATATGACTCTCAAAGGTCTGTACACGAGAAGGTAACCCAGTCTGCAAGAAATCTTTTATTTATTCAGGAATGTTTTTTATATTTTGAAGTTTGCCTCCCACTGTCTTCTGACAAGCATGGAATCAGCACTACTTGAAAAAGCTTCTAGGAAACAATATATTTGATATACTGGTTTGATGACTAATCAGCATTCTTTCTTGCTCTGTCACATSCAGTCTAAAGAAGTGATTTATTTGTGTGTGTGAAGATGAAATGCAGATCTTCAGTAATTGCATTCAAACAGCTGTGTAGTGTAAACTTATGTACTGTCAGCTAAAATTGACCATCCCATAGATTTATCAGCAGAACACAAAAGTAGTATTACTTTGTCACATCTAGTGTTTGGGAACATGAGGAGGAGGGCATTTGAAAAGAGCCCTAGCAGGAGATTAGAAAAAAAGATGCATGTCTGACCTAGCACTGATGGTGATTTTACCATTAAATTCACTCATAGCAGAATTAGAACAGAATTTTGTATTATGAGTGTGACCTATTACCTCTTATACACGTGCTTACCTATCACAAAGAGAAAAAGTATAAAAGTAGTCAGAAAAAGGATTTCAAATGTTTGGATAAATATTTATAGTTTTGCTGTCTGTGCTTTACATGCTTATATTCTATTTTGATCTCTGCAGTCAGGAGMAAAATTGAGTATGACATTTGTGGAGAAATTAGAAGATATGTTTCACAGAGCTACCTGTTCAGCCGCAGCACTAATTTTCCTACAGAAAAAAAAAAAAAGGTTTAAATGTTTTTAAAAAAAATTAAAAATGCGTATTTAAAAAAAAAAATCCGTCCAGCATCTCTCTGGAAGGTGAACAGCTGCAAAAGGAAAGAAGTTCAGTACAGAAACTTGGTGCTTGAGTTCTGTCGTCACTGCCAGTTGAGTGTGTTCTATAGAAACAGGTTAATGGAACCTAAAAATCTCATTTAAATGTAATTCAATTGCAGTACAAACTGACTGAATCAATTTCTGCTTTGAACCTTAACTTTTTAGAATAAGTCTAAAATCGGTAAAGACATGCTGAAGGTTAAGCATGAAAGAGCTTTTGTGACTCAAGTTAAAAATTTGCCTAAATGTTTAATTTAGTGTGCAAATAAAATCAGGGATTCTTTCCACAGCCGATGTCTCCCYGAGAGGAAAAAGGTAAATTGGTAAAGGAAAAAAAAATTCAATTGCTATTGGATAGATGAATGTCTAGAGGTACCACAGTATTTGCAGAYGTGTCAGATTTTGTGAAAGCTGAGTATCTGTGAGAAGGAAGTGGATTTGCTTTGCGGTGTTTACTTGCCTGATTGCTTGCATTGCTGCATAGGTAACACCACTGCTGTGGAGAACATACGTACGTCCTGGATCTTGTGGGAGACTACCTTTTCCCATTCAGCCCCCAAAGTACTGTGTTTTTTTAAACTTTGTAAGATCATGATCGCTTTATCAAAAAAAAAAAAAAAAAGGAAACAGAAAACCTCTCTACCTAGGCAATTTGCTACATACCTTTAAAATACTAAGTTATAACAACATCATTTATGGTTACATAGGAATCACCATACAAATTATGAAACTCCCTTAGTTTTTTGCACATGGGTCTTCCCAACTTACCTTAGCTCCTAAAGTCACTCTAGAAAGTCCAAGACTTCTCTGCGGTAGAAGGATCTTGCTGTCAGATCTTAAAGGATCTTAAGGGATAGTATCGTACAGTGTTAATGACAAAATACTGTAATTCTGTGTTTTTCTTTATCAGTTGCATTTTCAGGCCTTGGCTTTACCACCTTCTACTTAGCTGGAAAGTTACACTGCTTCACGGAAAATGGCCGGGGGAAGAGCTGGCGGCTTTGTGCAGCAATTCTCCCACTCTACTGTGCCATGATGATTGCCCTGTCACGTATGTGTGATTACAAACATCACTGGCAAGGTGAGCCGTGGAAATACTTTTTTTCACTTTTATTTATTAGCCTTGTATTTCTTTGATTTTTTTTTTTCATGAGTTACAACACGATAATATGCTATAGATTTTCCTTGCTCCTGGATTGATGCTGAGGGTTTCAATGTCTAAAAATACTGCAAGGGTCCTTTACCATTCTATATTTTTATACACACAATGTACATCATCATATTTATATATCAATCTACATCAGTGTTTCTTTTACATCATCATTTTTTACAAAGGTACATCAGTGCCATAGCCATCTTGGATGGATCCAGCTGTAGGCTGGATCTGGCCCGTCAGAGTAACTCTGTCCTGTGGCCTAGTCCTTGCCTACTGCTTTTCCARGTACCTGCTGAGTACGTGAGTGATTGCTAATATGTGGTTCCATGTGCRTTAGACTGGACTGAAGCGTCTGTGTGTAGCTAGTCATTGCAAAGATGCACTCAGTCATTTGTCTGTGTTCTGGTCATTTGATGCACATGATGTAATACACTGTTTTTCATTCAAATCAAAGTATATTGGGCATGAGGTGGGTTCATGGCCCCTCCTTGAGACGTATAGAAACGTTGCATACCAAACTATATAGCACAGGTTGTAACAGMTTGTGCCCACACTGAAAACCTTGCTGCAAAGTTTGATGTTTTCTGTTCTCTTAATTTTTTTGGCCAAGGTTGTAATTGCTCCCACAGTGTCGATTCCACACTTTCCAAAGTCAGGTCCTACTTAAGAAAGAGAAATGTTTCATCTTCTTGTTACATCCTGTTAAAAATTATTTTCCATAGCTTTGGGCTGCAAATATTTCAAGGCTGATATTTTGTTATACTGACTGGATGTTAGTGTGATGAATTCAGTATGGTACCATACATGTGGTACCAATGCATATTCATTAATTTGTAACTGCAAGTAAATGCTGAATGTWTTCACTACGGATGAGTAGGTCACTGAAGCAGCATGCAGTGTCTKTCTTGATCATAATGTACATCCACAAAGCTAAAGAAACCTGCCACACAATCTTAAACCTTACCTTTGTGAGGGAATGACAGTTATTGACGGAATGGTAGATGGCTCGTTAGACTCTAACAGCAGCATTTGATATGTGGGTGAGTTGTATAAAATGTCTGCTCCTGGATGAACCTGCATCCTTAAAAGTCTACATATAATGAACAACAGGGGATATTCTTAAGTGAAGCATGGACAGTCTGAAGGATGCTTAATCCTAATCTCTTTTTCATTTACGTCTTATTGTTTCTAGTGGAAACTTTGGATCTTCATATTACGTGAGCATTTTCATGTAAATAAGGCATTGCTATAATACAAGGTAACTAGAACAGATACCTTTCAGGAGGTTTCTTAGTGAGGTTGAATTAACTAGCGCTGACCTTCATAGCTGCAGGGCTATGCCACAGCATCCTCTCTTCCCTCAGGGCAGGCACTCCTGGAGTGCGACACCAGTCACACCAGCTGCCTCTGTCACAGGAGCACTGTTGTCTCAGAGTCCTTTAARATTGGGATGTGAGATGTAACTGATATAGAAGGTTATGCTATTAATTACACACTTATATTACTAAGTTACAATTCTATGACTTCATTCTAYTAAGTCAGAATTATACCACGCCTTACCTTCCCACACTGAGTCTTTCAGACATGGACCTGGCAGAGAGTCCGGCAGGTTGTCCACAATGACTTCCCTCCATCGTCCACAGGGCACTTTACTACTGTCTGTCAGCAYCTACACTTTCACTGTCAGAAAATCCTACCATCTATTATTTCTTTTACCATTTCTCGACCCTCTTTTTYGCCGCCTTTGTACCTGCCTTTCTCTACTCGTGTCTCCTCCTAAGTAAACYAGCCTGTAACTACTTTTTCCCTATTTATCCCCATATTCCTATCAGAAATACCAGACCTGGTATTTCTAATAGTTATGTAGGTCATCTTGGCTTTATGTGGTATTGCTGGTATGGTACTGCTGGCCTTGCAAATTATACTCTCCTCAAGGTCCTGAGTGCTCCTTTCAATTATCTGCTTCATACTGGTCACATACTGTTTACCTGTTTTCTAAGACATATCGTTCTGTTGGTTCCTCTACATAGTTTCAATTAAGTACAGCATCTCTCTGTCCCACTGAGCATTTCTTATCTCATACTGCAGTCAGCATACCAGAGCAAGACTCATCCATACTTTTTCTTGCTCTGTTTTTTGTGTTCGTGCAGCATCCTGTTCTCCCATAGCTGCTTAATCACCAACCATTAGMCTTGACATGTTCTTTAAGGAGTCTCCTGGTCTCCTGCAGAGGCCTTGTCTTGTCACAGGGCTCATTACTCTTCTTTGCTCACCAGCGCTCGGAGTCGGAGGGAGCCTCAGCACAAAGCTGCGGAGCGTGCGTGCCTCGCCAGGCTGGCAGGCGGGACGGACGCAGAGTTACGAACCTCATGCCCGTTGTGTGACACTTGGCTGGTTTGAACTCTCCTTTGAAGAGRGAGAGAGGAGTGTGAATGAATGTGAATGGGAGTGTACAGGTTTACTCTCAAGTTTTGAACACGTTTGCAGTTTGTACTATCTCTTGCCAAGAGTAAGAATTATTTATGCACTGAAACATGCGCTACGAAGCGGATTATTATGGTGTATTTTATATATGATAGAAAAAAACTACACCCAAGGGGCTGTGACTGTGTCCATTACAGCCGCTCATATTTTTGTCTTTGAAGTTTAAGGAGATGGAGCTGAAAACTCAGCTCTTCCCAAGCTAAGAACAGGGCTGGCAGACATTACCCTGCAGGTGACCTGCGCTTTTACCTGACAGAACTGCGTTCTCAAGGGAGGGACTAGTTCAATCTGTAATATACAGCGCAGAAGCTCAGGCCTCATCTTTTGCGCTCAGCAGAGTCAACCGATTGTGTTATATTACTTGTGGTGGCTTTGTGATAGAGTCTTAACTATGCTGTGGGGAATGAGCAAGGACCATCAATATAATGTCCAAGACTTAGCATGCTGTAGGTGAAAGATGGAGTGGAGTATCCTTACATTAAAAAGCCATTGAGTGGGCTCAGAACATTAATATTATGAGTACTTTATGAGCTCCCTTCAGTTTGGCTGGAAAATGTAGTATTCAAGACCTTAGTGTTGGTATTGGTGAATATTAGGATATTTCATTACGAATYGTGAATGTATTGACTGCTCTTAAGTCCCTGGATCTCTGTATAGACTTATAACTCTGAAAATGTTAAYTTACTCATGAAATAAGTGGAAATTTTGTATGAAAAAAAGTAAAGATAAATACTGAGATTGAAAGAATATTCTTTTTCCTTTATGGGCAAAGGAAAAAAAGAAAAAAAAAGGAAGCTATGGCTACCATGAGCTCAAACAAAACACAGAATTGTTGTCTTCAAAAACAGGAGTCAAAATAGCTGCCTGTGTGTTTGCTCAGTGTACCCTCAGTCAAGATCAGTAAGATAGAAATCTTTGGCATAAGTCATGTAGTGATTTTGTATTACTGTGGTGCCCAAACTGAGGCCSAGAGTTGCATAATTTGCATGTAAGWATTTTGAAAAAAATTATCTAGGCAAATTTTCAGCAAGTCTTGAAAKACTGGGGAACTTATAGAGGACTTGCAGAAATCTGGTGTTTCTCTGTAATTAAAAATAGTAATCGTAGGCTTGACCTCATTGTTAAGCAAAATAAAAAAGCAGCTGCAACAGGATTCAGTCAACCACAGTTAAAGGAGGGTAATCYGAGAATTGCAACCAACACAGGTTTATAGAAAATGAATCTTGTCACAATAACTAAATATTTACAAGTTGATTGATACTGTAATAGTATACTGTCATGAAAATTCTTGCCCTTGGGACCTTTTGTACYCTGACAGTTTGAAAGGGACAGTCCAAACGGTGCAAAATCAGTCAGCTACCAGTATGGGTAGGATAAACTTCTGTCTGCTTGCAAATACTGTGTACACACAATCACCTTTTAAAATCTTATTTGAGTCTCTGTTACATTTGTTTGTGATAGGTTTGTTATGTCCTTTTGCGTGTAGGAAGAGAACATAGGATTAGAAGGGATSTCCTAGGTCATTCAATCTAGTCCTCCTCCTCAACAGACAACTGTGACTTATAATCACATTTCTTAAATTTATCCATCTCAATCTTAAATTTTYCAGGTTTTCTTGCCCTAGCTATTCCTGTTAAAAGTCTCTTTGGAATCTCACTCCTCCGATGATTACAAGCCATTTACTACCCACTGAAAATTGAACAACATGCCTTTTGTCCTAATATATACTAGACTGACAAACTAGGGCATTTAAACCGTGTGTAACTATTTTAGACAAAAAGAATTTGTATTGATTAACCGTTCTTTGTCATTAAACTCAACAATTCGCTATTTTTATTACGCTGTGGTTTCTTCATAACTGAAAGTAAAATACAGAAACAGAGGTATACACAGACGATACGGTGCTTAGTAAGCGTTGTTTAAATAAAACATGGTGTCAAGTCATATTCTAGCCAGTGCCTTTTGCCTCACTTTCATTATTGTTTGTGTTCAAATCTGAGGCTTTCAAAGTCAGTGTATATTTTCAGTGAAGTTTTGCTCTGCTTGCTTGAAAATGAAACACAGAATCAGGTGAGTGTATTAGCAAGAAGAACCTGACAACAGAACAAATCCTCTTACCTTTCAGCTGCTGTGCGGTTCCCATGGAAAACTTCAGATTGCCCATGTGTGAGAGCTGCAAATATCTCATTTAATGGCCTTATTTTATTTTAYCTTCTTTTATTTTCTGGTAGGAGCATGGGACAGTAAATAGCATCAAAGAAAGATATTCAAAAGGTGTTAAATCAGTTAACAGGCATGCTTAGTCTTTGACCTTTCAGGTGCTTTTAGGAAGAATTCACCCAGCTTGAAATTGTTCTTGACAGYTGTCTTTCTCAGGGGCCTTTCAGGAGCTGCAAGTGAAATGAGTTGTTGTAGCTACAGTGGCCCACTTCCTGAAGGAAGATAATTTTCCATCCTACGTCCTACCTGCTCCCTGTCTGCACTGGAGAATGCCTTCTGGAATACAAAACAGTCAGAAGGAGATCTGGCATTTTAGCTGCCACCTTTCCTGGGGGTACTCAGGCAGAGACAAGGAGCAGGCTGCAGTCAGTGCAATGGTTTGTACCTGTCAGCGGGAGAGCTCTGGGTGCTGTAAACAGCATAGCTCAGCTGTATTGCTCATAAATAGAAAACCTGGTGGTGGTCATTGTAAATCATGGCAAACTGAAGGAAGACGTGTGGGTCACCTACCCTTAAAGACTGGTCAATGGTGGGCTGGAACATCATGGATGTTTAATGCCCCATGGAAACCATTCTATTTCCCTTGTTCATCTCCTGAAATATAGCCAACCATCTACATTTTGGCTATTCAAAATGTTGGAGATGTCCCCCCAAAAATACTGATTTTTTGTGTTCTACGTGATTGTGGTATTCGGCTCCAAATTCTTTATGAAATTTTGAGGTTCACATTTTCTGGATTAAACAGTTCTAGGTCAATCAAAGGTCTTTTATTTACAGTTGTCACTACTGGCTGTCCCTTCCATGGTAACATACTTCTGGTTTCGTTGCTTTTCTTATCTAGATGCTTTCGTTGGAGGGATCATTGGCCTCATTTTTGCTTATATTTGCTACAGACAACACTACCCTCCTTTGGGTAATACAGCTTGTCATAAATCCTACGTCAGCCTGCTAGATCAGAACTCTGTGAAGAAAGAAGAGAGACCTACAGCAGATAATGCTACTGGCCTGCCTCTAGAGGGAATAACTGAAGGTCCTGTATGACTTTAAGAAATGTGGAGAATGAACTTTTAGCCTTCTCACATTTCCTCCAAACTAGTCTCTTAACACGGTGTTTCTTACTGTACRTTTTTTCTTTTGTTTCTTTCCTTTTTATAAAGAAAAATGAAATATTTTATTTTTAATGCCATAATATCATCATACTTTTAAAATTCAATTTTCCATTCATATTGACTTAATGAATTATCTGTTTTCGTCTACTGCAAACAGATAGTCTAGTTGAGGGAAGGGAAAAGAAGATTAAGAAAAACAGTCCCCTGTGGAGAATGGTTAAGAGAGTAATTTTAAGAAGATGTGGTTGAGGATATAGTAGATCTGGAAACAGGTTTTCTGAAGTACTGATTGTCTCCTAGAAATTTCTGCTCATCCTCAGCACTCATTGATTCTGATGGGTGATGAGTACACACAGCACTTTCCATCAGGTGTTCAGCACCTGTTGTGGCCAGCCATTTCTTTATATAATTTGAGAAGTTGGCATTGTCCTTATGTTTATCTTGTTACCTTCTAACATAAAAATCTCCATATGCTGGTAGAACTTCATATTAATTGTCAAGTTTTGACAAGGTCATTCTGAGCTACTAATGATCAAGCAACCGAAAGGAATGAATGCTTAAGTGTTTGTAAGAACCAAGCCTTGTGCATTAGTAGTTCCACAGAAYGATGCTGACATTCAAGAAATTCCACACTGTTAAAATTATCAGCTTGCAATAACATATATGTTCATAGGATGGATTAGAAACTTGGTATTACATAGTTAGCAATTTTTTGAGAGCTCTTGCAGTAATTACCGTCAAAACAAAATGAAAGAAAAGAACACCCATGACATTCAACAAGCTGAAGTCTTTAAAACAAATTTTAAAAAATCCTAAAACTGCGAGGCTAAAGAAACACAATGTTTTCTGTGAATCTCGGTATGCCATGTTCATTCTTGTGTAGTGACTCACTGCAGCATTGGTGATCTAAAGAAATGCAAAGATTTTCATTTGTGACTTTGGGCGCACAACCGTGAATGCTTGTGGTGGTCTCCAGCACTGTAACATATCCAGAGGAATGCTGGAGACAGTTTTCCACTAGACCCATTCCACATTTTCAGCTCATCATGTTCTTGAGCATGGTGTTTGCGGAGGTTGACTTGGTACCTGAATTGAAACTCACCTGAATCAAAACACTGTTGGTGTGGAGAAGATTACTAAGTGTATGACCTTAGTTAATTATTATTGGTAGGATCCTGTTCTGTTATGTATGCACTATGCAGTATACATCACATTCCTGTGAAATGATGTACCTTTGGATGGCAGAATGTCAGATTCCAGAATTTTTTTTCTTAGATATCCTGTGAAAATGCAGGTAAATGTTCCAGACCACATCTTGGCAGTTGAACATTTCTTAGCTGGAGCTGCTGGTTAAAGCGATCAAGGTAGCGTTGATCAACGACCATTATTATGGTGCTTTAGACTGGAGGAGACTGCTGCCATAATTATAATTTCTGTGTTCCTGTTGGAATATGTATCAGCCTTGTAGGCATTTTGTGATTYAAACAGCTCAGTGTCTTTATGTAAGGCTTGTCATTTACTTTTCTCAAAGGTAAGCTTTGTAGATTTTTTGAGAAGAGCTACTTCCTGATTGCAACACTTGAATTTTTATAGAAAGCAAGTAAATCAGAATCCCTTTAAAAATAAATGTAATAGTTGTGTACAAGAGGATGCAACCATACTATATATAAACTTACATATTTGGAAATAACTATAAATAGGAAATGACATTAAGAAACAGAATGTAGTAGGCATGAACCCAGGAGGGTTCTCTAGAAATTAGGCGTGATCTATTTGTAAAACTGATAGCAGTTTGACCGSATCAGTTAGAGGTAGTATTTTTTACTGACAATTACCTTATTCTGAGCTCTAGAACAGAGACAGTTACCCAAACATAACTGTGTTTTTGCTGGTGTATATATGCTAGTTCACAAAACTAGCATCAGCAAAGCAAGATTATTCTGGCATTGCATTTGCACTGGATTTGACAGAACACTTCTCTAGCRTAACTGAAGTCTTATTCTAGAAATCCACACAGGTTAGTGGAAGTTTAATCTTTCTATAAAGTTTTTAAACCATCCTACAGAATTCTGTAACAGGGATATCATTTTCTATTACTTCATATGGGAGGATTAATGAAAGCCCTAGAGTAAGGGTATCATGTCTTTACATTGTGTAGGGCTTAGCCATTRATTTTTTCTTTCAGCAGGAACCCTAGTCTTCCAGGTTATATGCAAATGTTAAAAAAAATCTTAGATCAAAATCAGAAGTTTAATACTGATGCATAGAGCAATTTTGCATGTTTTTATATAGATCTGGCTTATTCTCAAAAATGAGTGGGGCCTCCTAACTGTGCTGTACACATTCCCAGTATTTTAATGGCTTTTGATACAAACAAGCTATCTTCTTTGGAATGGGGAAAGTTTATACAGCCCTCAAATGAGTAGTGGCTGTTAAAAGATTGGACTATGAAGTGTAATGCAGAATAAATGCTTACATTGCAAGAGTAATTGGTGAATTTTGCAAAGCAGTAAAGAATAACATATTTTAATGGGAATAATTAAATTGAAAGTCATAAAATAGACAATGTAAAAGCTTCGATTAAAATGTAATTAGAATTATGAAAGACTTAATGAAGTGAAACTTGTGGAGGGATCTGTAGGCGCTGTAATTACCAGTGCAAAGTCAGTGTAGGGAAGGCATTTTTGTGGATCAATGTATTTTAATCTCATGCTTTCTCAATGTGAAGGAAATGTAACGTTGTAATGCACCAATAAAACAACACATGAATGTGGGTTTGTACAGCTGTGTGTTATCATTTTTTTGAAAAGAATAAAAGTTACCAAGTTAGTTTCATTAATAAACCATGTGGAGTATTATAAAAAACCAAGCCCTAATGTGACTGTMTATTGATAAACAACAACAGTTCCAAAAGTCGTTACTGATACCACTAAAATGGAACAGCCTTCCTCCTTTAACCAAARTATGCTATCCAGCTTTCATCCAAGAAAATGTACAGTGTAAGTCTGCAAGTTTGAAATTTTGAAATATTCAACCAGCTAAACTGCAACAGGTCCCTTTCGTCTAAGTTCCATAGCTCAGATAATACTAGGAGTGCCACAATAACAATTGTGATTAGACTAGAAAAGAATTTAAAAAATCTAATAGAACTTAGCAGAAATATCCTGAAACCAAGAGAAGCATGAGACTGCAAACCAGTCAGCAAAGTGTCCCYGTGGTGAATGCGTATCTCGGGCAATGTGTTAGAATAGAGCTGGAGCGTTTATGCTGATTCATTCTCAGATTTTGTTGTGTGCAATTTAGTCTGATTTGGCCCTCTATTCTTTCCCTGTGCATACAGCAAGTTCTTTCTATTTAATATGAAAAAAAAAGAACCTAATTTTCCTTCTTTTTTTCCATAACTAAAAGATACTGTACTATGGATTTTAAAAAAATAAATTTAAAAAAAGCCTTATTTTTGTTTTATGGTACTAAAATTCCATTGACTTCAGTGGAACTGCTGTGGATCACTAAGCACATCACATCCAGTACGTGGAATAAAGCCTTCACAGAGTTTTTGCTCACACTCTTAACATTTCTAGGAGTATAATTAGCAAAATACTGCAACTAATTTGTCTGCAGTTGTGTTTTCTTGTGATGACGTCTCTCTCCCGAGTTAGAAAACTGTCGGGTTGCTCTGACCTAAGGGAAGGGGAAAAGTCATGAACGCAGCAGCATCAGGATGATGGGAGTGAAAAGGTTAGACACGTGTTTCTGTTGCTTTTGATGTTCAGAATGTGTTCAGRATTGCCACCGGCAATAGGTAACAACAATTATAAAATTTCCGTATTACCTGCTCACCGGTGTTACTGCTTACAGTAGTGCGGTGCCGGCTGGGACAAATACCGTACGGGTCCTGTATTGAAGAGTTACGCTATGTTTACATTAATTCACGGAAAGAAAACAGAAATTCTGCTCTTCGTTACACCAGTGTAAACACTGCTGTATTGCACGGAGTTACTTCACAATAACGCTTTTGTTATCAAACCAAAATTTGAGATTTGGGTTTTCTGTCACTGTCGTCTTGCTTTGAGTAAACCCTCATCAACTTAAACGTGAAAAGGAGAGCCTCTAGTTCCTTTCCAGACATATGCGTTATATTGCCGTAGTCATCCTGGTGCGGGTGTGCCCTAAACAAAGTCACGTTTCAGGGCTTGTGTGCCTAAATGTTTGTCTTGGGAAGGACGGTCTAGAAAGTCACAGTTACCATTTCGATAGGGCAGGAGAAAATCGACCACACTGAGATATCATTGCTTCACCTTCAGGGTCCGGCTGTATAATGGAGAATAGAGAGGTTTAAAAGCTGCATGAATRTCTGTTCTTGATCCTGTACACCCTCATAACAGATAATTTCTTTTTTGCAAGAGAAAATCCTAAACACGTGTTATTTTTCTCCAGAACTCTCATTGACCAAAGAGTCTAAGCGTCCTCTCCAGATGTTCCAGTGCTTTTCTCTAATTTTTTTCTCAATTCTGTTAGAAAGGCAATTATACATATAGGCAGCTCCCTTTGTTAAGAACACTTTGAAAAATTCAGAACAGTATAAATCAAATTAAAAATTAAGCATACAAATCAAAATTAACAACATTTGCAAAATTCAGTTTTACGCAGGGAAAGCAAAAGTATCTCACGTTGATCGAATGTTATTTGTTACTATGCCTTTGGTAGGATTGGTAATCTTTAGGTAATGCTGTAAAATAAAATTCAAGGCCGTGCTAATATGCTTTAAGTCCAAAAAGAACAAAATTATATAAATAACAGGATATCTAGTGCATTAGACGCAATGTAAATATCAGTTAGAAATAGTTCCAAATTAGTTAATTGAATTGACTCTATTTTAAATACAAAATCAAAGCATCTACCAGGGTTTTATTCCCACAGTTTAAAGTGTATCTTAAAATTACTAAGCAGGACCATATTATTGAACAGTTAGGATTAACAACCACAGGCACAACCTGTAGGCATTTTCCATATTACTCTTTTCCATCTTTACAAGGTATATGGTCTCATCTACTATCTTAGAGTGCATTCCATATCATCTGGTAAGCAGAATTTCTATGTTGCTCTCCTAAGAGTCTAAAACTAAATTAGAAGTTTCCAGTAGGATACACCCAGTTTCATACAGTTTATTGTATAGAGAACTCCTGTTCCACAGGTGTGCAAATCATTCACTGCTCAGGAACGTGCTCTGAGCAGAAAGAAAACATTATCATTTTGCCATTAAGGTAAAAGGTAACACATTAATACATTAAGGTAACATGTATAAAATGTATAAAATTAAAATGACAAGACTGGGCGGGTAATTCCTGATACACTGAATTGAACTGAGATTCCTGTTACAGATGCCTGGCACGTTGGCTGAGATCTACAGGATTTTTGCTTAAACTTGCAGAGATAGCCAAGAAATCATAAATCAGACCATTCAGGCCAGATTTGGATCATGTTTGGCCCCAGATAACTATACTAAAGGCATCTGAGCTCCAATAGATGGACGCTGAAGTTACAGAAGTAAAGATCTGCCCGTTACTTTTGCTGCCAGCTTCTGAGAAAACTTTCCRAAGGGAAAACGAAGAGGCATTTGGGGGTAGCCCGCATTATGCAATCTGTGTAGCAAGGTATGAATGGGGCATGAAATAGAAAATCCTCACTCAGTGCTTTGACTTGATAAAAACAACACAGCGATGCATTCGACCAGTTCACGAGTATTGCAGAACGTCAAGCATGAAACACAATTCAGCCARCTCTGTAAACCTTAAACCTTTGGACTGAGTTTGTTAGTTCAYCAAAAAAGCTCTTAATTTCACAGCTGTCATCTGTTATTCTGTCGACTTACTAGAATTTAACACTTGGTGTGAAGACTCAGTTCAAATGGTCTGAAACATGTTTATTTCCAGGAGTAGATGGGACTGGGCACAAGGTGGCTCTGTTTTTTATTCCAGTGTTTATATACAGTTCGCTTTTATTTGGCCTCTTGTATAACTGTGCTTTTTCATTACCCCCCATGTCCTCTGAGCTCCTTCAGGTCCCTTCTTGTTCTTTTCATCTCCAGAGCAGCTACTCTAATGACGAAGGGAATGGGAAGAGATGTGTTTGCTGACATCTACAGATACCTTCTCCTGGATGGTGTCTGTCTCCTTCCTCTCCCTCTTCCATCCTCTCTACGTTAGAGAGCTTTAAAGTGGTCTTCTCTGTTGTTTTGCTGCCTAATCTCTCGCTCCTGTTTGAAAACTGCCTTTTTCTGAAGTCACGGCTTTAGTCAGCTTGATACACACAACAGACACTTCTCCTTCGGGCACTGATGGAATGGAAATATCTGCCCAAGCTGCAAGAAACCTGTTCCAGACCTGCTCTGTGAGTAGGAAAACAAAGTCTCTCCCCCTCACCAGCCCCTGCTGCCGCTGCCCTAAGCAAGCCTGTGTGAGGAAACACTATGTTCAGATCTGCACATTGGAAAATCTCAGGAATGGAAAAAACTGGAATGCTTGCGTTTCATATAAATAACAAATGGAGAAATTGAGACCTCTGAGTAGCMGTAGTCATACTGGGGCTAAACATGAATTAATAATGGGAAACCACTGAAATAAAATAGCTTGGAATATTAAGAATTAAATACATATGTATAATAACCTGTCCCAGCTTAATTCCTTACACAGACACTTATCCCAGAGTGGGAGCTTTTGTATTTGCGGTCAAGAGAAGCATCAATGTCTATCAGCTTCCAAATCTAATTAATGCACTTATATATTACAAACAACATTTACCCACAACACAGAATACAACTCTTAAGAGACTAGATATCATTAGAGAATTGCCCAAGTGAATCAGAACAAGCTCCAACCTGAGGAGGAGGTATCAGGTCTGATACATAAAACCTCGCACTCTTCAGCCACAGGGGACTTTCAAGAAGTGGCTTTTACAATTCTTAGTATTGCAGCGAGGAAGGGTAGTAAGAAAGAGRAGTGTCCAAATGTACTTTTGCTCTCAAGTTCAAGGGAATCCTTGTCCTGATCYGCAGCTGGAGCAGAAGCAGATTCCTGCTCTTCACATTTTTGACGATACAGGTTGAGGAAACGCACGTCTGACCTGTGAGATGCTATGAGTGGCTGGCGCGTGCACTTTTACGAGTGTGGTTCGGAGACAATGATTCAGGAAAATTCTCACTTCCTCCGTGATGCCTTCAGAAGGCAGCCTACCAACACAGTTCTACACTCACAGCAGGCTAATGTTTCACTTTTAAGAACCTTCTGAGATACAAAAAGCTTAGTCTATCCTGTCATTAAACACCCTCAGCCTGGCACAAGTATCAGTTTATCATCCATTTAAGACAGCRTGAATCCTGATGTGGCTACTTCAAGAGGAGATGGAGCATACCTAATAAAGCTGCTCTTCTCCAGACCACTGTCTAATGAAACTACGTTGTTAGCATTATTCTGTGAAATACAAAAGCTTTCTAAAATAATTTGTTCCGATTCTCCTTATTCCGCATTTCCAGCACTGTGACGCTACCGCCGACAGAAGCCTATTTCTATCCTCCAGCTTTCTGACATGTGGTCACTGCAGCAGAATGGAACAATCTGTGAAATAAAGACGACACTAATCTGCCGTCATGGGAACCATTGGTATGAGAACCATAGCTAAGGCCAATTTTGCCACTATTCTAGTTAGCATCACTCTCTCAAGGTGACTTTCTGACACCAGGCAGAAGATTAAGAGTGAAGAGATGCTAATTAAGATACATGCCCATTACAGAATTCCTGGAAGAGGTCTAAACAGGGGAATGTTTGGTTTATTAGTCCCAACAGCCTTGCCCATTGCCCCTTGCTGGATACACAAAGTAGGTGACTCTTACTGAAGGCTCCCAGGAGTCGTATTATTGTCAAAATTCTCCTTGAGCTTTGTATTCAATTCCTTGTATCAGGGTCATTAGGAGAAAGGACTCCCCACTTAATTTAGGGCAATGTTTACAAATGATTTATTGTTACTCAACAGCCTGTTGAATAACTATCTATCTCCTTTACCAGACAGGCTAAATATACAATACTATTGTAGTAGTCTGTATTCTGTGCACATCATTTCTTATCAGCATAACAGAGCATTTGTGTATACAAAACGGCATTTCATCTTCATTTCCAGTCCAATGGATTGAAGATACAATAAAAGATTCAGATGTGAGTTCTTACTGAAACCAATATAACACTGTAAAAAAGAAAGGGAAAAGAACATTACGGCAATGTCACAATGTCACTCTAATCTAAGAGGTGTAAGCCTGTCTGTGGAGTGAATGTGCTGTAATTCACATCTGCAGCATTGTCTGACAAAGATAAAGCAACTTAAAACATCCTCTGTATCAGTGAGTGTGAAAAAGACTGGAGCTGGCCTCTTAAACAAATCATTTCATGAAACAAAAGGCTAGAAATCACATTTCCAAGGCTTGTTTGGAAAAGGGAAATTCCATTCCACAAGCATGTGATGGGTTAGAAAAGAGTTTTCATTCCATATGTTAATAAAACTCAGAATTTTAGGAATATTTTAAGGGAAAAAGCTTACGATCTCTCCATACAGCTCCGTGTATAAAGCCCTCTGCCAGCATATAGAGAGAATGRTTTCCACCCTTGCCCTTTTGAGGCTTCCAACCCACTCATGTCAAGCAAATGCCCATACTAACAGGGTTATTCTCAAGTGGGCGATTTGTTCCTCCATAATTTGACCATAAATTCTATCCTGGGCTGAGAAACCTCCCCCAAAATGTCAGTGCAACTATTCTGTTTCTRTGAATTGTTTTGATGGGAAATAGTTCCATTTTAATTTTTGTCCGGTTTGTTTTTAGCATCAGCTAGAGTCCCCTCTTTTTTAATACTAAAAGAAAAYCCCCGGAGAGACGAGCACAGCTGATCTGAGTATTCAATTCAGGCTAATGGAGAACAAGCACGATCACAGACAAACCCAAYCTCCTGCAGCAACATTTTAAGTAAGAGCTGGCAAGCCTGGGGGAAGGATGGGGCACTGGCCTATGGTGCAAGAAGTGGTGCKGCAGGAACTTGTGACTAGTAAGTGGATTTACGTTTTCCATGAAGAGATGAAAACAGCCTCTGTTCTATTTGGGAATTCCCAAGGTAAATGGAARTAAATTAGTTGTGAGTGCACTTCAGCTGGGAATTTGTGAGGTTTAAACACTGCATGGTTTAATGCAGTGAAATTGTAGAACAGCTTCTTGTTATGTGTAAAGGGGGGCAGAGGAATTGACCTTGTTTCTTGATGGCCCTTTAGTTTGTGGAAGGTTTCTGCAGCAGGGAGAATTGGAGTTGATCACTCAGTGAACTYTTTCAGCTTTGTATTTTTTTCCTAACTCTTCATAAATGGAGAAGCACCAGGGTTTGTGTTCTTAAGCGTATTCCTATCTGTGCCGTTAAATAAAGCCTGGCTTTTAATTTGAAGTGTACTGGTTTATAACCATTCAAGACTATTAATCTCTTCCAGCTTTACTTTTATGGAATGATTATTCTGAGGAAGTCAGCTGGGTTTCTGAACCTGTATCTACATAGTGCTCATAGTAGTTTCTAAGGAGTTATACAGAACTGTTAGGCACGTAAGGACACATTTTGCTGTTATGCTGTCCTCACTAAAAATAAGAGGGAAACATATTACTTCCACAACTATCTTCCTGTAAAACTATAGTCATGACAGGATGCTTTATCTAATGGCTATACAATAAGAAGCATTTATAACGTAGTTAACGCAGCTACAAAGTAAGGTGCTTATAAGTTAAATCATAGAAAGACCGCCCCGTTATGTTGTGATAATCCACTAAATAACTAGATTCACTGCTGTAATTAGTACTAATGTTCAAAATTGTATGTGAGTTGCAATATCTTCAGAACCTAGTGAAGTAAATTGTATATTAAGGACTGTAAGCTTGCTTTTCCTCTGCTAAATCTTTGCTGGTAGCACTGCTGACATTCACCTAGATACATCAAGATTGTGAAGAATTTGTTTAAACACCGGAACTAACAGGTGCAATACGATCTAAAACAATCCTGTGACCTGAATTTCAATGGCTTTGCTAGGAGAGACTGGGACAAAAATACATCTTGTTGTCAGTCTGAACTCGACTAAAAGCTTTTCTGTCACTTCCCCATCACGCTGAATTTTCACTTTGTTTCAAAGAAGGGCAAGAGGTATATTTTACTCTTCTCGGTGTGTTAAAGGAATAAAGGTTAGGTTCAAAGGGGGAAGCTAATCATACGATGTTCAGGTAAGTAGAGAAAGATTCACAGATACTTTTCTTGCCCTGCCCTCGGTGTAGCATCGCAACTGATATTTTATAGTCCAGCGACGCGCTTTCATAAAACACATGTCTATCTTCAGGCTAAATTGCGTGTTTATGTTCTGGGTCGTTTCTAAATGCTTAGATTAGTGTTCCCACTAACTTCTGTAAGCTAATGCTACTACACAGGAAAAAAAATGTCTAGAAGCTGAGGTTTTAGGTGTGAGGTTTTTTTAAATGGGCTCGTGGTATCTTTTGTGTGCTGTGGGTGCTCGCTATTATTAAACAGAGATTCCCAAAGGTGATTATTTAAGAAACTGAGATTCTCCTGCAAAGCACTGGCCCTTAGAATTTCAGTTAAATGACRGTTTCTTTTTTGCTTTCAGCAGTGCTGGATACACAGCTGAGCAGTTCAGATTTTATTCAGAGAAGCTGGAACTGGCTCATATAAGTGGGCTCTGAGCCAGGCTCCACTGAACACTGGGTCCTTAAATGCAGCTTTACTGGCTCTGGGCTTTCTCTATAGTCAACAGACCATTCAGTACTCAGACTGCTCTAGAGGAGGTCTTAAACCTCCAACGGCAAGTGAATCCCTGCCTCTGTTTAGGACAAATACAGACATCTGCCTATGCTCTTGAAAAGGAAAAGTTTTATACCAAAATTAATGTCATTACYGGTCATTAAGCAATAGAACTTCCTTTGATCACTGCTGAAATCARTGGAGGCCAAATATAATTGGGGAATACTAGCATTAGACTGTGCATTATTTTCTATAAATTTGTCCRTGATAAGGTGAGCTGGCAGGCGTGCTTATGCTCTTAATCAAGTCATCATAAACTCAAATTAGTTCTTTACATGAGATAAGCTTCCCTTAAATCTAAAAGTGGGTCAGTCAACCTATTCCATTTCAACATATCTTAATATCAGTTATTCACACTGATACTCGAGCTCTGATACAATCTTTCACTCTTTCCTGCTACACAGCGAAAGCAGACAGTGGGATGGATAGTTGTCTGGGGTACACATGTGCTGAATCACTTCTAATCACCTGTAAAGGTTATTTTTTCTTATTCCTGATAACATCCAGTGGAGGACATGAAAGGGCTTAAGGGATAAAAGTAGCTCTCATCTTTCCTTTTGCTCTTTTGCCTGTAAACTCCACTAGACAGGAGCTGTTTTCCCCTTATTTCTTTGTTCAATGCATGTTACAACGAAGGTCTTTGATGCTACAGAAGCAAGTTGCCATCTTGGTACTCTGAGGTCCCCCATGGCTCTCTAAYATCTGAGCCTCAACTCTTCATCTGCAGCAGTGTAATTGCCGAAGCAAAAGAATTTCACCAGTTAACCCTTTCCAGATGTCAGAACGCTCATTAGAAATTTAATATTACAAGTTATTGACTTGCAGGTTTTGTTCAATGAAATGTAAACCTGATTTGATATGAGAGGGTTTGTGTTTTTAGACAACAATTCTTTTTAGAAGCCACACTTACTATCACCAAAGTTTGTTCACTGCTTAAKTCTGACAGAAATAATTTCTCATCTTTAGGGCTCTTCATCCCTGCAGAAGTGGTGTCCTAGGAGGAAGTGAATAAATGACACTTCTTTCCTAATTTTTTATGGTTAAGTGAGTCCGGTGAAAATGCCTTCCTCCTTCACATAGAATCATAGAATGGTTTGGGTTGGAAGGGACCTTTAAAGGTCACCTAGTTCAAGCCCCTGCTGTGGGCAGGGACATCTTCAGCTAGATCAGGTTGCTCAGAGCCCCGTCCAACCTGACCTTGAATGTTCCCAGGGATGGGGCATCTACCACCTCTCTGGGCAACCTGTGCCAGTGTTTCACCACCCTCAGTGTAAGAAATTTCTTCCTTATATCTAGTCTGAATCTCTTTTAGTTTAAAACCATTCCCCCTTGTCCTGTCACAAGAGGCTCTGCTAAAAAGTCTGTCCCCATCTTTCTTAAAAGCCCCCTTTAAGTACTGAAAGGCTGCAATAAGGTCTCCCCGAAGCCTTCTCTTCTCCAGGCTGAACAACCCCAGCTCTCTCAGCCTTTCTTCATAGGAGAAGCGTTCCATCCCCCTGATCATTTTTGTGGCCTCCTCTGGACCCGCTCCAACAGGTCCATGTCTGTCTTGTGCTGAGGACCCCAAAGCTGGACGCAGGATTGCAGGTGGGGTCTCACCAGAGCAGAGCAGAGGGGCAGAATCCCCTCCCTCGACCTGCTGGCCACGCTGCTTTTGATGCAGTCCAGCGTACGGTTGGCCTTCTGGGCTGCGAGCGCACGATGCCGGGTCATGTCGAGCTTTTCGCCCGCCAGTACTTGCAAGTCCTTCTCGGCAGGGCTGCTCTCAATCCCTTCATCCCCCAGCCTGTACTGATACCAGGGGTTGTCCTGACCCAGGTGCAGGACCTTGCACTTGGCCTTGTTGAACCTCATGAGGTTCACACGGACCCCACTTCTCGAGCTTGTCCAGGTCCCTCTGGATGGCATCCCAGCCCTCAGGTGTGTCGACCGCACCACCCAGCTTGGTGTCATCTGCAAACTTGTTGAGGGTGCACTCGATCCCACTGTCCATGTCATGGATGAAGATATTAAAACAATACTGGTCCCAGTACAGAACCCTGCGGGACACCACTCATCACTGATCTCCATCTGGACATTGAGCCATTACCATTACCCTTTGGTTGCGTCCATCCAACCAATTCCTCACCCACTAGACAGTCCACCCATCAAATCCATATCTCTCCAGTTTAGAGAGAAGGATGTTGTGGGGGACCGTGTCAAAGGCCTTACAGAGGTCCAGAGAGGTGACATCTGTAGCTCACCCCTTGTCCATTGATGTAGTCACTCCATCATAGAAGGCCACTAGGTTGGTCAGGGAGGACTTGCCCTCAGTGAAGCCATGCTGGCTGTCTCGAATCACCTCCCTGTTCTCCATGTGCCTTAGCATAGCTTCCAGGAGGATCTGTTCGTGGTGTGTTCCTAAGGAAAATATGCATGTYATACTGGATGCATGGTAATATTTCAGACAATATTTACAGTTACATCAATAGCATCAACTTAAAGAAGAGCCACTGAATTTGTTGGCACTGAGCATAATAGYACCCTGTTATTCTACAGCAAAAGCCTGAAAGAGCAGCACTCTGACTCGCCTCCCTTCCAGAGGTACCACTTTGATGTCCGGTGTTTCTTCCTGGAGGCTCATTCGTTGTGTTGTCTCATGCATATCCCTTCCCACATGTTGAATATAATACTTCCAATATGATCATCTTTTCTAAGAATATGGAGTTCTGCTACCTTTTTCCTGAAGCTTCAGCATGGATTTGATGCTGCTGGTACTGACAGCTATTAACCCCCCCCCCCAAAAAAAATCAAAAACAAACAAACAAACAAAAAACAAAAAAAAAAAAAAAAAAAAAAAAAAAAAACCCCACCCCCCCCCCCCCCAAAAAAAAAAAAAAACAAACAAACAAACAAAAAAAACAACCAAAAAAACCCCCTTACTTTTCAACTCTTGGGAGAAGAGACCAACAACCACCTCGCTACAGCCTCCTTTCAGGTAGTTGCAGAGAGCGATAAGGTCTCCCCTCAGCCTCCTCTTCTCCAGGCTAAACAACCCCAGCTCCCTCAGCCGCTCCTCATAAGACCTGTGCTCCAGACCCTTCACCAGCCTCGTCGCCCGTCTCTGGACACGCTCCAGCACCTCAATGTCCTTCTTGGAGTGAGGGGCCCAAAACTGAACACAGTATTCGAGGTGCGGCCTCACCAGTGCCRAGTACAGGGGCACGATCACCTCCCTGCTCCTGCTGGCCACACTATTCCTGACACAGGCCAGGATGCCGTTGGCCTTCTTGGCCACCTGGGCACACTGCCGGCTCATGTTCAGCCGGCTGTCGACCAGCACCCCCAGGTCCTTTTCCGCCGGGCAGCTTTCCAGCCACTCTTCCCCAAGCCTGTAGCGTTGCCTGGGGTTGTTGTGACCCAAGTGCAGGACATGAAACATATGGTTACTCCCTGCTTTATTTGGTGGATTGTTTTACTTATGGGCTGTGGTTTTTTTTCCCCCTTTTCTTATTATTTTATTGGACAGCTGAGGGCTTTTCATTGTTAGATGGCTGTGTGCTGTCACCCTACTGTTACCTAAGTGTGCCTGGCTTCAGGGTCACTTCTATTTTATTGAAATGGGATCACAACAGGGAATTGAGCTAGAGGAACAAAGTCAGCAGCTGACTGAGATGCTTTGAGCTGAGCATTTTGCTTTTGTGCAGGCAGAAAGCAGTGGCTGCCTTCATTTTGACTGTCTTATCTTCATTGCTAAGCAGAAGAGGRAGATTCAGGCAATCTTTCCAGGCAAAGGCTTTATCTTTTTGAAAGTTTGAAAGGGGAATCTCTGAGGTGAGCCCCAGAGGTTTCCTCAATGAAGGGCTATTTTATCCCTTGTGCAAGGGCACGCTCCAACAGCCTCTCCCTGAAGCAGAGGGAGATTAATACCATTCACCTGACAGGGCACAGATAATTTATTCTGGATACAGCCAGGAAAGTAGTAGAAATGGGTTGCCTCACCTCCTTGTTCATTCCAATTCTTGTGACTCATGAGACTGTAATGTGGAAGGAGGTCTGATTTGTCCTTCTAAATCTCAGTGACCATACTTCACTTGCCAAGTAGTTATTTGTCATAGACACTTTATGGTTATATGCAGTCCCTCATTTCTGCAATAGTCCCTCATTTCTGTTTTAATGAGGGAAGCCATGGAGTATGGAAAAGAGCTATATGCTGTGCACTATAAACCTTGAGCCTGGGACTACAAAACAGATGTTCCTTCTCAGGAGAAAAAGAACCAAAGGCAACTTGCACTTGAGCATGCGTGCTATACAAGAAATAACTGGAAACATTTCCATTTCTTCCACAGCAATCACTAATGACCTACTGCATTTCTGTACGGTCCAAATGAATGTCAGCTAATTGTTTTACAACTTAGCAAGTCAGGAAATTTGTTACCTGTGAATGAAGGAGAAGATTGATTTGCCACGAGACTAGAATGAACTCCAGAGGCTACTTGCTTGGGTTTGTCAGTTCCATAGGCTGTGTTTTAAACGTAAGACTAAATTAAATTGTTCCATCTAGCATTACAAATTACCTGTGAAATCCACAGAAATGTGGTTTTGCGCACAAAGATGAAATACTGCAAGCACTAGCGACCCATATGAGAGATTATCAGTGTCTCAGCTGGGATGGCATCCCCTGGGTGGGTGTCCATGGAGTGCACATTCATCACATGGGTGAAGGAGAGCAGTGACAGCATGATTAGCCACCAGCATTATTAGACAAAGTCCTGCTGTGAATGGAAACCTGCGAGACAATGTGCTATCAACATGGTGTGTGAGACTGGGAAAGAGGTGTCTTCCCTGGGATACTAGCTGGGCATTCAGGAAGGTACCCTCTTCCCATGGGAAAGCTTCTATAATTTCCTTTACATGTAATAGTGATTAAAGACCCACTCTACCTTCATATAAGCAGGATGGACTGCAGTGATATTTTTCCCTGCCTCTGGCCTTGAGCCAAATTAATTCATTAATTTAAGTCACTTTTGGAGAACATCTTTAATTTTTCAGCCTTCAGGCCTCCTAGTAGAAAAATGTCTCAAAACGGTTTTATTGATGTATTTGGGATCTTCTTCTTTGTGCATGTTCCAGGACAAGAACATCTGGAAAGCTGCAGACAATGACACTAATAAATTATCCTGCAAACTTTTTCAAACCCTCAAACCATGCAGTCTGAATTTGGATCGCTCATTTGCAAATGAATCTGTCTATCCTTGGTTAGATAGCCGTACTGTAATGACTCCCTGGCACCTAGCTGCAGGCCATTTAGGATATGGTTAAGCTGGCTTCTTTTTGTGTCTCTAGCTGTTGGCCAAAATTAAAATCGGAGCAGTGTGTAAAGTGYAGTAATATTATACAATGCGACTGCAGCAAGAGATCAGACCCTGAACCTTTAAAATATTTGGCAAAGTCTGAAATAGAGAGAAAATACAAAACCAAGCAACAAGGCGGGGCAGTGTGGACTACCCGTCAGAGCACATCTGCACTAGGAAAATAGTGGTTTCCTTTGAAACCCCAGTCTAATTTTCTAGAAATAGCCTTAAATGTACATGTTCTACTCATGTAAAAATAAAAACACATACAGGAGAAAAAAAAAAGCAGTGAGGATTACTTCCAGCATGCATGACACCAAAGAAAATATTTCAGGGACTTCCACTAAATACGGTTTGTAATTTTTGGCACAATGAAGATGAACGTGTGGGATTAGTTATATTTATTCTGAGCAGAACTTTAAGATCATAAAGATCATGAAGAATCACTGTAGAATATTTTATTTCTGAAACAGTAGGCCAAATTAATCACTATCATATGACCTTTTGATTCCTAAATAAGACAGGTTTTTTTTACTCCCAGATAGCTGTCTATAGTATTGCTTCTGGTTTTCTATCTGGGGACTCTGTCCCATTCCTGGGTACTAAGAAACCGCACACCTTTTCTAATGCTCTTTCCTGCCGTGCAGCGTGGGGTGTAATGGTGATGTTCAGCTTAACCTTCCACTACAAAAATCAAAACTCAGCTCCAGTTTACACACACCCCAAAAGGGTTTTGGTGTATGACTTCAAGCAACTTACCACTTATGGTAGTAGAGATGGGTGCTTTTGAATAATCCGTGTTCTGAAGCTATGAAGCAGTTTAAGGCCAGGGTTTCAGGCAACAACAGTCCTCAAATCCAGAGCTTTGCTTCAGGTTAGTACAAGCTCTTAAACCACCAGGGACCAGGAGTTTTGCAAGGAGCCGAGCTCATTTGTTGTGCCTTGTTACAGCCAAGTAAATAAGTTCTTTTTAGTCCTGTCTCCAAAGACTCAAAACAGTGTTCAGGGCATTCAGAAGATGCACTTGAACATCTTGAAGCCAAAAAGAGTCCRCTGCAATTCAGCAGGAAATTTGCCATCCTTAGGTGACCATCCAATTTGCTACTAATTTATTCCGGGAAGTCATSTATCGCTCTGACCTTTCTATGATGGTTGTCTATAATAACCCTACATATGTACTGTTATCCTACAACTATATCCTATTATGTCCTATTAAAAATTACATGAATCCATATCGCTGCATGATAGAAAACGCTGCCTTGACTCGTAAACTCTGTAATTTCTCCAAGTTAAACCATTGTTTACCTTGTGATTAAGGGGGGGAATCTATTGCCAATACATAAGCAAACAACTGTTTGCATAAGCAAACAACTATTAAAGGTGAGAACATTTATCAGCTAATATTAATCACAAAATAGGGATTGGATTTCCTGGAAAGAAGCATTTGCTTACCCAGCTCAGTCAGTTTTATGCCTTTGACATGCTACTCAGGAAACTTCTCTATTTTTTATTAGCACAGCTACTTTTATGAAGATCCACTGTTTGTAACTTATGCATCTCTAATTTATTTTTAGCTTGTATATTACATTTCATAGAACATAGCATGTTCAATTTCCCTGGTTAACCCTCCCAGCTTACATTAATAGTACTTTGTACATGTCCATCAGAACAGCATATTTTAAAGAGAGTGTTGCTTCGTAAAAACAAAATTAATTGTTCAATGACAGAMTTTCACGTGGCAGCAAATTTTGTAGCTTGCTTATGTAAGTTCTAATATTCAGTGAAAGCCTTAATGATGCCATTAAAACAGATCATTCCAATGTYTCTGGCGAAGGAAGGTTTTGCAGAACTGAAGACCCCCAAGAGCAGCACTGCCTGCACCCCCAGCACTCCGGGGTGCAGACTGGCTGCAGACGTCCTCTGCTTGCAAGGATTCTGCCTCTTGATCAGCAAATAGCATCAGATGAGTTCTGGCAGGAGCT
This sequence comes from Oceanodroma leucorhoa, assembly GCA_030449065.1. NCBI lineage: Eukaryota > Metazoa > Chordata > Aves > Procellariiformes > Oceanodroma > Oceanodroma leucorhoa. Next base: position 8,925,236 of record JASVER010000017.1, read on the forward strand.
CTAAAATTTTGGCTTCCTGAATGGTACTTCCATACCTCTTGAGGTTTTCCAACAGTTTATGTATGAACAGCTTTTATTTCCTCTACATTAATTTGTCAGGAATTATCCATTATAAATGATATACTTAATTTTAAATCCACCAAGGGATAAGTCTGGAAATACCCAAGAAAGRCTATGGATCAATTACATGGAAAGTTGGCTAAATAACCTACATTCATCTTTACTAATGAATTTTAATGACCGATGGCATACCAATCACTATAATGGTGCAGCTCTTACATTCCAGAGCAGGTTAAGCAACAGCTTAGCTGCAGTTACGTACCTATGCMGAAAGCTGGCAAGAAAATCATTCCTACCGGAGATAGCAGACATTCGGCACACCGCACATTGACACCTACCTCAGTGTTGTGAGGGATGGGCTTACATGGCCACAGGCTTAAACAAAAAATGAGGTGAGGGTCAATATTTAACCCCTGGCTGAAGGTTCCACAACCTGTTATTACACTGAAGGTAGGATCTCGAAAGTAAAAATCAAAGCTTGGAAAAAGAACTGGTGGTAAAAAGTSTGAGACAGAAATAATGAAACCGGAAATAAGATACCRCTTTCCTAAGTGAATAGATGTRTTCCTAATCCTTTCTGATTGTTAATTGTAAGTAGTAGTAWYATCATCACTATTTGAAGACCATACATCASGTCTGTGTGTCTTTCAGAGACATATGCTCTAATTAAATCTCAGGTTAATGGGAAGTCAGGCTAAAGAAAAATCATCGTAATTTTTCTTGTTTAAAATCCATTAATCTATACAAGTGGATGATTAAACTTGCAAGCAGGAAACAATCTCTGGCTTTAGAATTTGGACTCGGGCTGTGACAGATAAAAAGGTCCAAAGGAAAAATTTCAGGGAAGTTCCTTAGGTTGAAATTATTTCTTTTTCATCAGTTTGCAAGGGAAGTTAGGTTGGGTCTTCAGGATTTACTGGAAGAACAAGGATGCCAAATAGATATCATAGATTTATTTTAGCAGTTTTAAACTTTTTTCACCGCTTTCCTCCCGCTTACCCCACAGTCTTTTTTGACTGACACATACATGTTTAATTTTCCAAACATCTATTGCCAAAGCTATCAGGAAGAATTTTTATTCTATTTTTTCCTGCATATTTTTATCTACTAGGACATAATGTTTTTTGGGGTCTTTTTCACTTTATAATTCAGCAGTATTAACCCAGTAATGCACACAAGCAAATAGGCATCTATTTTATGTAGTAATTTTGCCAGCAAAAGGAAATTAAGTGGGTTTTGGCTCTGGGTGCATGAGCTCCCAAGGGATATCTGCCCCCTGCACTGAAGACTTAACACGCTAAGTGTAACTTTCCTCCATAACTTATCTCTGAGGCTAACTCCAAATTGTGGAGCAAGAATGAACCAGATTTTTAGATTTATATTCATTTAGACTTGATACTAATAAAAATACCTCGCCACCTGGCATCATTAAGGTTCTCATTACAATTTTCTGATTAAACAAAGTCTGTAAACTTTTAACCTCCCCAAAAGCAGGGATTTGCAGTGGTGATGCGTCTGTTTTGGTAAGGATACTCATGTATCCTAAGCCTCTGCTGGGTTGCAGCTAGATAAGGTATTCTTGGTCATGCGCTGCCCTGGTAGCTCGCTGTGTTCTTGGAAGGGACGATACGTCTCCCACAGGAGACAGTGGTTATCAGCARTTCCTCGGCTGATATGGATGCTTTGGCAGGAGGGAACACATACCAAATACCTAAAGACTTGCATATTCTGCCATATATTTATACTCGTACTTTCAATCATATTTACGCCTCGGGTTGGTGGAGAATTAAGCAAATTCTCCACATAAATAGGAGAACGTGAGGGCTAACAATGATATACGTAGGTAGATTCAGGCTTAGATTTTCAGCCTGGTTACATGGGTAATACCCTACACAGAATTATTCTGTGCTGTTTTCTTTGTGAGATTATACTGTTAGGAACATAAGTCTTAATGTTCTGGGTAAATAATGAATAATATATTTAAAACATCAGTTTAAACTATACACGGGAAWTCTGGAGGAAGCCTTGTTTCACAGAGATACAGTTCAGCTACGTTTTCTAGGGCAAGAAAAAACATTTCCAATGTGGGATGTGTCCTCATCCCGTCGCTTCTCTGGCACTGAAGACTTTCTAAAGTTTCTGGTGGCTCTAAAGCTGAGCAGCTGCCACTTGTTAAATGTAGTRTGCAAGTTGTCTCTGATGAGTTTCCCAGCAAGAATCCCTCTAGGAGATGTCAGCCATCCTTCACCTGGCACAATCCTTTTAGAAGTTACAGTCCCCTTTACCTTCCTTATCAGGCAAAATACAGCAGTATCCATCACCAAACCCAATAGTCATGAAATATAGAAAGTTGGTGCCTGTAAGTATTTGCTAATACCACCTTGTTTTGTACTGAGCTGTGGTTTTTGTGTTAGCAACACTGTAGTCAGGTAACAAACTCCATTAGTTTTGGTTATGATGACTGTAGTGCAGCTGTCCCTGCTTCTTGAAGTTCGTGTTTCTCAGACTTAGTTGCAAAACCCAATTTARCATCTTCTACGTCCACCTTGGGGACTGCAGGTGACCTCACCTGCTGTACTATACATACGTTTGGAGAAACAACTTCACGTAGCCATGATAACCTATCCTACTGCCACTTATAAGCACAGTCACCTGTTTTTGATGCATTCTGTGTTGTAGTTATGGAGTTGTGACCCCTAAACCAAGCTGGGCTTTGCCTGCTCCCTCTGCCAGCTCTYATTGCTCCCAGCATCAGTTTTGCAACAGCCCTTCCAGCTCCCGGGACCTTTCCCAGCCCAGCCAGTGCCTGAAGGACAGYGCTGCTGGCTCAGCCCGTGTCTCCCGCAGGGCTCCCCCTCCCCGGAGCTGCTGGCAGAGCTGGGCTGCCGGGGGGTCCCCAGACAACTGGCTGAATTGGGTGTACGGGACAGTTGCATCTACTTTTGCTGTTCCTGTGTATTTCGGTCAGTGAGAGCGAGGTATTCACTTTGGCCTACCAGCAAAGCATTGAGACTGGTATCAACTATAATAAGGTGCTTGCAGTGCTGTTTTAAGAGCATTTTGGCAACTGTCAAGAAAGTTTTCCACTGCTGCTTTAGCTTAACAGCTCAGGCCTTTTCCRAAGCTGCTCTTCCCAACCTTACGTTATTGGCATATTTGTCTCCTCCCTACTGTTACACTACTTGCCATGCTTCTTTCTGGAGTGTCTGGGGTGCCAAGCGTAGCTCAAATAGCTACTACAAATTTGATATTTTTTAAAATTATTTTTAGGGATACCATCCATAACCCCAGTGATGTGTAGCATTTAAGTATTTTAATTCTCATTCAGAWTTTTTGCCTTTGTAGGCAGCAGGATGGGTTCCTCTGTATCTGTTTATCAGGAACTGCTGGGTCTATAAGTAAAGGTTTAGGTCCTCTTTCCTTATGACCAGATAACACACCACAGCAGGAGAGCCGATGGGTGTATGGTTCATGGACCATACAGATCCTTCCAGCTCTGATCTCTGCCTGCTCTAGCAATCCATCCTTACTCTCTGTATGGGATGTTTTATTCCCCTGCTTTTCTAGTGAACTCACCCTTTTCATCCACATAGCAGCCCGCATATTTTACTAAACATCCCCCCCATATGCGTTTAGGTCCCATGTTTCAGTGAGAGCTCGCTCTCCATGCTCCCGCTGTTTGCTTTATTGCCTGAGGCATCTTGCACCACCCTGGCACATGTACCAGCATCCAACACCATCACCCAGACAGGACACTTCTATTCTCCAGCTGATAATCACTTGTACGAACAGTTTGCTGCTTTTCACCAAAAATATCACGGTCATTACAGAGCAGTATCTGTTTTATTGGTTTCCTCTAAAACAGGTGCCCCCAGTCTCACTTTCTACAATTTAGCTAACATTGCTCTTTACAACATACTATAGCAGATGCTTTTTTGCCTTGCAGCTTTGCAAAAGCTGATGGAAGAAGTTAGCATTTTCATTAACCCTTTTGATAGCCAGCTGTTCAGCATTTTTTCTGTTTTGGGGATTTGTGCTTTGTCTGACTCTTGTCAAGTTCTTGGATTTCTACACTTCTAGTGCTGTCAGTTGATGCTGTTGTTGTTGTTCCTTCTGCTGTTATTAAGGAGCTCTTTCCCCTGTGTGCCTGTTCAGCTTGGACCTCTTTTTCTATTGCATTTATAATCCCCAATCTGCTGAGGCTGACTGGGTCCCTTTGCCTTGCAGGTGCTAATTGCCTTGTCAGGGGCTAATTCTGGGCCAATTGCATTGCTGCGTGGCTTTTCTCATTTCTCATACCAGTCATGGTAAGGTCCCAGAAAGGCCTTGTTTAGCCAAAATTGTAAGACTTTTCCATTCAGTCTAATTGGTGAAAATGAAGAAAATACCAGTGCTTTTTTGGCTCCCTTTAAAGCACATATTTTGTATGCTTCACGTGAATGCATGGCTCCTCAAACCCCTGGAACAAAATTGCATTATTTAAATCCATATTCCTGAGTTAACTGAATACCATTAAAACAGCCAGTGCCTCAAAAACAGATATTGTCAGAAACAAGCTGTCTTCTGACTAGATTTGTTAGTATCTGTAGCTCGCAGGTGCAGGGTACTTACATCTTCTGCTATTTACATTCTCTTTCTTTCCATTCTTCAGAGGCTTTAACTACCATCCTGCTACTTCTACTATCTTCCACTCAAGGTGTTTTTGTTAATTTGCTTTGCTTCTGCTAGCTGTTATTCGGGAATCGCCAAAGCACACTGACAGAGGTTTCCATGTTAAAAACCTGAATTCCAGCTGCTGGGCTGGGATGAGGTGAATAAGGTGCTTTGCATAAGGCACTGTYGTGGTTTAACTGGGCAGGCAGCCAAACACCACACAGCCGTTCGCTCATGCCCCCCAGGAGAATCGGGGAAAAAAAAAGTAAAATTTGTGGATTGAGATAAAGGCAGTTTAATGGAACAGAAAAGGAAGGGAAAACAATAATAATAATGGTAGAATATACAAAATGAGTGATGCACAATGCGATTGCTCACCACCTGCCACTCGAAGCCCATCCCATCCCCATGCAGTGATCGCTGCTTCTGGGACCATGCCTCCTAGTTTATATACTAAGCATGATGTCATATGGTATGGAATACCCCATTGGCCAGTTTGGGTCAGCTGTCCTGGCTGTGCCCCTCCCAGCTTCTTGTGCACCTGGCAGAGCATGGGAAGCTGAAAAGTCCATGATTAGTGTAAGCACTGCTTAGCAACAACTCAAACATCAGTGTGTTATCAACATTATTCTCATACTAAATCCAAAACACAGCACTATACCAGCTGCTAGGAAGAAAATTAACWCTATCCCAGCCRAAACCAGGACAGGCACTTGCCATTTCTAACTCTCTTGCTTGTCAAGGTGGTTCTTTAGAGCAACTAAGAATTTTACCCTGAGGATTGACTGACTTATCTCATTATCAATAGAAAGATAAAGGTTTAGATGAATCCCTACAAAACATTCCTTATGTGGACATCAGAACTCTGCCCCAGCAAGAGATAATTTGGTCCTTTGTTAGAGTCCTATTTCTTCCTGATTAATACTAATTTGAGGTTGCTAATTGTCTCGGAAAATATATGTACTTCAGTGATAGTGTGCCTGGCCTTTCTGGCTGCATCCAACTGCAAGAATATGTTTGTATTACCTGATGGTTGAGTGAAGTTTAATAGATATCATTACTGTGCCAGTCAATAAAGAAATGAGCAAAAACGCTTACTGCAAATCGTGTGTTTGAGGAGAGTCAACTCATTAATCTAATTATCTACAAGCTCTCTAAAAATGTCTTATTGACTGTGGCTGTCGAAGCGTCAACTCAAATATAAGGAATTGTACAGCTCTGAGCTGACAAACCCCTCCTCCACTCAGGCAGTGCAGCCCTGCTGCAAATTCTCATCGCTGAGCAGCGTTGAGCAAAGGGGACGTGCTGCCCCTTGCTGCTCTGTGTGTGAACAGAACAGCAGTTCACGGTAATGTGTTTCTGAGGCAGATGATGAATGATATAACTGAGGAAAGAAAGCACCCACCCCAAAGAAAAGCTATCTTGGTTTAACAGTCTGTCTGCAAAACGTTTGCTGATATTAGCCTAATACAGTCAATTGTGAAGCCCACACTGCCTATCAAGCATTGTGTGTGTRGCTTTATCTCAATAAAATACAAAATACTAGGTAAGAAAGCAAGTACGTGGCATTTATTCTGCTTCATAGTGAWAAAACTTGGATGGGGCAATCTTAAGGCCCATAAGCCAAGCCTACTGGCTTTTAAATTACAAAGTTGTCCATGTACCAAGCTCCCTCCACAGTTTACGTTGTCCTTTTTGGAGGAGTAACAGTGTCTCTCAGGGCAGGGAAGTGACCTTGACYCTAAGGATGAAGCCTGGAGAAGCTCCTCAGCCAAAGCAGACACCAGCCAAGGTTTGACTTCAATAAGTCTAAGCCCTGGGGCTGCTTTGAGCTTGATAAAAATGCATGACAATTTTGGCTCTAGGTCCGTGCATAGCTGAGGAAGAGCGAGGGCACAAACCCCAGTGGGAGGTACGTCAGATTTACTGGCAGACGGTCTGATTGCTCAGCACTCGGGAGGTTCCTTTAAAGCAAGTTTTGCTGATGTTTTCGGTGCCAGTAGGCTCAATAAAGAGTTGCCACAGAACAGACCAATAAAGCAGTARCCCATGTGAAAATATGGGCTTTCAGCATTGGGATTTAAAAGTAACCCAAGAAGGATGGATGTTTCTTTCTTCTWGAGAAGAAAGAACACACAAAAGTTTATTAGCTTACTGGGAACCTTATAAAAGGAACTAAATGCAGATGAAGATGAAATTAAAATTTTATATAAATGCACTGGATAATTAGTTTTATACTGGCTTAATTAGAACAAATCCTTTCCCCTTGCCAATAATGGTAATTATAAAGATCTTGATGCTTTAATAAATACTTGATAAGGAGAAGTTGGACTTAAGGAATATTGMACTATTATCACAAAATGAGGAAATAGTTGTATGGGGAAAACGGTCTTAGGGAGAGCCCTAAACCATCATAACGCAGTTCATAGAAGTGGTACCAAGTGAGCTATGATGATTTGCCCAGCAGGTCCAAGAGTATCTCAAGCTAATAGGCTTAGCACAAAATAAACACAGACATCTTTAATATTCTACRAGAACATACTTAAAATCAGAAAAGGGAAATGACAAAGTGCTGAAAGCCAGTTGCGTAATGGAGCTTTAAAAATGCACCTGAAGTTCTTGTGAGTGCATGATTTAGGCCCTTGTAACCCTCTGCTTACATGTTCTAAATGGATAATTTTGCTCCTAATGACATGCTTATACTCAAACAGACAGTTAAATCCTTCTCAGGTCTCTTGGAGCTGTAGATAGGGACTCCACTACAAAACAAACCGATGAACCTTCAATTTTCAGGCTACTGAAAATTTGAACTTAAAGCAATAGTTTTTAACCTCTAATTTCTTACAGTTTGTAAAAGGTCTGCATTAAATAGTTAACTTTGTCCATCCTGCTAACAGAACAAAGACTGTACTATTTTCCTTGGGAAGGTTTTTCAATCTGAGAGATATCGGAATTAGGAATATTTTCTAATATTTTATTTGAAATTTCCTATTTTTTTTTTAAAACTTCTCCGGGTTTTAGTCTCATGTAGTAACTTGTTTATTTCAGAACTCAGTTCTCATTTTTTTGCTGTCTTGGACATACAGAAATTTAAAAATATTCTCTCTTTCATCATTATMTAAGAGAGGTGTAGTTCTTGTATAGTTAAATCTAACAATTTTCTTTTTTTAAGTCCATCATYTAGGAAGGCAAAACCATTTCATGTTATCAGTTGTGTGACGTGAATTACTGTAGTTGGATGTAAACAGTTTTAACAGCTTCTACAGTTTATCTCCTATGGCMTTATCCTAATAACCTGTGTAATACAGGGCTATGCACATTAACCTTTTTACTGCCTTTTTAATAAGGATCTGACTAATGTGGCTCAAAGCCTTGCACCTACAAGTTTATTTTGAAAGTGTTGAGGAACAGCCAAATCCTGAAACTCCTATTGAAGTTGATAGGAAATTTGGAGTGGTTCAGAATATCTGGGTGGGCTTTGGATTTGTGTTGCGAATGTAGATTTGGTCTTAATTTGTGTTGAAAGACTGAACCAGTCTTACCTTCTGTCATCTTAAAGTAAGCTGTAGCTTTGTATCAGGTAATTTGATTAAAATTTAAAACCCATGAGATGGACAGAAGGTTTCTTGCCAAACCAAGTTTGGTGGTATGAATAGTATATTCACCTGCACATTTGAAATGAGACGAGATCTCAGGAATTTACTCAAAAACATCAATAAGTCCACAAATGGGAGTATCATTCTGATTTTTCCAACCTGCCAAGGTTGTGCTACTTCTGTGTAAGGGAGATAAGGGGAACTCGCAGAGCATTAATCCAGACACCAATGCTGTCCCCAGAATCAAATCAGACCTTGYCTTTTTTCCACATTCTTGCACCTTCTTGAAGTGTAAAAGCTTGTGGGTATGAGCAGCTGCAGTGGAGTTGGAGCGTAGCTCTTCMAGTGATTTTCAAGGACATGCGTGCCGTGGTCCAAACACTGCAATTAGATCTCTTGTGTGCTGCCAGATCCATTGCTAAAGGCAGCGAGGCTTGATGCCCACTGGAGTCTTTAATTTGCAAGATCTGGGCTGTCCTAAAAGACAAACCATAACGAGAGGTCTGATATCAGAACCTAATGGCCAGGGCTTATATCCAAACTACTCTGAGCTTTTCAAAGATGTTTGGGCTTGCCGTGTTTCCATCCAGCCCATGGCAGTTGCTGCAGGTCTCTCAACGGCAATCTTCACCAGCTCCAACATGGACTCACTTGGTAAACATGTTACTTGAAACTAGGAAAAATGGAGATGTAGGTATTTAACACACCAAATTCACGCAGGAGACTGAGGACTGTCATAGCTGGCTACCACAGGTTCAGTTTTGGCATCCCAGCAAGGCTGATGGGAACATTCCTGTCCTGGTCCTTCTGCCAGGGTTAAATTTCTGCAGCAAATGTCCCYGCACAAACACTTCCTAACACTGAAAGACACTCGGGCACATAGCACACTTGTCTGGATACTAGTCCTTCTTTCCGAAAACATGGATATAATCTCTTTCCAAGTGATTGGAGAAGGTTGCGTTTCTGTCTCACCAGTAAATCACACAAAGTGACTTAGCAACAGTTYTGTATCACAGAAGGTTAATGAAAGGGAAAATGGAAAGCATTCAGATAATAGCACYACATCTTTTTGCTCTGAAAGTGCTWCTGTTTATACTGTCATTATCTTGGTCTTTAAACAGACTAAGAAAAAACCCAATATTAAAACAAGTTTATGGAGTAGGAAGCTAACCAGTGAATGGGAAACAGTTATTATGAATATTTATATAATGTGTAATGAAGACCACATGCAAGAAAGGACTTCATTGATTTAGATTGGGGAGGGGAGAGAAGGGACTTTTGTTAATAATTTACTAATTTGACAAGGTGAAGGCTGAAATTTAGGTACAGAAAAGTGGACAGACGCACCTGAGGCCAAGTRTATCACTGTATCCTTAAAATCTGTGTATCAGTGAATTTCAGGCATTATTTAAACACATGACTACTGGCAGCAGCTCTGTAGTTACAGTCTAGCTTCGAGTGACCTGACATAAGTAGGTAGACATCTCAGGTAAGAAAGAACTAAATTTTCTCTCTTTACAGATAGGGCGAGGTGGCCACGGTCTCAGCGTGCTTTGCTGAGAGCCCTCCTTGATATGATCTCTCCAGGCGGTGAGCAACGGAGTCGCTGAGAGCACAAAGCTGGAATTTTGTTAATGAATTCCAAGTCCTGTCTGGTTGCCAGCTGTATTGATTTTATTTGCCCACAGCACCGGGGCTACCTCATCCTGCTGTCTGCCAGTGCACCCTTCTGATTCAGTCTTGCACAGCAATCCATCTATGCGAATGGCTTTTCATAAGTTACGTTGGTTTTGCACAGKGTTTTACTTCACTTGACTTCAGCAATTAATTACCTTGGTTGATTTTSTGTTGATATTAGCAAAGTACTCCTGAGTTTTCAGAGTTTCCATCTCTACAGGGGTTATCTCAAATTTCTCTGCGATGCATGCCAGTCAAAAAAAGCCTGCAAATAAATTTCCATCAGAATGGCTTTTGAACAAAAAGATTTTTCAACCAAAATATTTCAATTTCCATTAAAATATTCACAAAGGTTTATAGATCAAAAGCTATAAATTTAAAAAATGAGCATATTTTTGATTTTGGTTATATTGTTCATAGGAGAAATACACTTCTCAGCAATGATGCACAGATCAAAAATACTCTCTCACTTGAATTTAAAAGCCTCAAAGCACCAAAATATTACACGACCAAAATTCCCGGTCTAATTTGCCTTACCAAGTCTCCCTTCAGTGAAATCTTGGGACTTTTCATAACTTACATAATTAACAGAACAGTTCTAATACCTTTGGACTTACCACCTGCTCAGCACGTCCTATGATGATGGGGACTTACACTGTGTCTATTCTTCCTTCCCACTGAATGTCGTTACTCTCCTGATGGCTAATAAATGAACTTTTTGGCAAATGGCAATGTAGGAGAGTGTCCTTTTCTAGACCTTTTTTTTAACAYGTAGTGATATATACTGTGTTCTTCTGTGCTTTTGTTGCTGCATGCATTTTTAAAAAAGTTTCTCAGCATATTCTGTCCTCTTATGGCAAACATTCCTGAACTTAAATTAAATGTAGGTGGTTCTTCTGATATGCACAGTTAAATGCTGAAAGTGAAGGCTTACATGAGCTGATGAGAGAGGGTATTGCTGCTTTGATTTAACAGATGCTGATTAGCCTAAAAATATTCACTTAGGATAAAACTAAAAGTAAATGGGAGGAAAATTGGGTAATCATGATCCCATAATACTGCAGGATGTGAATGGATTAAATAACAAGCTTGGCAGTCTCTGCAAGTATGTAGAAAAAATGACACTGGGGTTACTCAGTGAACGGTTATTAACTAATAATTAGGTTTGATAATACGTTTAYGCTGTACAGTACAGAAAATGGAGACACAATCTATTTCCAGAGGTTATGGCCAAAATACATAATTCTTATTAAATCATTATTTGTGAAGGTTCTRATTTCCCTTGTGTGTTTCTGTGCTTTTCAAAAAAATATTTTCTTTAGCTATTTCCTATCTCAAACAGTAACTCCCAGAATAGCTGGACACAAACACTTTGAATAGGCTATTTGAAAAGATAAAAAGTATTTTACAAATGAAAAGASGGACATAAATGAATGGGAGGGAGAAAGTTGTTTTACAGTCCAATAATTTAATCGTGGTACCAAAGATGTGTAGATCAGAGAAAGGCATCAAAAGGAAAAGTATTTCTATAGTGATCTGTGCTCTATAATAAAAACAGTATGCRTCTACCTATTTTGTTAAAGCTTAATTTTCTTTCCTTCCTTTGAAGATGCCCAAGTTTGCTAATAATGAAAATTCATTTTATTCTCAACATSTTTTATATTAATTAAGCTGTGTATGGGGAAAATTCCTGATTTTTCATGTGGATTTGAACTTGACATTCTGCTAACAAGCAGGATTCTGTGTTGATTAGCTAGGCAGTTCTTTGTGCTGAAGCTGTCTCATGTCTTACAACAAAGACTAGCTTACTTCTAAATACTGAAAATGAAAGAGGATTTCTTGTTGGAAAAGCTATTCAAGATCCATAATCTTGGAATTTAACCTTATTTAACTCCTTCTGTTATTCCCAATTTCTGATGGATCTGTTCTGAACATTCCTCTCCTTTACTAATTTCTARAAAAAAGTACAACTAAAGCAAAAGGTCAATTCTTCCTCAGTTCATCCTTACAATCTCTCACCCTTCACTTTAAAAGCAGGTATAACAAACTGCTGGACCCACACTGTTTCTTTCAGGCTGAGTGGAATCACTTCAATTTGTGGGTAGGGCTGTGAGGGTATAAAGGGGTAATGAAGCCCAGGTAGGAATTGGGGAGTATCATATACGTATTAATTAATGTATGCAAAATCCTGAGAGTGGCAAATTAATGAAGTAGAGAGACCTTTATGGCACAGAGGGAGCTGGTAACTAGTCTTCCTATTTGTTGYTTTTTTTTCTGAAGTATTTGTGTGTTCATTAAATGACATAGACTGTGCAGCTGAAGGTCAGAGAAGAGAAAGGGGTGGGGAAACCACTGACGGATGTTAAAAGGAGAACAAGAGGGACAGGACGTGCTAGCAAGATTTGGGCGCACTTATTTTACTATCGCTTCCATAGCTGCCTCTCCTACATCCCGCTCCCTCCCGGTATGCCACTAGATAGGAGAGGACTGTGAGTTACTGAAACAGAGGAGACCTGGGGTACGCTCTGTCTCTTGACCTTACCCCAAGTCTGAATGCCATTTTCACAAAGACATGCTTTCATTTCGTCTTTACCCTTTTTGGTTTTCTCCCTGAAGGCTGCTCTGCAATCTCCACCCCTTCACCTGAATCCGATCACAATTGCATTGAGCTCCCAGRGGACAAGTGATTACTTTTAGAGCTTGCTTCTCTAGGCTGCCATAGCTGTCCATTAATTCTTTTTTTTCTTCCATTCTGGTCCTACCATCGTGTTCATCAGCTCATCAGTGTTTTTTCTTTCATCCGCCTTTACCTTCTCTTTAACAGTTAAAGCTAAAAGCTTTGATAAATCCCCRATTACTCTTGCAAAGACTCCTCATAGTACAGCTGGCTCTTTGAGACATCCTTTTTACTTAGAAAAGCAGAAGTTAGTCTCTCTATATTGCTGCTGTTTCTTTTCTATTTTTATTTTTTTTAACAAGTTAATTCTGGGCCTATCAGTCTTGGTGTTAATTACAGTCCCTTTCTGGCAAAGTATTCATGGCAGTTTTTCTCCCAGTCGGGATCTGCTTGCCACAGAGGAAAAGTATGTGTGCTTTTGTGCCTTAAATTTAAAGACAGTATATTTAAAGTACGTGTAAGTTAGTGATGTGTAAATACAAGATAAATCCATGGCTGACTTGGGCATCCACATATGTGAAATGACTTGTGGAATCCATGGGCACTTTCAAAGGTGGAACCATTTCTTGTCCAAATTTAGRTGCAAAGCTTTCACCCTAACCAAACCGAAGGGTGTGTAGACATCTGCGTGGACTGTCATGCCAGAAAGGTACAGTGAAGGGGGTTATCCAAATAGGCCGCTGTTGAGTGACGATCCTCAAGGTGCGCAAGAAACCCATTTGTGTAAGAGTCAACAGTGCAGGGTTTAAGATTAAAAATTACAAATTTCAAATTAGTCTGACATACCCTCTCCCTTTGCAGAAGACTCCTGGTTTGCACACATAGTTGACACACTTAGGGAAAAAGAAAATTTTCTGYAGGATAGTTAATTAATATGAAGCAAAACTCCATCAATCTCCCTAGGCAGACACGTAACTGTATTAGCTCTGCTTTTCTTTTAAGTACAATAAAAATTGCTTTCTCTTATCCCTGAATTATAGCCTGGTCTCTGGGTTAAACTTACTTTGATTAAGTGGTTTTGTGGTTGTTGAAGTCAAAAAAAGTAAATTTGGTGCATGAGAAAACAGATGACATGAAAAACTACCATGACATGAGCCATATGTTCAAGAAAAGATACTGCAAAAGAAGCAATTTACTCCCTGGAGCTCACTTATTAATCTTTGGTGATTGAATAAAAAATGTAACCGCCAGTCCATTGAGYCATCTCAAATATGCTCATGAAGTCTTTTTCAGGAGTTAACTCCCATAAGATAAGCTCATGAAATCAAGCACTGTTTTGACTGAAGCTATCAAGAAAGTGCAGTGCTTTGAAGGTACACCCGTTTTTTTCATTGCAGTGTAGTACGTTAGGCGTACTTGCACCCTGAAGTTTAAAAGCATTCTGTTGAGTGTGAAGGTGTTTGTCGCTGTTGGAGGAGAGGGTGAAATATCTTTTGATTAAGAAAAGTCACTGCAATGGATTATCACAAAAATAGAGAATGAATTTACTTTGGTGTATAAACACTAAGTTGTACTTTGGAATGATAGGTTAGGTCATGCCCAGAAGATATGAAGAAAGACTGGACACCTGCTAGTGACAGTGGGATCCCAAAACAGAGTAGGAAGCACTCTATAAGAAGTGCCACGAAATCAAATCTTTGTAAAACCCTACGTGAACATCCTAGATTACCCTCACAGCTGTTYACTACCTCTTCAGTATGTGCCTTCTGCAGCAATCAACACATATATTTTCAATATGAAGGTCATAACCTGAAGGTGATGGCTATAATGGTGGCAGCGTTGTGGTATCACTTCTGCCCTCTATTAATACACCGAAAAGCCAGACTTGCTCTGGGTTAGAGCAGATCTGTCACATCTCACCACAGGGGATGCTGAAAGTATTGTTCCAACTCGGCCACCCCRTTGCTCTGGCAGCCTTTGAAGCACTGGATAGGAAATACTGCWTTGCTCAATTCGATCTGTTTGATTTGTACCTGAAAAACATTAGGCCTTTATACTTGCCAGTTTTAATCATTTCTGCTTTATAGCACCCGATTCCATGACAGCATGGGTTTTAATTCACGCAAAGACAGCCGAGAAGTGGGGTAGCCTTGAGTGATTTCAGACTGTACTTGGCAAGTGAGATGGTATTATACTTCTATTTGGATAACCAAATAAAGAGCCAAAAACCACCRGAAAACCTAGTTCAGATCCTACTTCAATTTTAAAAGGAAGATACGTAGCAGCCTAGTTGAATTTCTCTGCACCTTGGATATGTGTCTGTTGATTTATGCATGACTATTACTCCTTCAAGGAAGGTTTGTGTCACTGTGTGCAAATTTGTTTTATATAAAGCCTTTCACGCATACTCCAACTCAGAACACTTGATAGAATTGAACAGTATAGTTGAAGAGCAATAATAATTGCTTTTTTCTTTCTGTTATTTTTGTGCATATACACGAAAGAGATGGTAATTTACACCTGTGGGTTAAAAAAAAAAGGGGAGGGGGGAAACGAGTGAGTTGAAGAGATTCTAGAGGGATTCCCTGAAGTCCAACCTTACCAAAACTTTTCTTCCAACTGCAGGGGCTGCTTGCTGTGGAGGGCAATGGTAAATGAGCAGGCTGGGTGCTGCCCTGGGCTAGAGGGAGAAGAAATTTCAAGGAGGGAGGGGCAAATTTCAGAAATGGCTTGTAAGAAGTGCACTTGTAAKTGGCTTCCTCTGCTAGCAGTGTCCTTTCTAGCTGCAGAAAGCTGGCTTCTGGAGCTTTCATAAAATCCTAATCACATTGATACATAACTTCTAGGAGCCTGGAAAAGTGTGAAAATTCAGTGGCATAATTCTAATTTATATCTTACTATTATATTTTAAGATAAACTTCTTTCCTTTAAGCAAACTAACTGAGTTAGCCTCATTTTTTTTATAAATCACTTTGAGCCCTACTGGTGCAAAACATTGCGTAAAAGCTAGGTGTTATCATTATTCATGAAAGAAAAATTCTGTATTCAGGATTCAGGCACAATATATTACACAGTAGTGATATGGTTTAGAGGTAACGCTGTTACTTTATTTCTGAACCACCAGTTATTGCCCTTCCYGCATCCTGCTTAAAGATAGAGAAAATAAGGCACTGAAGGATTAAAGCCAAAGGAGCCAAACCATTCTTAGTGCAAACTCCGTGGAGATGGATTTATGGTAACAATAGCAGAATATTTGCTTTCTATATTAGTTATCTTTTACTAATAACAGCTGTATTCTTTAGAAAGATGGCACTGAAACTTCAGAAGTTGGATGCAGAGTTAAAGGTAGACCTTCTGCTTAGGAAACGGGCAATGCTTCCCAAAAAATTAAACACAGAAAATGTGGAGGGAATGCAGAGAAACATCTGAAACCAGGCAGTTCTTCATTTTGAGASAGGTAAGGCATAGGAATAAAGAAAACACGACTCTGTATCACTAGGTGCATTGGAGACAGTATTCCATTTATACAGCAGGGAAAGCCAGGACTACAAACACCACTGTTAAAAATGATCCATGACAATATAATGCTAAGGATCTGGAYAGAGGGAACTGGGACACAAAGGAGACAGAAGATGCAAAGTATTAAGCTGTTTATTAGAGGTCTGTAAGGAAGACAACTATAGGTAGGCTGGGCGGGAGTTATGCTCAGTGCACAGTTCATTTAGGTAGCTGGTCAAAGAWCTTCCTCTGGAATTTTTTTTTAGTGAATTTTTTCTTTTACTACAGYAGTATTTGGATGAATTATTTCTGAGGGGGGAAAAAAAATCTGCTTTTCATGGAAATTTAGACTTGTCATTCCACAAATGGTGAGATCCTGTCCAAAACTGGAGAGACAGGTGCTTTTAATGGTTGCTACAGGGTCTCTAAGAATTGCTTAGTTGACTTACGTYTCTCCTTTTTTCTGTTCTGTGCTATTTTATGGATGTATTCTTGTAGTTCACTCATCACCGTAGTATTTATAGGACTGACTTATCCAGCGAGGTCTTCCAGTAATAGCCCCCCGGTCTTTAACACACTCTGCAGCTCATTCTGGGAAAGGGACTCTGGTGTGGAAGGTCCTGGGCAATCAGTGGAGATAGAAAGCACGGGAGTCTTGGAGTGTGCTGAAGGTTATTTCAGACCTCTCTTTAACCTTGAAGTGCCTCCGCATTCCGCTTCTCTGTCTGTAAATGTGTTCACCCATTTGTCTATTTGGACTGTAGGATCTTCAAAGTGTTACTTGCCTTTACCTAAGACAGCAGGGCTGAACTTTCCTGTGTTTTAATCCAATAATAAATAATATTTCATTGGCTGTCTTTGAGTGACACAAAAAAGACCCAATTTTGCTGTCTTCTCTTAATTGATTTTGAGAAAAAAAGATACGTGAAGCCTCGTTGGGCTTCCAGAGGAGACTATTATTTTTATTTATTATCTTAACATCTGAGGAATGGAGGAGGAAAAAGATAAAATTATGCAAACTAAGTGGGGAAAATGTATGAATTATTACAAAAGAATGTCAACAAATTTGATTTGTTTTTCCATTGTATTATCTCTAAGTAACAACATGATATTTCTTACAGTCCCCCTCCCCAGTGTTGACTAATAAAGTAGCTAATGATCTGCTATGTCTAAACAAAGTTCAAATATTTCCGAAAGTCTTAATCTTTCTTGGTAAATGTAACATGAAAAGGGATTAATCTAAGGAGAAGTATTTTCTGATACAGAATTAATTTTTTATTTCATACTGTGACCCAATATATCAACCAAGGATGCATTAATGCCTCCTTCAAATACCTTCAAAAGTGTCTGGGAAATAGATATTTTTTTTTTCTATTCCTCTGGAAATGTCTGCAAGCTTCTTTTCTATGAAACCATAWCATGTTTTTAATGTCTGGATGCTTTGAGTCCTTGTGGAAAATGATGGAACTGGTACAAACTACAGAATAGAGGAGTTTGTTAGGACTAAACCATTTTCTAATGCTGGTCTGGGAGACAGAATTTGAGATTTCCAGTCCATAATGTGTCAAGGGAAGTCATGGAACAGTTTTCCTCTTCCTTTCCCTGTTATCTGAGGAGGGATGTAATTTGCTTCTCCTTCATCCCAGCTGTTTGGCAAGGGGAAGGAATGAGTCAGTGAAGAGCATCTGCTCCTTTGCCTCAGGACCCAAAGTGAGCTGGAGGTGGAAAAACAAGGACAGAGGTGTCATTTTTCCACCCTTTCCTTCCCTTTGTCATTTGTAATCCATTAGCCCGAGTCATTCTRTAAGGCCCTGATTCTCCCTGTGTGCAAATCAGGAGGCAGAAATACAGTAACATAGGTTGGAAAAAAGTGATTATAAAGTCTGACGTGTGTAGGAGAGAAAGTGCAATCTGTACACCTGTAACGCTGTGGATAAAGCATCATTCTTAGGACAACCTGGAGAAGGGAAATCTAATATTGATGCAGCTGAGAAGGGTTGTTTGGGGTTTTTAACCTCAAGCTTTGGAAAGCCATTCTTGTAACAGTGTCTATGTATTATGGATTTATAATCCAACTGMTCCAAGGTGTATGTTATAAGTGACTTTTCTCCAGATCAGAAAAAAGTAAATTCCTGAAGCTTCCTATCTGAAAGTTTTAACCTTTTGTTYATGGGGTGCTGGGGGAAAAAGTGAGTTCTCATAATCATAGAATAGAATCATAGAATCATTAAGGTTGGAAAAGGTCTCTAAGATCATCAAGTCCAACTGTCAACCCAACACCACCATGCCCATTAAACCATGTCCCGAAGTGCCACGTCTACATGGTTTCTGAATGCCTCCACGGATGGTGACTCCACCACTTCCCTGGGCAGCCTCTTCCAATGCTTNCTCATAATCATAGAATAGAATCATAGAATCATTAAGGTTGGAAAAGGTCTCTAAGATCATCAAGTCCAACTGTCAACCCAACACCACCATGCCCACTAAACCATGTCCCGAAGTGCCACGTCTACATGGTTTCTGAATGCCTCCAGTGATGGTGACTCCACCACTTCCCTGGGCAGCCTGTTCCAATGCTTGACTACCCTTTCGGTGAAGAAATTTTTCCTAATGTCCAATCTAAACCTCCCCTGGTGCAACTTGAAGCCATTTCCTCTTGGCCTATCGCTTGTTACTTGGGAGAAGAGACTAACACCCGTATCTCTACAGCCTCCTTTCAGGGAGTTGTAGAGAGCGATAAGGTCTCCACTCAGCCTCCTCTTCTCCAGGCTAAACACCCCCAGCTCCCTCAGCTGCTCCTCATCAGACCTGTGCTCCAGACCCTTCACCAGCCTCGTTGCCCTTCTCTGGACACGCTCCAGCACCTCAATGTCCTTCTTGTAGTGAGGGGCCCAAAACTGAACACAGGATTCGAGGTGCRGCCTCACCAGTGCCSAGTACAGGGGCACSATCACCTCCCTGCTCCTGCTGGCCACACTATTCCTGACACAGGCCAGGATGCCGTTGGCCCTCTTGGCCACCTGGGCACACTGCCGGCTCATGTTCAGCTCTCCTCTGGTTATAATATCCCCTGGTAAGAGGGGTACTCCTCACATCCAGAGTTTACCATTTCAGAGGCAGCTTAGAYCTCAGCTTGGTTGACTTAGACGAATCCCTGCTCAAAGTGTTGGCTCTCCAATCCCYAGCAGCTAAATTTTGTTGGGGCACTGTAAATCGAGGTCAAAGTGTCTAATTTAGACCTACAGATTCCTCTCTGTAGCAGGTACTAAAAATTAGGATTTGCAGTACCTGATGATGTAAAGCCTGCATGTCCCTTGAGAGTTTAGGATTTGAAGTGTTTCTATACATTACAGTGCAAGTAAACTTGAGATTTGATCTACCYGTGCTACCAGCAGACATGAGTAAGCTGTGATACGAAGCTGTGTTTCTGCTTTAGCAGTACTAAGCCTGGCCTTATTGCCTCGTTAACTCATACTGGATCTAGTGGGCTTTGAGTGCAGGTGGAGCAAGTTCAYATCTTTCTGAGAATAAACCATGTAGATGTATCCTGTATCTCAGTTCTCCATTAACTAGTTGTTTAGTATCATGAGCTTGATCGCAGCGGTAATGTGAAGAAACAGGCAATGAAATATTGAGAAAGGCTAGTATACCACATCAATGAGGTCAGACACACAGTCTGTTTCACAGGGGAGAAATAACCAKATATATGGTATTTTGGGTGAGCTTTTTTAGTTTACTCGGTGCTTCAGAACAACAGACTTTTGGAAAAGTAGCTAAGTTTCATCCCTAGAATGCACAGGTAACTTGTTATTTATTCTTTATTAAAAATAAGAAGAAATACTTATTTCCTCTGCAATGGCTCAGAATCCTTGATAATTGATAGCAACTGATAAAAGAGGTACAATTTGTCTAACTGGTAAATAAACAGCACAATGGAGCATTATATAGCCTTATTTATTGATGGAATCTCACATGGGCTCAGCCACTGAGCTTAGCCAGAGACAAGAGTGAAAAGCTTAGATCTGTCCATCCGTATTTGGGAAAATAGCTCTTATCTCTGTTACCGTATTGTATTTGGATTAACCCCCCCGGGTGATGACTATCCTGCAGAAAGAACTGCAGGACAGGCCCTAACGCAAAAACCTTACACCTACAGATTAGACACAGATAAATGGTCAAGTTACTGAAGCTTAAATTCTCTCTCCTCATTTGAGACACATTAACTGTGTAGGTGTGAAGTTTTGTAGCCTGGGATAAGTGACTCAGCTTAGCTTTCACCTGCTTCTGGGCAATTATCACAGCTCACCTGATATATGTAACTCGTTAAACTTCGGCTGGTTGCATGTGCCCAAGACCTCCTAAGCAAGTTTCTCTCTTACACTCCCTTTGAAATAATGGATTCTGCTTCCTTTTACATGCAGTCATGAACTATTACAGGATGGGGATACTAGTTYATGAGCACTTTCCAAATCATTAAAAATACATATATTGGGCTACCCAGTGCTGTAAAACATAGATCAATGAGTCACTGTGCAGCTCATGAAAATACTTCTGAAGGCTATAAAAAGTACCATTTTTTACATTTTTGATTTGTTTCTTTTGGGCTTAAGAGGCTATTACAATGAGAAGGCGGCAAGTACATTTTTTTGCATGCAGGCAGAATGCAACATAGAGCATTAATAAGATAGAGGCCATTCCCTAACTGAAGAGTCTTTACTCTGTATTACAGAAGTCTCTTTAAGCTATCTGTATGCTTACGCAAAACAAACTCACTCGTAAGCCTCCATTGTTAAAGGTGAAATGTAAATTAGAACATAAAAGACAACTTTAACTGATTGTTAGAGGCCCAAGTAAAATTGTTTTCTGAAGAAAAATTGTAAGACTCTTCTCTTCCTCATCGTGTCACAGAAGAAGGAAAGATAAATCACTGCAATTCTCACAGCAGAATATCTCAGTTGCAGATCCACAAACACAGACATAATCACGAGAAGAATACAGAATTAACATCCAAGGTATTAGAAATCAATAAAAATAGTGATGGCAAAAYGCTGTAGTGTATCACCTTGTTTCAATATATTTGAGTACAATCTATTATTTTAAAGCCCAGATGGATATTATATCCATTCCTACATTTAAGTAGTTTATTGCAAAAGTATTTCTAAGACAAGTGAAAAAATTAAAAACTGCCTAAGAGTTTAATGGCTCTTTTAATTACAAATGAACTGGCTATACTTGGCCAGCCAGACCAACCAAATTATCTRGTGTTCATCTGACAAATATTCCTTCTGAAGAAACGTAATATAAACAGAAATAAAAATGGTCCATTTCAGTGTTTGGTAAATGATAACATTCCTCTAGGATATTAGAGGATTTGGGACCCAGCGCATCAATTTTGCAAACGATTTTGGTTGACCTGAACATGCAGTATTGTAAGAAAATAAAAACTTGTCCCGGAATACTTGGGCCAAGTCTGATCATAAGCAGCGAGGGTGTGACTCTACAGGGTGATTAACAACTCCTGTGCYTGCTGCCTCTACCTCGCTGCCTGGATTTTGGAAGCAGGGACTTAATGATTCTGCTGTTATTTTCCAGTTCTAACTTCCTCCACACTGTTTATGCTACCTTTTGTTTCTCCTTTAGAATACAATGTTTGGCTTAGTTTTCGCAGGAAATGTTCTTGTTAGAATGTCAAAGATTAAGAGCTGATGGGCTTTCCTGAGGACTTTTGCATGCACCAGTAAATATTAAGCATCTATCGATAAATATAATCCCTCTAGTAAATGTGTGCCTGTACATTTCTGAGCACTACAAAATTGTATTGCCAAATTATTTAGAGAGGCTAATTAACTTTGCTTCAAGCATTTACTGAGGAAAATAAGCAGATTATAACCCTCCAGGTTATTCTAAATTTAATGTACTCACAAGGATTTCCTTATCACAACATATCCCATATGGTGATTTTTATATCCCCGCTCAAGCTTTCCATTCAACAGACTCAGCATGGGTCAGATGCTCTCACCCCACTGGTGACAGAATGGAGGGAAGTAGGTTTGCTCCATTATCAAACCATTATCAAAAGTTCACTACATTGAAGTGTATGATGAAGAGAGTGTAAATTAGGTCCTTTCTGATATTAGTCAGTAAAGGCAAAAAATACGCAGTGAAAGTGGGTGCAGTATTACCTGTCACAAGCCTTGGGATACTGGGATTTAGCGGTATGTTGTTCAGGCACATCTCCCTTTCTCTCCAGGGTTGTGTGGCTACCCCAGACGAGATGGCCYGGACTGTGGAGAGAATTGTCTGATCTGTAACCTTGCCCAGTGACAAYAAATCAGCTTCCAGCAAAGCTGGGCTCTGTACTTTAGCGGAGGATGCAGTTGAGCTCAGACTTGGCACTTGGCATCCCAACAGATGCAACGTGTTAATGCCTTGGTCCTGAGCAGCTTATTAAAAAGCATTGGGAAATAAATGACAATCAGAGTAGCTGGCAGGGGAACCTTTCAAAGGGTGGCTAAACAGGCATCCAGTTACTCCGGCATAGCACCAAGCATGTGGCAAATAGAAGGTATAGCTAGGAGCTTTGTTAACATGTGGATAGCATATACGGCTACACACATTTCTAAAGCATCTACATTTCTTCCTAATACTACACACCTAGTCATTCTGTTCTTGAGAGGAGGGGAGCTGGAATACAGGATGTTTGACCCTGAATTTTAATAAATTTAAGGAAATTCTCTCACTTAATTGCTTTTGTAATTTTTCTTTTCTAACACTCAGTGGCAAGCAAAAAGTTATGCATATGCATGGACTGAAATTCAAGCTCCCTATAGGCAYGAACACACTCATGATGGGGTCTGAAGACCCTGTGCTTCATCCCTTCATTGCTATACGTGGGCTCCTGTGCCTTTGTAATGGCCCTGCATCAAATTTCCACATTCAAGTGCTATAACCTCTGCTAGGCTGGTGTGCCTCAGGAACCCCACTGAACACTCACATAAAAACATTTATTTTAAGTAATCAACTACAGATGAATCAGTATATTGGACCTATGAGCCCTCTGTCTGTAGCTATGATACTATGCTAYCTTTCACATTATATGCATTTTAAACAATCATGTCTTTGGATTATCATAAGTAATGTCTGAAGACATATCCTGCTCGCTCTTTGCTGAGGGCTGCATTTCCTCAGCCTTATCGCCATGCACACCACGGCCAGTTCTTATGTGCTTGCATAATATTAATACTATAATTAGGTGATATATTTGTTCYATCTGTTAATTTCCTGGTATATTCACTGAGATCTGGAAAAAAGATGTAGGGAGCAAGTAYTTTCCATGGAGACAACCCCTTGAGGAGAGTGTGTGACAGTTGACAGGTGTCAACTTGCTTCTAGATTGYGGTGAGGTCCCCTGCCTTGGTAAAAAGCCAGAAGAGCAGTTGGCCCCGTCTCCAGCCTCAGCTGGAGCATCAGGAGCAGCAGAGACAAATCTGAAGAGCAATCACATAATAAGAGACCCTATAAGACAGAAAAGTTTCATGCCAGTTGAGAATATCAGAATATCAGTCCGAGGAAATTCCACAGTGTTGTTTTTCTTTCCTTATTATAGAAGCATGGCTAAGCAGAGCTCTTTAAGAAAGAAAAACTTCTACACAAACATATTTGGAAAAAAAATTAAAAATTGTTGGACTGTTTTTCTAAAAACTGAATWAAAAAAAATGGGCTGACATCCTTACTTATCCCCCTGCAAACTTCRTTTAACTTAATATTGACAAAGGCAAATGGCTAAAATGTTTAAGATCACAGAAGGAAATTGTTTTGGAGAGAAATTCCTTCCATTTTGCTTATTTTACTCTTACTGATGCTAGTGAGAAGATCTGGGTAAGATACTGACATCAGTAGAGCTGCTTTTTGTTATATTTTTTTACAGAAAATCACTTCTATGGAATGGTGAGGGAGGATGTACSAGTAAATAAAACCTGGTCCTGGAAATCAGTACCTAAGATAGGTGTACACACGTTCCTAACTTTTTTTTTAACTCTGCCTGGCCTTTTAGTCTCAGTATGAACATTTTATTCGGCTCTAACTTTAACTTCTTTCCCTTTTAATGTTTCTGAGAGAAGCTCTTTAAAATACATCTCTGGAGGTTCTTTCCCTTGTGACATAATTCCATTTTGTTCTTCACAGAAATCAGGTTATATCCTTCCTAATGAGATTTTGGTAACTTTTTTCTTTTTTTTTTCTTTTTTTCTTTTCATGAATATAAAATTTTGAAAGGTTAGACTTTTGCTAAAAGCCTATTTTGAGAAACAGTCCCTCTGAAGCCTTATACAACTTGATCTCTCAGTTCGTTATCTTCCTGGCTTCTTTGTCCTCCTTTTCCTCACCACGGTTATCAACCCATCTGTGTACCATACAGAAATGTAAAAATTTTCTACATATCCCACTGTTTAAATAAATCAACTGAAAAACCAGCATTCTAGGATTGTTTTCTTGACTCTTGTAATTCTTGAGCATTTTAGAAAGGCGTGCATGGAAAATTTAGGTCTAAGTACTTYGCTTGATAGAAGTGAAGTAAATTTTGGGTATACTGATATACAGAACTACTCTAATGTCTAGAAAACCTACTGGGACCTTACTGTTCATTAGAAAGAAGAGAAAAATACTTTTTTTCTGGTTTCTATTTATATTTCTCTTAGGATGGCTTTCAGTAACTAAGTACATCACCGAGTTGCAACAGTAATATAACCATAGAAAAATGACAATGAGTGGAAATGTAAGTGTAAAAGAATAATCTGTGTCAAGAAGAATGAAATAGTTAGCCACATCCATGTTAGGAAGTGCTAAAAATTGTCTCGTAAATAAAATTAATACGTCATTCTTCTGAGCTTTCCTAGAGCTGATGTTTCTTGTCCTTGTTTTGTCAGATGTTGTTGAAAGTGCACGGTGCCATAGGCAGAAGCTTGGATGGGTGATAAATGTTTCTGCTTTAACAGTAAAAGATTTTATAACCTCATGGTTGAGGCTCTGGTGAAGACCATCGCTTTTGTATTAATGAATGACTTGGCAGAGATGAACTTTTGGGAAAAGTTCAGTTAGGTCCTATCTATTCTTGATCTAATCTGAAGGTCGAAGAGAGGTAGCTCTTCAGGCACAAGTGGCATTGCTTTAGTACAGGCAGACTCACTGCACAAGCAGACAYGTCCCCAGCCCGTGTTTCCGTTTGGAAATGCGATGCCTTGACTGACAACTGTTCTGAATCTCCTTTTCTTTAATGAATCCTCACCTAACTTGTACTATTCTTACACTAACTTGGAACAGACTCGTTGGTAGGGAAAAAAAAAAAAGATATCTTGCATATCGGGAACTCTCAAAGAAGCTCAAAGCTTGGTGATAAATAATTTCAAATTGTTCTTTCTAAAAAGATCAGAAATCTAAAAATCTGAAAGGATCGAAATGTAGCAATACGAAAGCTTAAGCTAGCTGCTGGACTGCTGAAATGCACTTCAAAGCATTGAGACCTTSTATAGGTCAATATGTTTAAGAATTTTATTGACTCTGCCAGCATCTCAAGGCATCAATGAAACATCAGAGTCACTGAGGTACATCTGGGTATTGGCTTCTGGGTGCAGCCTTTATTTTTAAAGTCTTTGATCAGAAAGGTGGTGGTTCTGGTTATTTCCAGCCTTGTCGTTATATAAATCAGGAAATTAATACGGCAGCAGATTCTCAATTACACTTATTCCTCGGTGGCATCCATGTGAACTCAGTGTTCTTTCTAACTGCTGGGTGGGTGCCTGGCAGATGAACGCAAAAATGCAACTTAGCTCCACGTTGAGTTGTATCTGAAAACATCATCTTTACTTGAAAGCATTTCCTTTATATTATTGTTTAATTCTGGAATTGTCAAAAGTCAAATATATCTAAGTCTTCTGAGATTTAATGAGATATAGGCTCCTGTTTGAAAATCTCAGCTTAAGCATTACTCACTTCTGCACAGAAGTTTTATCTTTCGGTGGGAGGAAAAAGCATTAGATAAGTGAAACAGTAAAGTCGTACATGGATTTAACGTTTGCTCTGAGGTGAGAAATTGAACTGGTTTGTATTCTCTCCTCTCAGCATCAAATGCAAAGCTAGGAGCCCATCAAAAGTCACTCTGATTCAACATTTGAACACAAGCAAATACATACAGACATATTAAGAAACAAAAAACCAATACATACCTCCAGCTTTCCAAAATTCTTTCCAAGATGAATGCAGTGACTACAGCTCGGGGAAGCCACCAGGCT
This sequence comes from Oceanodroma leucorhoa, assembly GCA_030449065.1. Taxonomy (NCBI): domain Eukaryota; kingdom Metazoa; phylum Chordata; class Aves; order Procellariiformes; genus Oceanodroma; species Oceanodroma leucorhoa. Next base: position 8,951,623 of record JASVER010000017.1, read on the forward strand.
GAGAGCCTAGTTAATGAAAAAGTCTTCGGACATTGTAAACACTTGATCCCAATAGCAAGAGTGGGAAATAGAATTTATCTAAAGAGCAGCTGTGGGGAAGTAGATGGTTCTAACAGAACTATAGTCACCTTCCATTTTATGTAGTTGTTTGTTTAGCTGGTGCACAAATAGCAAATAAAATGGAATACATGAGCACTATCAGGAATTGTAGATGCTTTGAATTTAGATGGCATGGGCTGTAATTTTCCACAATATCATTAATCCAGATGTTGTAAAGAAAGTAACAAACCAAAAAAAAAGTAAAACCAGCTTGTATCAATGGCACTTACAATTACACAAATTTGATTATTCTTTATGGCAGCTGGGCCTTCCCAATGCTCAGACTAGAAAAAGTATTACTTATGTTAATTGCATTTGCTGAAATTATGTGACTGACCAAATAAATTATTCCATCTTGGATAGGAAAGTTGTTTTGGCCATGGGCAAGAATAGYATGGGAGGTGTATTTACCAAAGTTAAGCTCTGATGAATAACCCAGAGCTAGCAATATAGAGAAAGAAAGAATATGAACCCTTCAAAATTCTTTTCATCTTTGTCAGATTTATCTATCACCTGCCACAGGGGAACTCTACTTGCCGCCTTCATCATTGTGTGATTCATGGGGTCATTTTACTACTTGCCTAACTCCGAACTGTCCAGTTTGTGTACAGCAGATTTCAAGGGAAAAGTCTAGATTTTCTGGTGGGGAACTTTTCTGGCAGAAAGCAATATTACTTATTTCAAAGGCACTCTGCAAGGCTGGCCTGCCTAGTGCAGTATTTATTCATAAAATTGAAGAAGGTAAGAGACAGTCCACATAAGAAATATACTGCCATAAAGTAAAATAATGTCAAAAATATCTGAATATTTTTATTCAGTAATATTAGTCACTTTTTGAATCTTTTTGGTATTGTATTTCTGCAAACACTCTACTGCATGACTTTTACTTGTAAAAATGCACTTGACAAAATGTTAAAAATATTAAAGTTGCTTAAAAGAACAAGATGAAATGACCACTTTCTTTATAAGATTCAGAAGCCTTATACTGTATTAAAGTATGATGCCAATTAAGAAAAAGCTTTACGTATGCTTGACAATATTTATTAGATGTACTACCTTTATTACCTGTCTTATGACCTCCCCTGCTCTTTCATCTTTCTACCCCTCATCTTAAGGTGAGATTTTAAAAGTGATATGCATTTGAGCTCAGCTACCCTGTTATGTCCCTGCCACTGGCATGAGCAGAAGTAGAGGTAAGTCAGTAAAAATGCTTTCAAAAATTCTTGCCTTTTCTATTTCTAGAAAGATCTTGGGTCTCATCTGGTGGAGATGAGTTCCAACTATACAGCCCAAACCATAGGCAAGGTCCAGATTATGGTTGTGTTGTCTGCACCTCTCCTCAGTCTTTCTCACAGCTGTCCTTCCTTCTCAGCTGCTTCCATTAATTCTTGGAGAGAACAGGCATTTCTGTCATGGACAGAAAYGATTTTGATAGAAGTTTTACCTTAAAATAACTTGTAACTTTAAAGTAAATAATGTGCAAATTTAGAAATGTACAACACATTTTGTTTAACACATATGACACTTTTTTTTTTTTTTTAAGGAGTGTTGGTGTGAACGTTTATGAGGATTTTATTCCACTGTTCTGATTATCTTCATTTATCCCACCATTGTGAAACACTGTKTGAGCTTCCCATCATCAATGTAGCCAACTGGATTTTAGGGATCTTAATACAGCATTTCTGGTGCTTAAAGCATAGTTTCTCACTAAAAAGTTGTCATGTTACAGCCAAGACCATATCTCAGCCTAGCTTTGAGCTGCATCCTTCCTCTTCAGCTTTCATTTCTGTGTAGTTCAAGCAGTGACTGGCTTTGTCGTTAGACAGCCCTTGTACTCAGTTCTTCAAAACATGTAGACACAACCCCCAGTTTCAGTGCAGCAATTTCAGATGTGTATCACAGAATAATAGAGAAATTTGAGTTGGAATGAACATCCAGAGGACATCTGCTCCTGTCCCCCCAACCCAGGACAGAGCCAACTTTGAAGTTAGATCCATTTTCAAGCTTGATCCGATAACTCTGGTCCTTGTCCAGCCAAGTTTTCAGTATTTCAAAGGCTGGAGATTTCAGCCTCTCTGGCCTCCGTTCCAATGCTAAACCACTCACACTGTGAAGAATTTTATCCCAATGTCTGAAGCAATTTCCCTTGCTTCAACGAGTGCCCATTGACTCCAGCCATTTTACTGTAACCTCTGAGAACAGTCTGGCTCTGTTTCCCTACACAAATTTCCTCTCGGCCCCCATTGCTCCATTTCTTTTCAGGCTTTGGTCTCCATCCCCCCCAGACCTTGTTTAAGGCACTCTTTATTACTTTAGCAGCCACGTTGGCAAAGATGGTCTTGCCCCACTTTGTCAGATCTTCTGTTCTCTGTCTAGTTATTTACAATTAAATAGCCCTTTCTTGACTCCYTCCTCTTCCTAGGAAATACCTGAACACCATTTTCCAATTTTGCTTCCATTAGGGAGGAGAGGAACAGATCAATTCCTCCTCCTCTCATCCAATATGGTCTGCGTGGGAATAAAAAACTGTTCTCCAGTTGCAYTGGTGAAACCTGGAATGAGCCTACGACCTAATTTCTCTGTTCAGTGCAGGCTGGCTCCTCTTTCTACATCCTACCACGTTGTGCCTACAATCACCTGTATACAGGCACAGATCAGTCAGGGATTCTTATTATACGGACTTTGCACAGACAGAAGACAGTTTTAAGAAGTAGCAGAATTTTTTTCTAAAGCACAGTTAATCCTTGTGTATTGGTAGARTAATAAAACATAATTAATCATGGGTCCTTATCAACAAAATATTTGTTGTTAACGTTCAGAGACACCCCACATCTCTTTTAGTTGGTTGTTTTCTCTTGTGTCTCTTCTCATGTGTTTTAATAATCTGTACTGTTTTTATTTGTCCTGAACAACTAGTCTCAGACTAAATTAAACAAACCACTAGGACCTTAATTTGCCAAGCATTACCTAGAGATTTTTTGTTTAATTAAAAATACTTGAAAGATTCTAACTAAAAAGGCCAGAGAATATTAATCAAAGGAAATGCTATCTAAAAAAAGTAATTGCTCATTTGGTGTGGGCAGCTCAGGTTAAATACCTCAAAGGAACAGCCACATTTTGAAATTTTGAAATTTCAGCTAAAGGAAGGAGGATTTTTCAGTAATTGGGTTCAGTAAGATCTAAATGTATTACGYCTGTTGCTTTACCTGAGGTGCAATTACCACGCTACCTTTTTTCTTTACACAAGCTGTTACCTAAGTATGCTTTAAGCCAAAGACTGCAGACAAACATTTCTAGATTTATTTTTTTTCAGTTATTAATTTAGTCTGCTGATAATTAAAAATTATATTTAGGGGCTAGTCTGAAAATATTCTGAAGGTGTAGTTTATAGAGKGGCAAGCAAGCAAAATGGTTTATATCTATATCTATATATCAAATCTTCTCCCAGAATTTTCCAAAATACTTAAGAAAATATTTAAGTGTGTGTATAAGTATTTTGTGTCTGTGCATATTGTATAACATTTACTACAGCTCTTAATAAAATATAACCATCTCTGGTGTTGAATAAGTTGTCTGTTTAACAAGGCATATAACACCTTGCTGCAGTTTAGGATGGGAAGGAGACTGTCAGTTCATCTGAAACTTCAGGGAAATGTAGGAAGAAGAGATGTCATTATCTGAACAGAAATCAAAAACAAGATGAGTTTTGGCATGGATATTTTTGCAAAGAAAGTTCCTTGATTCCAAAGGGTCTGCCTTTTTCGGTTGTTCTTAACTTCTTTCAAAACAAGATCATCTCTACTAACTTAAAGCCTCAAAACATCACATGGTGACATCAGAGTTATTTAGCAGGGAATCAAAGGGATGAACTGTTAACAACCAAAGTTAAAAATCTGTGTCTTGTGGACAGTATGTCATATATATCCACAAAAAAGCGAACTTTTACTAAGTGCTCCAGATTTGTTACCTAATACTCTGTCTTTTATCTTTTTTATCATGTCTCACATTCACACACTTGATTGCAACCTATTACTTTTTAAAATGTCACGCATGATAGTTAACAGGGAACAGTATTCACTGCATAAACTGGCATTCCCATGGCCTTATGGTTTTGCCTATATGGACCTTTTATAGCAAGAAATGTAAGTATACATTTGGACTCGGTGATCTTAAAGGTCTTTTCCAACCTAAATGATTCTACAATTCTGTAACAAATAGCATAAAAACATTCAGGTCATCACCCCATGTCCTGACCCTACTGACCCAGATCAAATACACWGACTACTCGCAAAGGTAGCGCTTTCTCCTAATCCAGCAGATGATGGGATAGCCATTCCAAGAGCGCACAGACTYGAATGCAGACTTTATCTGTATTTTAAAGTAGGCAGTGATTATTCCRATTTTAGAAGCAGCAGATAAATCCCGTGACATCCATCTGTGAAGGTTTGCCTGTAGGATGGGCAGACAGATACTGTTACAAGGAAGAAATGAAGTCCAGGTAGGTGATAAGACCAGTTTTCAATATAGGGAATGTTTCTGCTTGATTTACTTCCAAAATGCTTACCTATAAATTGAGCTATTAATAATTGTGTGAGAAACAACACCACAGTGGTTAAGGATGCACAGCAGACGATGTGAACAATTTCCAAAGCAGAGAGTTTAGCTCTAACACAGCCTGCTCAACAATGATGCTTTTAGAAACAAAAGACACTTTCAGAGTAGCTGAATACCTTATTTATATAATTGGTTATCCATTCACCATGGTATATACATTACCGTGCCTGACTAGAGGCTCTAGCTTGCATAAATTATTGTGGTAACCAAAATGTAAGCTAGAGTAGAACTGSGCAAAAGTTGTCCTTTATAGAAATACCTTTTGCAATTGTAACTTCATYCAAAGTATATTTTTAATGAAGTTATTACCGTTACAAATTTGAGAAGATTAGTTGTTTTGGGTGAATTAATTGTGGACAAGAATGGAAAATTCAAAATGTTTTATCATTCAATTTTATTTTAGTGTCTGTTTAATTCAGCCATCTCTGTTTTTCCTGTATATGAAAAAATTAACAATCCCCTTGGTGCTGCTTTCCTTTTCACCTGCTCTATCTTCAGACATATTTTGAAACAGTTAGAAGAAAGTTTACTGATCATGAGCAACTGATGTGGAGAAATTCTATTTTGTAATTCGATCAGTGGTATCAGTACATACAATTTCTAAAGCAATAGTAAGTTTTACTGGATAGTAGATTTAGCTGGATTTATATGGGATCACTCCTTGAAAATGAGATATGGATTTGCAGGTCAATTGTGTTTGCTCCCCCARGGTTTGTGGGTCATGACACGATTCCTAAGTAACTGGTATTTGTATATGTCTCACTTTAAAATATCCAACCTTAGACATGAACAAGCAGCATGATACTCATAAGATGCCAGGCATGATTTCCCTAATGAGGTGCTCAGAGTCTGTAATCACTTCTGAAAATGCTGGTCCATGTTTAATCAATTTTACCAGATATTGTGAAATGTCAGGACTTACTMCTACCAGTTTTATTTCCTTAGAATGGGACATAAAATCATTATCTCTTGATTTATAACTGCTCACATATAACTTCATTTTTAATGACAAACAATTCAATAAAAAGCAATTTTAGCTGCAGATATGAAAACTGATGCAAATAAGTACAAAGAAATATGATGTAATGTATAGTTACCATTTACTTTCTCAACCTTTATGGAAATCCCACAGGAGGATTATAGTTTCGTATAACTTCTTAAGAGATTCTGACCTTGTTATTTGCACTCATATTTAGGATTAGAAAATTTCTCCAGCTGATGGTGATTGCGGTATGAGATAAATTGTGAAATTCCACAGGCTACTGCTGCTATGTGGTGCAGACCATAGCTGCCTTCAGCAATCACTCATTGTGCTCACAGAACTGGTAGCATTTTTGCAATCATCATGTCCTGGCATGCATATCAGCCACCCCAGATAAGAACACCACCAGATTAGGACACGGTACAGAACCGTGGCTCCACAGAAGTCGGGGAATCCAGGAGGTGGTCGGGGTGAGCAGCTCAGTGATGCTGCAGTAATGACGGGAGCTACCAGGGGTTTCAGTGCTGGTCCACATGGCAACACGGAATCTCCTCTGAAGTATTTTGTCTTCGGTCCTTAAAATAGGAGCCACGTTGACTTTACCACAGTCACAGTAGATGTTCATCTGAAAGCTGCTGGCCCAGATCTTCCGCCCCAAGACAGAATTGAGTGTTGTGTAAACCTTTCCTGACAGACTATCATCTTCTTGGAAACCCTCAGTGACAAAGATAGTACAGCCACCTCTGGTAATCTCTTCCCATGCTCCACTGTTATTAGTCTTTTCCTTTTACCTTACCTTGAACGTCCTCATCACAATTTAAAGCTACTGCTTCTTGTCTYATAGGGTGCTTAGGGAGAATCACCTCTTCTTCTTTCAATAATGTTTTATATATTTGAAAATCTATCATGTTTACCCTCACTGAACTAAAAAAATGAGAAGTAATTCCAGTTTGACAGCCAGCGAGTAAAAACATATGATGCAATCGGTTAACAGAGATTTCAGAGGAAAATGAACCGTAACTGAGAAWGTGAACACCTCTGACTTTTATAGACAATTATGCCAGGTTCAAATTCCCGTATGGAACTCTTGAATTACTTTCTGCAGAAACTTTAAGCACATCCAAATCCAATATTCAACAGTCTAAAATATAGTTTAGAAATAATGAAAGCTTTCTGTGATATTTCTAGAGCTTTTCCTCCAGTTTCACAGGCACAGTRCCGTGGTATCTCAATCCATAGTCCTGATACCAAGGGAAACTAGAGAATACTTGACCAAAACCTCCKGAAGTGTAGGGTTTACATTTGGGAACAAGTGGAGTCCTTTCTTCCATTGCTTGGCCACACTAGTTTGGTCCTACTTATTACTGGATCTGACCTGATCACATGTTGCTATGAGAAGGGACCTTTTTTTGCACCTTCCATGTGTCCATTAAAGCCAAAGTTTTTGATAGTTTCTTGACAGGTCAATATAACCCACCACAATGTAACACRCTCCACATAAGGTTAAAGTAATGATCTCAAAACAGGACTATCAGCTCTGTGTGTTAGTCTTCACAATAGATTTTACAATAGTCATATGTGCATCTGACAGTCAAAAGATAAACAGTTATCAAGTGGAAACAGAAAACAGCTCAAATGTGGTATCACCTCAGCTGTGCATAGTGCTAAGCTCTATTTAAAACTGCCATGCAACTGCATCTGTTGAACAAACTGGTACCGAGGAACATTTTGTTTGGCAAAGTAAATGAGAAAAAGATAAACTACAGAGAAGATTATTCCCCCTGTACTTTTGGTTTGATAAGTAATAGTGTATTTAAGTAGGATAAATGAAAGAAAACTTCAATTGTAGGAAGTGAATGGAGGGATCCAGCTTTGCCATCTACATCTCCTCTGATCTAATTCTACCACAGCCCGCCTTGGCGAGCCCGTAATCTCTCAGCAAACATTGCAGGATTGCTTCTCAGYGATGTTAGGGGACCGACTCGGGGCCTCTTTGCTTCTGTTTGTGCCTTCTCACAATACCAGACTTATAATACCATGTATTCAGTGAAAAAGAATAATGGCGGAGAAAGGAGACTGCACAACCCCAGGTGAGTCAGGGTGACTGTGAACACTTCCTTTATCAGCGTGTCCTAACAGTTAACCTGGAATAACAGGTTAACACCACCATTCTGGCAGTGATAAAAGGTGCAGGCTTATTTACTAGACACTAAGATCAGTGGTTCATTTTACCTAGGTCTTCAAACAGATGTCAAAGAGTTCAGGTCACTAAAGGTGTACCTAGCAGTGATATATAATGCTGTGTATAAATACCAATTACTTAAGCTGTCAGGTCCACAGAGAAAGATCAGCAAAAGAGTCTGCAGGAGGAGTAGAGGGAAAACAGGAAAGAAGAGGAAATKATACTAAAACACAACCAGCCGTAGGCTGGTGACACCCTGGAAGAGCAGTTCTTCCCTTCAGCGGGGACAGAGATCAAAGTCCCCGAACTCCCCTTCCCCGGGCGCTTCTGCACTGCTGCCTCCGTGCTTCCCTCCGCAGCCTCTGCTCACTCAGCTGCCTTAAAGTCTGGCTACTCCCCATATCGACAGACCTGGATAAGAAGAACCAGTCTGTGACTCGGTAAGTATTTACCGTGCTAAAAAATAATCAGACTATGTGATTAATGGTCCTTGTTTTTTTCGTGTTCCTTGTCAGTGCCTTTGAAACAATTATCATATTAATAAAGAATCAACGATATGTCAGTGACTAAAAGAGTGTTTGAAGAAATGAGGGCAATGTACTAATCATAACTCTATTACATTGACATGGAAAAATTATGACCAGATATAGGCCTCGAACACTTGACTTTTTCTTCTTCTGGTTTGCTTTAATTGGAAATTTAAGAAAATGATTTTGCCATTAGATAACATTGCTCAGATTCTTTTCAGCTCTGCTTGGAGTGCCAGATTATTTTTTTTAATTTGTAAGAGTCAAAAGCTGCCCTAAGATTACAGGAAATGAGGGTCTGACCAGTTTCTTCAAAATCCTCTTCATCAGACTAATGATACTGTATGGAAAACTCTTGGATGGGGAACAGTATAAAAATTTGGGACAACAGACAGAATACATACAAACCAGAAAAAAAGCCCACACTTCTCAGAGCAACAAACTCTTCTCAAGGAAGAATCTCCTAAAGACTTATTCTCTTCTGTTAATACTGTGTTATCCTGAAATCATTGAAAAAGGTCATGCATTATTATTCAAAGAATTAGATATTTTTTGAATTTATTCTTAATTTAAAGTTGTCTGCAAATAGTCACTTTTTAAAAATACCCATGAACAGCATCAGTCGCAGAGGCTGATGGTTTACAAGGCAGTTGAGTAGCAGAGTGATAGGTGTTATATGAAACACTGCTGGCTAGGAAACTAGATGGCGTATCGTGGTGAGCCTGATTTTCTATTATTGGGGTCCCTCTCATTTTTTTTTTTCTTATTGTGTAATGGATCACCAGGCAATTATGCTTGTTACCTCTGCTACCTATTTCTCAGCAATGTTGTTTAGGAAAGTTGATCTTACTTCTTGACATGTAGCAGCTACCACTCCTTATGAAAATACTCACATGCCATGACGTACATGGAGAGAAAAGGCCACCAGCATCTTTAAGAAGTACTCCTCTAACCAACATCATACACAAGAATTTGGTACCTGTGAGTGCAAAGAGGTACCACTGTGCAAAGAGGAGCACACGGAGGGAAGCAGAGACTCCTGCTGCCTTCTTGAAATGTGGTTGGTGTGCTGTCTGACACATCATTTAAAAATAGATAGAAGGGATCCGAAGGGGTCATCCAATTTATCTTCCTGTCTTCTTCTATCTAAACTACCTGACCATTTTTTGATTCATCTTCTCTGAGCAACTTTCAACAATACAGATCCTGCCTTCATTTATTTTGCCCTTTTTATTTCCACCCCCACCGCCCCGCTGTCCCAGGCAATGCATTTTATAGCTCACCTTTGGCATACCAGGGAATTGAAGGCTGAAAGAGGTCCTTAAGGTCACCTCGGCTGACCTCCTTGCACGTCATACGTTGCAAATTACAGCACCAGTTTACTCTGCATCTGTGCAACAAATCTGGGCCTGAAGAGACCAAAGCATACCTGATCCCATTACAAACCTGAGGGGAAAGATAATGTTCTTTTTGGCAGCTGGACGCTAACTTTCGCAAAACGCATTAAAATGTAGCCCAGCCATTGCTTTTATTTCTCTTTAGAGCATTTAACCTCTTAAATATGCTAAAGTGCTATTGTAAAGAAAACATTCAGAACCTATATTCTTCGAGCACAGCAATACAGCTTTCAAGTATGGTCTGTGAGTTGGCATATTGCCCAGGAGAACAGCTTATAACTGCTCTCACAATGAGTTTTGTTCGTAAAGTAAGTCTTTATACGTGTTTTCAGGAAATGTCCGGGGCGAGTATGGGCAGCCCAGGTAAATAATTTCTGATTAATCACAGTTCCCTCACTCCATTCCTTGCCTCTCTCCCTGAACTCTTCCCTTGACATTTCACTATTTACTTCATCACTGGGCTTGATAGGATGCAGTCTGTATTTCTAACTTGAACCTATTAAGCAGAAGTGCTTAACAGCAGCAATAATTTACAAGATAGACAGGAAGGCAGGGACAAGACTTTCTGAGCAAGTGTAATATTAAACCAAGCAAAGGTTTCACCTGGAGAAAAATGTACCACAGCTCCAAGCTGATGCAGACATGTGCGTTGTTTCAGGTCAACATCATTTTTTTTCAGCAGAGTCATATGCAGTATGTAATTTATCTTGGAGAACTTGGGCTTGTTCTTGGTGATGATTTTCTTTTTAGACCATATAGCATTATTCCCATTGCAAGCATACGGTTGCTTTTTGTATGTGGGGAAAATACCACACCTCGTCTACATCCAGTGAGGTCAAATAAGGCTAATTTAAATTCTGAATTAATACTATGCAAAGGTGAAATTTATTTGTGTGTTTAAATTAATAGTCCAATATCCAAATGTGCAACTCAGAGTGTTATCAAACACTTGTTAATGTCTCAGTCACTCAACTGCCTATTTTATATCACATGGTGAAAGTTCCTGTTGCACTTTATCCTTGCAAAACCTAAAAGTTTATGTTTTTTCCCGACTGGTATAGCTTCAGTAAAAGTGTGAACTAAGTTCTCATTACAGAATCTTTGATGAATAATAGGTAAAATGTCAGCACCATCCATGATACTGTCTGCAAAGATGGCAAGTAGGAAAAAAAGCCACCAAAAACAAAGCCAAGAGATTTTACATCAAAAGCTGAAGAAATCCAACTTACAAACAAATGCATAAAAAAAAATTCTCTGCTTTTTTACACTTATTCATCAGAATGTAACTTCCAATATCTTTATATGGTGGCTATTATGCACGCTTTTAAAATTTCAGCAACTTTTATAAGATATCATTTTTACAGCCAAGGTGCTCCTCTTGATATTTGATCTGACAGAAATGTGTCAGGCAGACTGGAACGATTGACAGGCGCCACTTCAGAGCTCTAGTTTGCCAAAAACTTGATGGGGAGTACTTTTTGTTTGGAAGGAAATGAGCACTTCATTTTTAGCCACTTGGTACTCAAAACCACTTGTTAATTGCTGATTTTGTAATGTCCCCTGTTGTTCCAYATAACTGAGGATCCARGAATTTGCTGAAAATCGTGCATTTATAAGAGCTGAGCATCGCTTTTCTTCATATTTGGTAAATTGCTTGTGCAATTCTCAGGTTTACTTTTTATTAGTGATGTCTGGAGGCTGTTTTTTAGCAAGACGTGAAACTACAAGGTTGAGGTTTATTAACAAATAAATTTGGATATACACCGGTTGGATTCATTCAACAGAACTAACTTTCAAATCTACTGCAGTGCACCCACCAAAATAAGGATTGTCACCAGAGCTGCTGCATTCTTCCATCCTACGTGGTTTCCTTCTTGCTTAGTCCTTGCATGTGTCTGATTGTAACAGAGGGTTGGAGGCTGCTTCCCTAGGACAAGATGTGTGTGAAAGGGATTTTGAGAAGGTCTTACTTGACCACTGATATGGCTTGGGACCAAAAGACTCCCTGTTTTTTTGGAAGCAAGGAAGAATCTTTCTCACTCTCAAATTGAATTCTTTAAGAATGACTCTTTTGTTCTTTCKCAATATAAGGAATGAATTGTTTCTCTAGGTCTTTGCACAGCTGGTATGGCACTAATGCAAGAGTAAACCGGCCACTGATCTGTAGCCACCTTCCCTCCCCTCATCTTTGTGGCCCAATGTTTTGACATCTCTCCTGCGTTGGCGCGGTACGGCTGTGTCACTGCGTACTTAGCAATGCCAGTGCCTCAGTCAGGTTGGTAAGACTGTGAGAGATGCCTCATCCTGCTTCTAAAATTTTGACAAGCAAGAAATGGTTACGAAGAACCTGGAACTTCTCTTCTTCAGATGAAAGCCGGTCCTGGATTTGCTACTCTCACAGGTAAGCTACAAAAATGATGGGTTTAGTGAGGGGTTTTTGYTTAGTCCACAATTAAGGAGTAGAAAACAATTTTGCAGCTGGGTTGGCTGAGTTAGAATAGGTTTGTTAAAGATTTCTGAACACTCAGAGAATTTGATAGACTTTCCTGCGGCTATTGTGCGGTATAAAGGCATGTCCTTTCTCCAAYACTTAAAGCTGTCATAAGTAAAGTAAAACTCAAACTCATTTGCATGCAGAGATTTGTTGATTTGTGAATCCCCTGGATTCCTTCTCTAATAAAACCCGGTCATGTGTCTGTTTGCAGATACCAACAAAAAAAACAAGTTGCAAGAGGGGGTCAGACCASGATTTGGAATTTTGCGACACAATCATGCATAATTTGTCCTCAATTGATTGAAGCAGCTGATTASCATTGAATAAAACCATTTCCCGATTTGAACTCATACTCTGCTTATACATCTATTTATGCTGTTGGCCATGCCATATTGTAATTGTYCACCCCACAATTAGATGTGGCTTTGTTTTCTCCTTTATGCTATCGCCTTACTGCAGGTGCAGCCTTACGATGAGCTAGCCCGGGATGTTCTCAGAGTTCTTGTTTCTGCGTAACATCTTGGAAAACTAAACAAACAAAATCTGTCCCTGTAAACCCCTCRAGGCTGACAAGCAAGCTGAGTATGAAATTTGTTACATCCTACAAGTTGTGCTGTCTAGTGATGAGGAATGCTGTCTGTCAGCTTTCCTTTGCAGCTAATTTCTTAAAAAKCATCCCCATGCTGCAAGAAGGAGGTATGGAAGCTTTAATGAATAAAAAGCTGTTGTCTGGAAAGTATGCTGCCGTTCTTGCTTTTGTTCTCTTTCACCTATGAAAAAATAAAAGCACCCCAACTCCAAAAGAAGTGGGGAAAAAAACATGAGCGGGCATCTAATCTGCCCCATGCTAGTAAGATCAAGTGTAATAAAGCAATTTTCAGTAGAATCTGGCTTCTCTTTATCTGTTTTTGCTTAGCACAAGAACAGAACAGCATAATCTGACCCTCTTCTTTAGACTTTTCCATACCCTTAGTTATCTTTGGGTAAATTTGTGGTATCAGCATTGATTTAAAAATTAATTTTAATCACAGTATTTGCAACCCATTGGAACAGTTATTGAGAAGCTAAAAATGGGGATGAGCTTCCAAGTGTCCATCTCTTCTTGGCAGACATCAGTGAAACATCCCAGTGACCTATGAGCAGCCCACTAGTGGAATGGCCCATAGCTGGGGGCAGAAAGCAAGTCCTGATCACATGGAGGCACGTGGATCCTGGCCTTACAGCAAACTCTTGCTCCCAGGTTTATGGTAACTGTCTCTGGCTTCTTCACAAAATGCAGCATTTTTTCTACCAGAAAATTTAGCGCACAATGCTTTTGCTTGCCAAGGTAGATTTCACAGTGAATATAAAGCCTCCAGCAAGGTAGAAAAAATATTATGTATAAGATAATGGGAATAGGTTAGTAAAGTCCAGGAATTGTAACACAAAAAATTCCTTTTGCATGAGAAATAACAAGCAAACMGAAAATGGTAATGTGCATTTTGACCTCAGGAAACCCCTGCATAAATTTCTAAAATAGAAGAGTTCCTCACTATATTCATAGTTTTCTTAATCAAAGTGATTCTTTGGGCAAGGAGTACTTTTCAATGATTAGATGAGGGTAAGGAGGACACAGAAGCTCCAGAGAATTTCGTGTCTTCACCCTTATGCAAGATGTTTTTCTGGTATGGATGTTTGCTGTTACCACAGGATGCCTGGTTTAAAGACAGATGAGCGAGGCTGTACTGTGCTCGGCTAAAGCACCTCATGGAACATCATTTTCCAGATCAAAGCATACCGTCAGATCATTCTCATCACTTCCCCATCTCTTCACCTCGTCCCATCACTTATGCTACCCCCTGCATGTTATCTTTTCTTCCAGTGTTGAAAATGAGTGGGATGTGATAGGCACCCCTTCTTTAGTCCCCATCCACCTTTGTATGTGCACTATTTTTGGACCTCACTGGAGAGTCTTGAATTTATTCAGTTAGGCTGCCACTTATTCTTTTCCCTCTTTGACTGATGAGTTCCATTATATGTGCAATCTCTGTTTTCATTACCAAACTGTGGTATTTTACATGGTCACATTTGGAGTGATTATACATCTTGACTATGTGCTTTCCTGATTACAAGTTTCCCTTGTGAGGAGCTCCATCAGCACCTTGATTTTCTTTCTGATTTTTTCTGTCTCAAAATCTTAGCACTTTACTGGGTTTTTGTTAGCAGTGACCTCGACCTTGAGATGGTATTCAGACAGAAGCTTAGGGTTTCTGTTAGGTATACATCAGTTGCTCAGTAGTCTACATTTTCCACCAGTAGAAAATAAAATACCTCAGCTGAAGTCAAAGGAAGAAACTACAATGCAGACAGAATTTTTAAAACCTGAATTCAAAAGTGTTTTTCACAGTTAATGCAGTACTCCCAGTCTTTCCTGATTTCAGCCACTGGAGGAAGACTGCTTCTAATTAGAGTCTGACTCCAGAACTGAACACCTTATTTTTAATCTGTTCCCAATGCAGGCAATGTAGATACAGCCTGCCTTAGAGGGTGCCAGTTCTGAACAGTCTGGACTCAAGCAAGCCCATACCAGCTGGCTCAGGAGGGTGGTAAATCCAAATATATTTATGTTGCAGAAAAGATCCAGGTTGGGGAGGCGACACTCTGCACCTTAAGAAGACACTGAGATTCCATGGGTTGTGATATATTACTCATTGGGCTGTGAGAGCCTGTTTAGGTCTTAGTGTCTTCATGAAGTCATTTCCCATGACTCCTTTGACAAGGGGCAGAAAGACCCGARGCAGCCTACAACCAGGGAATAAAACACACACAGCAAAGTCATTTTACTAAATAGATTATTGTTGGAAAATACAATTTCAGAGTGACAGGTATTTGTTGCAAATTCAGRTCTAGTGCAGACAATAGCTTCAGCAAAAGATGAAAGTGGAAATATCCTTTACAAGTCAAGATACTTCCAGTTTCAATCTTAAAGCAAGAAATTTAACAGAAAAGGTTGAGAGGGTTAAAACAGTTGCTCTAAACCAAAGCAACGTGGTTTTGCTCAGCTTTTGTGCCGTGTAATGGTCTTTCAGACCATCTTTCAGACTCGGGACAAGGAACTGTTGGCATTTTTCATTTCTTGAGCAYCTGAAGTAGGTGTGCCTACAGATTTTTGCATTGACTTCTGGCAGTCCCAGTATAGAAATTCTCTAAYCCATTTCAAGCACAAAATTATTCCGAGGAACCTACTGAGGCTAGAAATGGAAAAGCCTAAGGTATGGAGGACCTGCTGGGCTGACATTACATGCCCAGCATGCGACCAGCGTCAGGGAGACCGCAGCATTGTGGCCAGCACAGAGAGCCCCGTGGCTGCTGGCTGGAGCCCACACATGTACATCAGGAGAGGAACAGCTTCTGCTCAGAGAAGAAAATGATTCTGAGGGCTGCCTTATACAGTGTCAGCTTATAAAGTCCGTGCTTATTCAGCCCCGCTTGTAAAGTCCGTGCTGGTTGTACTGGCTGTGATGGGAAATGAATGAGCACTGGCAAGGAAAGCCTCGATCGCGGGATGTGACAGTGTTAAATTAAGCAATCAGTATTAATTTTATTCTTGATAAATGTCCCGCTCTTTTCCGAGCATTGGGAATGACTTTGGGAGGTGGGCTTTTAAAACTTTCTTCTCAAAAGCTTGTAATACAATTAGTTTAAAAAAAAAAAAAAACGCTAGTGAAAATAATTTAAAAATCCTTCCTCTTTTTTTTAATATTTGCACTTCTTTGTATTACTGCTCACAAACAGCTTCTGTTCTGTTTCCCATGGATTTATAAATGCATATGTTATCCATAGGCAAAGACAAAGATCCRGTGTTTAATTATGGAAGAAACTGAATCATCAGTTTATATCACTTTAAATCCTCCTAGTCTCTCCTGGTATTAGAGGGACTCCCTTGGAGGTGGGCTGATGTTTCCCCATGGCATTATGCACGGCCCCAGTAGATACACTCCACCATCCAGAGCTGCTTTCCTTCCCAGCTCAGCTGAGATTTCATAATGCATGGTAGCAGCTGGGGATAACTACAAGAGGACTATAAGCCCACCTTCCAAATGGTCTGGTTCCTATGAGGCAAAGGCCATGCTATATGATCGCTGAAGGAAAAACATGAGGCTCTGGGATTCCTTCTTCCCATGTCTGCAGTTGTCCATGATCTCAACATCTTGAATCTTAATTACTAGATTACCAAGGGCACTACATGATGATTTTTTTCCTTGTTCAACTGATGAAGAAACCTGCATGTATCCAGCCATGTAAAGCGTAAAGGTGAGGAGATCCTGTCTTACGGCAGGCAGCGGTGAGGCCTCATTTGGAATTCCCTGAGCAAATCTGGGCACACAAATGGGCAAAGGAAGATGAATGTGAGTTGGAACAGGAGCAGGAATAAGGAGCTTGATTTATGGGGGAAGCCTAAAAGAGCTTTCCCTTTTGAGCATAACAAAATTATTTTTGTGAGGGAACCCAGCTCCTCACTCTAAGCACATCTAGGTAGGACGAAACCAGTACAGAAAGCACGGGACCAGCACATTAACACCAGGGCACAAGAACAGGTAGAAAACACCATGCCTGAAGYTGAAGGACTGCAAGACTACTGATGTTTTCATCCAGCCTTTCCAGCAGGGACCATGACTYGTGCAGGTAAAGGGGGAGCCTGGCACAGAGACAGCTGGTGTTGGAACCTGCTTCTCCAGGAACGGGACTTGGCAGCTCCATCTTATCATACCCTGCACTGCTGAGAGGCACTGGCTGTAGCCTTGAGCAGAGRTCTGGAGGGTTAATCAGGATTTTTTCATTCATAAGCCATGGCTCCAGAGAACTGAAATTTAGAAGCACTGGTGATGATAAAMATGTTGAACCTTCCAGCTGCAGATTTTTGTCAGACAAGAGCCAAGAAAAAGATGATGAGAGTGGTCATAAGCAAGGGAATCCTGTTGTGAGAAGAAAGATGCTGTCATATCCCATTTACTGTTACATGCCTATTCCTGTTAATGTGTTTCCATTGCCTTCAGAGATCAAAGCAATCGTTACAGGGACTGGAGCAGAAAAACACTTAGGAAGACCTCATCTATATGCTACTCTTATGGCCATGCTTGTGTGGCAAAATCATGTCTACACATAAGTGCCTTTTTAGCAATGTATTTTGGGAAAATCTAGGTAGCTTTCCCATATTGCTTCAGTGAGAAAGTGAGAAAGAAAATTGTGCGTATCCAGAGAACGAGCGAACGGAGCAGCRGCACCAGGGGGTCCCTGCGACAGGCTCCCAGCCAGTTTTGTGGAAGCGTTATGGGCTATTTGAATTTTCTGAAAGTGAAAAGTCTCAGCCAACCATATTATATTTCCGTGATSCCTGCTAGGCTACAGAGAAGCATGTTACAACCAAGCTCAGTAGAAAGGATCCAAGCTAGGCAGGATGATTCGTGATTAGCTGCCCTATATACCCATATAAACCATGTTGTGCATGAGCTTAATCTGCCTAGGTCCTACTCTCTCAATCAGGCAAATCAGGTGCCTTATTGTTTGTGGATATGGACAGGGACATTTGTCAGTCAACTTCAGCCTTTACAATTCACAGACCTGTCCTAATATTTGAGTCGTCTTCAATGAACAAAAGCTCTTCCTCTGGAGGGAGAGGGCCAGCAGGCACTTTGTCAGGTTAATTAAATCCAACAGTGCTGCCAATGTTGCAGCTGTCAGAACTTACAAAAGAACCAGACTTGTGTAAGCCTAGGGAATCAGTGAAGTATTTTATGGCTTATACAAACCCTTGTAAGCAAAAAAAAAATAAATAATCAAAGCAGGGGGCCAAAAGGTCTAAATCAAAGAACTTTTTCTGACTGAATCTTTCTAACATCTTGGATGTGAACCTGATGGATATTCTTCTCCCCAGCAAAGTTGAACTGAATGTAATGAAATAACTTACAGTACTTAGAAGCAGACTGAGGAAACTTCATAGAAAAACATTTGAAATTCACAGTCTCTTTGATGAGATGATGCTTAATACACTTAATGATGCTAGTGTTAAGTAGCAAAATCCTTTACTGTCCTGAGGCCAAAGTTGCTTTAATAAAGGAGAGAGAAGAGGCAAAAGATGTTGAGCCATGGCTCTCCTGTCAGCCTATTTAATTAACATTGAATATTAACTGAAATGTTAAGTAATCATCTCCAGTAAGGGGTATGGAAATGAGTATGCTTCAGCTAGGCAAAATTCATTGACATACATTAATATATTCATATTACATAGTAATGCTCTAGTGGGTCCATCTTTTCAAGCTTCTTTCCTTTCTTTTTCTATTCATACTGACAAAACCCTATTCCTGAACATCAAGTCTGGGTTCATCATTATAATAGCTCTAATCCTAATAAATGTCGCCCTATGTTAGAGAGGTATTTTTTTATAAATTCTCTTTCTTTTATTGAGCTTTCCCTTCGTCAGATATATTAGTTATTTTGTATTTAAAAAATCATCTTGAGCAATATTTTGTTGCTTTCAACCTAAAATCTCAGATTACAGGTGTTTTAAATTTTGAGTTGTATCTAAATGTTCTAATCATAAATAATATTTATACACTTTTGTGAGGCATGGAGACCAAAACACTGCTTAGACTTTTGGCATACATGAAAAAGTGTCAATATTTTATTTGCGGCTAAATACATTTGTACTTAATTTTCCTGCTCTCTTAAACACAAATGAATTTAATTCACAGAATTTTATTTCTTGGGTAAACACTCAGAAGTAATCTGTAATGAGTTATTGTTTAGAGTTACGGAGCTGAAGCTGGACCTTCCTCAATTTATCCAGTGCCTGTTTCTATATCTTAACTGCCAAATCCTATTAAACTTAGTCAATTCAATGGTATTGGGCCATTTTGGAGGGAGAGTGGTGTGATTTTCTTTTAGTTTGCATTGAAAAACAGCGGGCATATTAACCTGAGATGAATTGCTAACGTCTGTATTCATCCATGCTTTAATGTCCATGACCAGAGACAAGGAATTTGCAAGTCTGCTTGGTGTTGATGTGACTTGCATATTCTCAGAAGTGCTTGAGAAGAGGAGACTGCTCCAGAGAATATTCATGTTATCTCTTTTCTCCAGGTGCTTGGTTTTTCATGTTTGTAGAAGAAACAAGAATACCATTTTGTAGGCTAGATATAAGGATTCAAAAAGTCTTAATGTCTATATTTGTTACCAATGGCATTTCTGTGCAATTATTCCTGGAGACTTTAGGGAGGATGTGACGAGGGGAAGCACTGGAAATCCCACAGAACGACAAAATGATGAAAGCTAGGTGTAATATGGGGCTACCTTTATGTTTTCTATCATGGAATTTCACAGCAAAAGGCAAAGAGGGAAGCGACTGCAGTTAYAACAGGGCAGAGAGAGAGATGTCAAGCATGGAAAATCCAAGCTCTCTTTGAGCTGAATGTAGGAAAATAATAGAAAAGATAAGTGAAACCTTTAAAAAATGTGGTCATAACAATGTGTTCTTCAAATAGGAATCATTTAATCAGAATCTTCTGGAAGATTCCTAGGCAAATGGGGAGAAAATATTTACAGCTACAAGGTGCAGGTGTGGTAATGTTTTATTGTCCTGCCTTATACCTACCCTTTCTCCATTCAGAACCACGTGGTAACGGACTCCTTAAGTCTCGGCTCCATATAGGTGAAAGAGAGCTACATAACTATAAATAGATATTTGAAATCCAGATCGCTGGAGATCACTTGCATCCACGGCCATAGCACCTACGCTCTTGTATGACATTTTCAGCATAAATATAGTAGTTCCAGGGCAGAAGTTAACTCAGCGTAGGTAGGTGTCTTTCAGAATGATCAGCAATGAATGCCCAGCTAATAGGTCAAAAAAAAGCATTTGGCACTGCAGTGTTACAGCCATGCCTTTCACCAAATTGAGCTCCGTTCAGTTGGGTGTGTATGTTGCCAGCAGACTCCTGAAAAAGTTTCAAGTGCCTTTATCTTTCTGTCAGTTCAGCAAGAAACAAAAAAGTGCTCAGACCTTTGCAAGATCAACCCTTGGCAGGCCAATTAAATTAATTCTCTGCCTGTATGCAAGTATTACAGGCTATTGAAAATGTTTGCTGCAATTTCTTTKTATTGCATAAAAATTGATGAATTTTCAGAAGTCATTATCTTCATCAAAACCAACCTGTTCTAATTAGACATACTTCACTTCAAGAATAGTTGATGTTTATTTGTTTCTGGTGCCATCTGCTTTTACTGCTACAATAGACATTTCTGGGAAATTGAATATGGTAATGCTTTTTTTTTACCTCTTGTGTAACACAAACTTATTTTAACATGTCTCTATCTGAAAAGCAGACCAAAATAAAGGAGAAAACAAACATGCAAGAAAAATTTATCTAGCTTTCCCTGATAACCGGCTACTCTAAGCAGTTTGAAGTTGTTTTGTACTTTATTTCCCAAATATCTTGTAGCAGTCAAAGGTCTAYGAAAAATGTCAAATTATCCATTTTTATTATTTCTAGTGGGTAAAGGCTCYACTGTCTGTGTATGCTGGCAGGTTTCCTCTTTAGACTGATGAGGATCGAATGGCCTCTATGAGAATACAGTTTAAGAGTGAAACTCTTCTCGCCTGCTTCCACTTGAATACATATTCAAGCTGTTTCAGCTGAACACCAAAAATTTTATTGTAAACTTTCGTTTGGGTTATTAAATGGGGAATCTGTATTTGTTCTTTTTATTTAAAGGTATCATAATGAAGTGGCACAGCCTATTCAGTCCAGCTAAACTGTACTGACCTCCTGTAGCCAAGGTCTTCAGAAGAATAATCTAACCCTTAAATATTATCATTTTCCTTTTGCTCTCTGAGTAGGTTTGTGATGTCTCCTCGAATGAGAGTGAGCTGTTTTGAATCTTCACAGYCAGACTATTTTCTATGGTTTTATCATCATTCTCTTTCTTGTGTCAAAAAGAAAACTGAACAAGGGCAAAATGTCATTGGCTTAATATACTGTAGTGTCAAAAGTTATGATCAGTAATAGAAAAGAGGGCAGACTGATTATTTTGGAAACAGTTTCCTATATTCTAATGGGCAAGGTGAATAATGCAAACTAAATAACTGCCTGTGAAAGCCCTGTCTCACTTTCTGTCTGTGGCATRGCAAAATGATTATATCTGAAAATTAACTTAGTTTTAAGATAGGACTCAGTTGGCAGACACTATGTTGAGCTAAACTACAGCTTAGTTCAGCCAAGGCTCAAGGACTTGGGAAAATAGCTTCTCAATCCTTCAGATCAATGGGTGCAGAAGATATCKCCAGATGGTAATTGTTGACTAACAGCCCAATCTGATGTCCTCTCAAGTTAAAGATAGCTCATATAGCCAGTCAGGGTACATATGTACCTGTTTGGAAATTACCTTACTGCAGTTCATAGGAGCTGCATGCTTCTATTACAATAATCACATTTACTTTTAGAGCTAGCATTAGGTGCCAAAAGACTGAAAGTCACAGATGATTAAACTAGTYCTTCTTTCTCTCATGAAGGAGTTCCTCACAGGTCTACATCAAGATGATCTAATCAATGGGGTTGATGACTTGGTGTTGATTTTACCCTGCTGAAGATAGATGGAGGATACCACTACAGAGAGTCACTGAACTCCCAGCTAGCATCAGGTATTTGTCAGCAATTCCACAAAATTCTAAAAATATTATACTTCTGCTAACTTTATCTGTCTGATCGTGAACATTTAAATATACATAGCTCAAAACCCGATGACTACTGAGTGAAAAGAACATGAAAGGACCATCTATCTTCCCCTTTGTAACAGCAAAAAAAAAATCATTATTTRAAAAGATGAAAATATGCATAGCAGTGCCAAACATCAGGTTCCTTCTTTGCTCAAAGGCCCATTAAAGTTCACTGTATGATAGTAACTTTACTACATTAATGAATTCCTTTGAGGAATGTACTTTTATCTCTCATAATAAATGCAGTCATTTAAATCTTTGAGTTTAGGGGATTTTTAATTCATCGCATACGACTATGTCAGATTTCTTCAAATCACTTTCCACAAATCCTGGTGTCTTATTTTTCTCTAAATCACCCCRTGATTTAAAATAATCATAGAATCATAGAATAGTTTGGGTTGGAAGGGACCTTTAAAGGCCATCTAGTCCAACTCCCCTGCCATGGGCAGGGACATCTTCAACTAGATCAGGTTGCTCAGAGCCCCATCCAACCTGACCTTCARCGTTTCCAGGGATGGGGCATCTACCACCTCTCTGGGCAACCTGTGCCACCCTCATTGTAAAAAATTTTTTCCTTATATCTATATCTTCCTGAATCTACCCTCTTTTAGTTTAAAACCATTACACCTTCTCCTGTTACAACAGGCCCTGCTAAAAGGTCTGTCCCCATCTTTCTTAAAAGCCCCCTTTAGGTACTGAAAGGCTGCAATAAGGTCTCCCCAAAGCCTTCTCTTCTCCAGGCTGAATTAACTGCAAGGCTCTCAGCCTTTCTTCATAGGAGAAGCGTTCCATCCCCCTGATCATTTTTGTGGCCCTCCTCYGGACCCGCTCCAACAGGTCCATGTCTGTCTTGTGCTGAGGACCCCAGAGCTGGATGCAGGACCACAGGTGGGGTCTCACCAGAGCAGAGCAGAGGGGCGGAATCCCCTCCCTCGACCTGCTGGCCATGCTGCTTTTGATGCAGCCCAGCGTACGGTTGGCCTTCTGGGCTGCCAGCGCACGTTGTCAGCTCATGTCGAGCTTTTCGCCCACCAGTACCCCCAAGTCCTTCTCAGCAGGGCTGCTCTCAATCCCTTCATCTCCCAGCCTGTATTGATACTGGGGGTTGCCCCGACCTGGGTGCAGGACCTTGCACTTGGCCTTGTTGAACCTCATGAGGTTCACACAGGCCCACTTCTCGAGCTTGTCCAGGTCCCTCTGGATGGCATCCCAGCCCTCAGGCGTGTTGACCGCACCACCCAGCTTGGTGTCATCTGCAAACTTGCTGAGGGAGCAAATAATCAGAGCCAAACTCTCCGTTCTCAGTTTTACATTTTGAATTTGAAATTTGTATAGGTTTTGAAATTTCTGYGACTTCTCTCTCTAATTTTTGAAAGCCAGAACTAAGGTTCAGAGCAGCTGTGTTCTGTTCTGAAGGAATCACTGTGATTTGTGTTTTTGCTTTTTTTCTCAAAGAAATAAATTTTCTATGGTTTGGTGCAAACTTGGCTCCCTTTCCTTCTGTCTGTAAGGAAGTCGTGTGCAGAGTCTTCGATGTTCAGGTAAATTCTGTTTTTAGCTTGAATTCATCTAACTTTAAATGCAGCCGTATAGCATTTCAATTTAAGCAGATTTTTCAAGCCAATTTAGACTGCCCCACCTAAAAGTAAGTCCCCAAACCTGTACTGATATCTCCATGAATACTGGAGCCTAACTTTAAACCAAGTCATTTCTTTGAAAGTTGTAGGCAAATCTTTAAAGTATTTTTTTTCCACAAACCCTATACAATTCTGTCTTCTTTATGCCTTCATGCCCTCTACGGGATGTGAGTGCTCTTGTCCAGTCAGCTGGTACTGGGGCTGAAAACCATGACATGTACTTAGCTGCTCTCTGCTCCAGGGTTAGGATCCTCTCATTCCCCTGTGCCGTTGCATCTTCTTTTGAGAAAGCACAACCTTTCCACCTCTCACTCCTCCTCACCACGGGAGCAGAGTTGGGTTTTTTTAAGCAAATAGTGACAAGACAATTTTGTTCTTCTGGTTGGTAGAACAAGGTTTAGCAAGTTCAACTTGCAAATGAATTCCTCTTGCTGTCAACTGCTGCCAAATCTTTTCATCTTTCAAACACTGTGTAGCAACTCAGGACGTACACAGTCAGTTATATCCCATTTCTGGCTCGTTCTATACTTCATCTCTTCTCTCTGGTAGTCAGGCTTGGCAGTGATGGGATTTACTAATGCAGATGAACATGCTTTGCACTCTTTTCTTAGAGTGTCTGAYTTTTTAGTGCAAATATTATTAACAACATCCTGAAATCCTCCCTGTCTCTTCCATCAATTTCAACTTCTAACACAGATATCTATTAAAAGTAATTACATTAGTGTTTAGAGAAGAAAGGTGTCTTAAACATATGCATGTGATCAAAAATTACCTGTCTTCATCCAAGGAAGATCTTGTCATCCAGAGGTTGAATTGTTTTAGAGGAATTTAATTTAATTTTTCCATACCTCAGTTTCACAGCTGCAAAATGGSAATGCAATATCAAATCCTTGCTTTGTCTAAGCCTCTGCGTGTCTGTTATTATATGTTTGTGTATCTAGATGCTGCCTTCATACCAATTCTTTTCCTGAAGCTAGAACAAWATATCAGGATTTCCATGTTCTTTTGATGTTGAGCTTTATAAACAGAAAACCAAACACATGACTGGATATTCTGGAGTAATTGAAAATAGAATCTCTGCCACTGAAAGAAAAAATATAAGGCCATAAAGCCAGAGTCTTTCAGCTGAATTACAATCATTAATAAAATGCCAAAGTGCATCCTTTTATTTTGGGAAATAGAGGTTCTCGATAGTCATCCTTTTAGCCGCTCATACTTTTTATGAAATTCAGAGCTAATTATTACAAATCATAAGGTTTTGTCCAGGTTCTGGGCTGCCTCATGAGGAGGAGAAGCTGAATGGGCAGCTTGGACATCTTGCATTAGTATTAATATGGATGATGTACTGTGCTAAAACCTAAGAATCCCAGTCACGGATCAGGACACATTTGCACTAAGTAATCTCAAAAAATTGAAAGGTAACAAGTGAGATGAGTTCCACAGCTGCAAAATGCACATGCAATATCCATTGCTTGCTTTGTCTAAGCTGCTGTGACTCTATTATTATGTATTTGTATAACTAGATGCTGCCTTCATACAACAAAAAAAACAACTTGAAAGGCAACAAGGTAGATCTTTGGAAAGTTAGACTCTGTTTCCCTCAAGGAGCTCTTGAATTCAGTGCACAGATTTGTCTGTAACAGTTTACGAGGGCAGTAGAATAGATGAAGTATATTAAATATGGTATTAAAATCACTACAGCATACTACCTCCGCCAGTAAAAGCCCTTTTTGCTCTACTAGCTGCATTAAAATGTTTTCTTCACGCTATTTTGTTTATTTGAGAAAATCAGTTCAGTCAGGGCAGTTCTGCAGCAACTGATAATCTTGCACCTTCATAGTTAATGGAATGTTCTGGGCTTTGCTTCAGCATCAGTCTTCACCAACAGTGAGGAAGAAAGACAACTATATTACACCGCCACCTCCCCCAAAGGAAAACAACCCAACAACAATCTTTTGTGGACTGAACCTGTTACGTGGATGCGTTTGTGTTTCTGAGCTGTTTAAGAAAAGGCCACCCTGAAGACCTCGAGGGTGCTGGAGTTTGTCAAGCTGCAATGAAGCTTCAGCGTAAGCTCCCGGAGCTGCGCTGAACATCGCGGGGAGCGCTCGGTGATTCAGGGCGCGCAGGAGCGCGTGATGATGATATTTGTGCAGAGTACAAGCAGCATTGTTAATTATTGCTTGGCAAGGCAGTGCTGCTAGAACAAGCCAAGGGAGGTTTCTGGCTTGGACTACTGATTTGAATTTGGCATTGGATGATATTAACCTGCTGAAGTTTGCAAGTAGGGTTTTTTTGTTTGGTTTTGGGKTTTTTTTCYTTTTTTTTTTCCTCTGCCCTCTTTCGTACCTAAAACTTTACTTTTGTCTCCATGTTAATTTAACTGCTAGCAGTTTCCTGCATCAGGAGTGTTTTTAATCTTCTCAAAAGTGGTGCATAATTTGTGAGACACTGTTATTTTTAATAGCTTCTGTTGAACACAGAGGGCACCACTACCATAATTTTGCTCACCTTTAAGTAAAACATTACAATTAAAATTCATTGGCATAAATTTGTTATAACCTAGTGTAGTGGTTTAACCTGGCAGGCAGCCAAACACCACACAGCCGCTCGCTCACTCCCCCCTGCCCCGCAGTGGGACGGGGAGGGAATCGGGGAAAAAGAAAAAGTAAAATTTGTGGATTGAGATAAAGACAGTTTAATAGAACAGAAAAGGAAGGGAAAATAACAACAACAACAACAATAACAATAATAATAATGATAGAATATACAAAATTGGTGATGCACAATGCAATTGCTCACCACCTGCTGAGCAATGCCCAAAGAGTGATCGCCACTTCCTGGACCCCGCCTCCCATTCTTATACTGAACATGATGTCACATGGTATGGAATACCCCATTGGCCAGCTGGGCCAGCTGTCCTGGCTATGCTCCCTCCCAGCCTCTTGTGCACCTGGCAGAGCATGGGAAGCTGAAAAGTCCTTGACTAGTAGACTATTTAGCAACAACTAAAAACATCAGTGTGTTATCAACATTCTTCTCATACTAAATCCAAAACACAGCACTAGGAAGATATTTAACTCTATCCCAGCTGAAACCAGGACACCTAGTGAGGAATCCACCAGTCAGATTGACTGTCTATAGCATGCGTTGTCTGTAGTTTTACTTTCAGGTTAGGGTTTTTATTCAAAGGTGAGTGGATGCTTCTAATATCTGTAGGCACCTGAGGAAATCATGATTCATATTAAGAATAAACACAGTCTGATTTCCTAGAGAAAAAGAATCAAAGAGGTTTCGGGATCAGACCACRAAGGAGACAGGCGTTCATTTACCACCTGTTTACTGTTCAGCTCCACTGCCATCTCTCCGCATCGATTTTCTTTCACAATAACATACTCCTCGTCATTGACAAGTCAGTTCCAAATAGCAAATCCTCCTTTCCAAGTGCAGCCCATGTTTCTCTTGGGATTCAGAAATGCCTGGTCTGGTTTAATATGAGGAACTCACAGTTTCTCCCTGACAGACCTGTCTGATTTGCTGATTATCTGGGATGCTATCTCAATCACCAAGAGAAAAATTAACTCCCCATTTTGACCTAATACGTGATGGAATAAAAGTGGGCTAAAATAAAATGAGTTAGCTCTAAGCTTTCCCATTTCAAGKTCAATCATGAAAATACTGTTTTTCCTGCACTGCCAATGACAGTGTAAATCCTTCCAAATTTTTTAGGCTAGGTTTTTCAATTCCATATCCAAACAAAATGACAAAAATGCAAAAAATAATAAATGTGTATTTTRTGTCAGGTGGGAAAAGTTTAAATACTTTTTTTCTGAAAAACTCCCGAATTGGGAATATTAAAATCATAATATCCAAATTTTGGATGTGGAGGAGGTTTTGTTTTTAAACTTATTTCTATTTAAACAGGATTGTTGGCAAATGAACTGTGTGTTTCTGGTGATCATTTTTACTCCTGAGTTTTTCATATAAATGTGGCTCCAGTTCAGGAAATCTCCAAAGCATGGCTCTACTGGATCTGAGTTCGATGCAATAGCTGCAATGGATTTTGAGACAACTATTTAACTTCAGCACATGCTTAGATGTGGAATTGTTTCATTTTCTTGACCTATAGCTCCTGTTTGCAGTCTCAAGGCTAGCTCAGTGTAGAGCCACATCTGAGCCACCAGTGTCTGAAACAGATGTGGATGGCTGAATAATTCACTCCTACCTTAGCACACCCGCTTTTAGGACATAAAATTTCCAAATTKGAAACATAAAGATGGTGTTTTGTTTAAATAAGGACTCCAGATTGGGTCCTCTAAGGTGTGTTTTGTGACTAGTGAGTCACGAGAACGCAGAATTGCATATCTTCCCAGGTGTATTCAGAACTATCCTCAGATTAAATCACCATGTGGCTTCGGATGGGCATACAGCAGAAGGATGGGTAGGGAACAAGAGCGTAAGACTGCCAAGGTACACCTTTTTTAATCAAAATCTGTGGTTTCTCATAGTATGAAAAAGCAGTGTGGTGGTTCTCTCAGCAAATCTGTAGGAGAGAGCCTTCTCATGAACACGSTCCTTCCTTTTTTAATATAGTGAGWGCGTCTCTTCCCGTTCCCTTCTGTTTTACCCTTTAAACTCAGAGAGGCTTTTCTTAGCATCATGGRGGAAGACCACTATGAAAAAGCTGGTGGCTGGGAGAAGAGCCATCCGCTTCCCACACCATTGAACTGGGGTGCTGCCAGGGGCTTTCAGAAGTGCAACACTAACCCTGGTCGGGTGGTCACTGACCATAACCGGCATTTTCTTTCCACTCGACAAACTGCGGTCTTTAGTGGCTAGGACAATTTGGGTAATTGTTTCCACATCCCACATATTTAAGTTGGATTTTCCATCTTAGAAAGTRATTGTCACACTGAGAGCCCTTGATGACTGTCATTAGGGGACGGTTGAATGAAAAGACCATCTCAGACCTAAGCCTTGTTAAAGGCTGGAAATGCCAAACACTCTTTCCAGCTCAGGAGAAAGAGCAATCAAGGCCCATTCTGTAGGAAAAACAGCTGTGGATTGCAAGAGTGGGTCAGAGTTAAACGCTGGATCTTCACAAACCAAACTTGTATTGTTCAAAATGGGCAAGAAGCAACCGTGCAGGGCCTGACCAACCAAACCGCATAGCGACTAGTGTCAGAGGACTGGTCATGGCTGCTATTTTCTTTACCCAACATAGTTGCAATCMTAAGATGTGTGAGAACACCCTCTGTTGTTCATCTCAGAGATCAAGCGGTGAGCGTGGTGGGCTGGAAGCTGGTCGAGCACTTGGCGATGCAGCCGGGAGCATGCACGGCAAGTGGGAGGATGGGTCTCCTGGTACCGAATATACTGGAGCGCCTTGAGGTTTTTTAGATACGATTTTAGTTCCTACTGTGTTTGAGGTCAGAGGTCTTTGTGAAGGGGAGAGAATTCCTTAAACTTACATGGCATTGACTCTCCATTTAGATAGAAAAACGCCACAATACTATATGTGTTTTGAGAACTCAAAAATTATTAGTACAACTGTCCAACGTGAAAGAATCTTAATGTTCCTGAAGACGACAGTGCCTTGAAAGCAGGAATTAATTTTTAAATACATTTAGGTTTAAGAAACTTTATCCCAAGCAAACAAGCAGGACTAAGATACTCTGGCAATGATTTATGGCCACACAACACTTGGTCTTTGGTTAAAATCAGGAAAAAAGTAGTTTCTTAATTCTCTATAGCAGTTACAGGAAGATGTGACTTGCTCATTTGTCATGATTTGGCCCTGACTAATGCAGAAAACCATGGCACTGCAGAGATTTACACGAGAAATGTTAAAATTGGTCTGGATAAAAGTATGTGTTCATGTGCGAGAGCTCCAGAAGAAACAATAGAGTGGGTTTAAAAGATTGGTATGTATTGATAAACCTTGCCGTCCTTGTCACACACCAGTGACCCTGGCCAGACAATTCTGATGCACACATTTTGACGCTTGTGAATACATGCATACAAGAGGAGTGTGATAACTGAGTTTGAATGAAACTAAATATTAYCTTCACTTTCGTAAGGTTTTGCAGAGAATTTTGTTACATCAGTTTCCTACAGCACATAATGCATTAGTAAGTTGTGCTTTAAAACAAAGTAAGTGTTTTGCTCCTATTTATTAGGGGGGTTTTGTGTGTTAACAGTTAAATACTGTTTGACTAGGAATCAATAATATTGACTTTTCTGAGGTCACATTGTTTTACCTTTTTCTTTCATTTTTCCTATAAACTCCATCCTGGATCTGGAAAACCTTCATGACAAAAGTTTCATCAAAATTGGTTTAATCTCTAGAAAACTGTTCTGGCTGGCCCTAATGCAAAATGAGACAAAATCAAAAACTACTTCTCACTCCTTAGCTTTTCCAAATAGAAATCATTCATCATCTGTGCCAGTGAAAAAGATTTCTGATGGCAATCTGGAGCTGTCTGAAGCAGCAAAACAGAAGACAGGATGTTCAAAACCATCGTGGCTGGAGACGTCTGAAAAGCCAACTTTCACCTCAGGTAGCCCCGTGGAGCCAGCRGCAATGTGACTGCCAAGAGCATCTGCCAAAGGTTTATCATCGCTAAATGCTAAAGGCGATAGCTCTGAGTATATTCYCCGTGCATCCATATTTATTTCAGAAGAAATGGGGATTCGCTGCCTTAAGCTCTGAAAGATTGAAAGGGAGTTGCACCGCAGCGAGCAGCATTAATTTGTCACTGCTGTAGGAATAAAGAAATTTGTTGAGAACAGGTTGTTTAATTCCCTGCCTCCTGCAAGTCAGAGGAAAATGTGGCACAATATTTTCTTGAACACACCACAGGAGCTTAGGAGAATCAGTTAACATAAATGAAACAAAATAGTACAACTTTGGAGGTGTCTGCTGTGGGCATAAGTAGGAACAAATAGATATTAAAGAATTTCTGGCATGACTTAAGATCTGCTCGTGAGCTGGCTGATGGGGATCAGACTGCACCAGCGGAGACCAGAGCCCTCCATCAGGGGAAAAAAMCTGAATATTCTCAAAGTGTTGACAGAGCCAGTAACGAAACAAGCATTAACAACCAAATAGTATTGCCAGCAGGTGACTTTCATTTCAGGCAGGYTACAAAAGAGACTGGAAGCAAACAAATACGATGGGAACACAATCCTTTCAGAAGCCATTTTTCCCCCCAGTTAATCTTTTTCAAACTACCACTGATATAAAAATATCTCTGTGTATGGTGGAAGTGAGAGGAAACACTTGTAGCCTAGAACCACAGCTCGCAGCACTATTTGACTCCAATAGAGCAGGGGAATTGCACGAAAAGCTGAGAAAGGTGTTGCAAACTCTTCTTACCTGGCAGAGAACTGAGGAAAGTGGATCTTTCAAAACACATATTCCTTCTACTGGGTTATGAGGGAATCACAGACCCTTAATGAGCTGGAAGGACTCTATGAATATGAGCTAAGTACTCTGGATATTTAAAGATCTGGCAGAGCTGATGAAATGAAATGTCACAAGAGAAAGGTGAACGCCTTTCCTCCTCAGCCCTGAAGGTCTGTTGCACACAAAGGTATGGACTGTAGCTCTCTGTGATGAGTGGTAGTGTGCTGAAAGACAAAAACCACATCCTGGAAAATTAAAAAGTCCCAGAGGCAGACAGTCAAAAGAAAATTGAATCAGATAGCAGTGGTTGAGAGGGGATATTTGTTAAATACAAAAGCCTTCCAGAGATACTGACTGTGCCTTGGAGGAGTGGCCATACATGTGTTAGGCACATGAGCTATACACGTGACAACTGGCCAGTGATTTTTTTTTTATGGAGATGAAAATTTTACTGTGTTCAGTGGAAGGTCCTCTGGACAATTAGCTTCAAAATCAATTTTAATTAATCACAGACTTGGTTCTTTCTAGAGAAACTGGTGCACTGACCCACATGTTTCCATCAGTAAACACCAGCCAATCTTGGCATGTCATTAAATAAATAGCCACAAAAATTGAGGTAAGAGCACTACACCTTTACACTCCCCTTGATAGCAAATATTTAATAAACCATATCGAGTCTAAGTGACCCAGACACATGCTGGAGAACTCCAGATAACCCAATAATCTACATCTAAAGCTATATGGCTTTGCCAGATTTCTTTTTTTAAAAATTGTAATACTGTCTCTTGTTCTCGTAGCACATCTAAACTGAGCGCTTCCAATTCCTTCGGAAGAGCAGGAAGCACAGGGATAACTTATACSTGTATTTATGCAAGCTGGAAAGTTTACTGTACTAGGGTGAGGGCTTTTGGGTTCTGGTTACGCAGCGCAGTGAGTGCATAGGAAGCGACATTTAGGATTTCATCTTTTTTCCCCTTGTAATTTCTTACAAATACCTCTGTATTTACCGTAAACAAACATTTTCTCACTAGAGTACCTAATCCTGAAAYAGGATGCCCTTTGCAGCCTTTGGCAGGGACCTTCATGCCACTGTTTTGAGGACCAGATGAAAAGGAACTTTCTCCGTGCTGCAGCAAAAGCAGAATTTCAGCCACAGAACCGCTGCAGACCATAGACTGTGCAACGCTTAAGGTCAATGTCTGATTTAAACCCCATCTGCAGTGAGTTACTGTTAATGCTTTGCCATAGGGAGTTTCTGTACGGTGTCTGGTCACCTCCCCTCTTTCCCCACTGCAGACCCAGACACCTTAGCRCGGACATTTGCCTCACACCACTCTCCACGGCCGATCTCACAGAGCTCATAAGCCATGTCMAGGACGGGGGGTAGGACCCCCCGGAGCAGAGGCACACTTGCAATGCAGAGTGCAGGGAACGGCTGCTGTAATAAAGGGCAGCTGAAGTCGATAGGAACCCACCTGGGCCAAAGAGCATGCAGAGCCGGGGTATAAAAGCTCTTCAGCAGGTATTACTCTTACTTCAGAGACATGATTTACACAGAAAAACTTCTTAGCTATATTTATTTGTCTAWTTGGGKTTTTTTTTGTGTATGTGTGTGAGGGGTTTTTGTTTTAATTAGAACATTTTAGGGTTGGGTTTGTTTGTTTGTTTTCTTAAATAGCTTCTTTTGAATAGCCTTAGTGCTATTCCTTATTATGAAACCAACACAATACTACACACTCCTGCTTCCTTTAAGACTGTATCTAACAACACAACTACAACAGTAGTAGAAAAAATGTAAGTTCATTTTAATTCCATATATACATAATCTGAAAGCAACAGGGATGGTGTTTGTTTTTCTACTGAGCTCTGCATATGTTAAAAAAATCACTTTCTTCCTATATTAAAAAAGAAAGAAAAAAATCTCAGTAGTTTTAATATTGTGTATGTTGATGCTAGCTTAAAAAATACTGCCTTTCTAACTCCTTTTACAGAATCTTGTGAAGAAGAAGTTCTGTCAGGGGCAAAGGGAATTAAATTTTATAAGCTAGTTATTAATTTTTAAATGTTATACTCATGACTTGTGTAAGAACTGAACAGAAAAAAGGAAATACTTTTCTTTTTTTCTTTATATAAATTCTATGGACTTGTGAAGAAATAAGCTCATGCTGCTTTTCCCCATGCTCTTCACCTCAACACTTCTATTCCCCACACCCACTG
Organism: Oceanodroma leucorhoa; assembly: GCA_030449065.1. Lineage (NCBI taxonomy): Eukaryota > Metazoa > Chordata > Aves > Procellariiformes > Oceanodroma > Oceanodroma leucorhoa. The sequence goes on from JASVER010000017.1 coordinate 8,984,931, forward strand.
TGTTTCTATTTTCTTCAAATCAAGAAATTCTGACTTACCCTGTAACTTTTGGTTTGCTTATTATTATGTGTACGGGTGTCAGCAGATACTGAATGTGATTTAAGGCTGCAGCACTTGCAACTGGTAAGATCAGAAGCTGTGGAGCAAAACGGGGAAAAGCTAAAGTGAAAACCTGAGCTTGCTCAATGATGAATGAAGCTCTTCTAAGAATCCTAAGGAATGGAAAGCAGTGGGAAATTTAATTTTCTACTTGGAAAACTAGCCCTAGTTAAATTTTTTTTTAATTATTTTTGTTTCTCTACATATTTTTTCCTTGGAGTAAAGTTAATATGTGGTTGCAGATGCTTCACATTTCCAGGGTTTCAAGGGTTTGAGTAAATTTAACCTTAACTGTTCTGTGTGTATGTGGATGTTTAGTTCTTGAGGTGTAAAATCTGTGTAACTGTTACTATTTAATGTGTGCTTAAAATCTGAGTTTCCACTGGGTATGATGACAATATTGGAAACTTGTGAGCTCAGACTGGTGGCAGATTCGTCGGAGATTTAATATTGTGCTGGTTGCACATCTTTTTATGAGTGGGCTTGGCAATCTCTTTTAGAAATAGGCAGAGAGGTGTGTGACTTGATTGAAGAATACTTGTTCTGGTTATAAAATGGAAAAAAAAATCAGAAAAGAAACCACTGGCAATCCCAAATCTTTGGTCATATTGGTACGTGGACCTATGAAGAGGTTCTTTCTGAAATACATGCTGTGTCAAGCAATTTATTATTGCTTAGGTAGGGATTGCCTGTGTGCACCCACCCTGGAACGCGTGCCTTAGTCACAGGAATGTTTTTAGTGTCAGGGATAACTGGACAGCCCATCTCTTCCCATAAGATATTGTGAAATTCCCTCCATCGACATAYAGACAGGAGATTTATGCCTTATTCTGTGGGCACTGCGTTGGGTGTGTGAGTAAGATCCCACCACAGGGTTGTGTCCTGAGCTACCTCCTCCGTATCTCTCGCTGGCCTGCTCTCGTCCACAAACTATGGGAGGTTGAGAGACTATACCTGCCTGCATCTGTATTCCCTGAACACTCGGGAGGAGTCGGATGCTTCCCAATGCTCGTTCTGGGTTGCTGCATCCTCCTTCTGAAAAGTAATCTGCTCCTGCCCCTCTATGGTAGASCACTTCTGAGCAGAGTGCGTGGTGACATCCGTACGCAGCTGAGATCAGAGCTTGGAGCTTGTTGTTTCTGTCTGATAAACCATATTCATTTAATCAACGTTTGCTGGATGTGGCTAGTGAAGCTATTAAATACGGCTGAGGTCTGCTGTGGCATGTTAAATAAGAGATTGGAAAGTGAAGTAAATATTTTTAATTAGTAGTTGATGAGTGAGAGCTGCAACAGCCCGAGCAAGTTTGTGTAMAACAAAAGAGCTAATGAGTGCTTGGTGAAAACAGTGTCACCAATGCTATGAGCTGCCTCAAATCTCTTATTTCTAGTGTCAGGGGATTATTCTGAACAGTAAAATACCATGTTTGTTTGTCCTAGAAGTCTTCCTAATGCCTCAGAGCTCAGTGGGACTACTGGGGACTTAGAGTCAAAATTCTACCCCATGGTGGTTGTTGTTTTGGTTTTTGTTGTTGCGTTTGTGTGGGTTTGGGGGTGGGGTTTTGGGGTTTTGTTTTTTTACTCCTGAACATATGCTTTCTGCAATTGCTTTGCTGTTGCACTTTTTACTGTATTGGAATGGTGAGAATTTATTCATCAGCCATCACTCACCCTGGGCTTTCTGTAGCTTAAAAACTGGGGGAAAAAACCCCACTACAAGACTCATRATGGACATACCCATAGCTGGACGCAGTGTGGGCAGAGCTTCATCACTTTTTCTTACATGGAGGCAGAGGGAGGCTGCTGCCTGTCCTTGTGGGAGGACTCTGCTGCTGTCCCTTTGGGATCCCTCCCCGTTAGGAGGGAACCAGTGTCTGGGAGGATATCTGAAGATATCCACGCTGTCTTTGACAGAGGCCACTCAGCCTCAGCTAGGCAAGTAAATACCTGGTCTTCAGCTGCCACGCTCTGTGCTATGTGCCCACGAGTGTGTGTGGTTTTTGGCTGTATCAGTTGGTGTAATAAAAGTTACTGCATTTTCCTACAAGCTGTGCGTTGCTCTAGTACTCTAAGGACATCTGAAGAGGAAAATAATAAAAAAAAAAAGTTGGCTCCTTATGTCTTTAATTAACGTACATCTTCAGGCATTGCACCAAGAAAACCAGCCTCCTCTTGCTTTATTCTTGATATGCCTGTTTGAATAGAAATTACTGTAATTAACTCCAGATTTCAAAATATCAACATGTGGAAGTATTTGTGTACCCTCTAAATGAGCATTGCTGGAAGAACACAAACATTACAGGATGCTGAGATAATTCCCATTCACTAGGCAAAGGAAAATATTAAGGAACTGAAAATAAATGGAAAAACTGGATCTGTAACGTTATCTTAAATGGGGGAAATCTTAAAGTAAAATGAAACCATTAGACTGAAATAGAAACAATTCAGCTTAATGGGCACAGCCTTATTTGATTAAAAAACCAAGCCAAGCCCTGTTATTCATTATTGCATACGCTATTGTGGTAGCAGTGAGTGTATTTACCTTGAGTGCAGGCAAAGTAATGGAGCTGAGAAACTGTCCAGGTCCAAAGGATTGCTGTGTTCACCTCGATGGAAATATGTGATTTTATAGCTGCTGTAGATTTGGATATGAAGAATCAATATAGTGCTATGGCAGTGGGAATAGGCAGAGATCCCAACCTCTTGCAAAGCCATCAGCCAGCTCAGGCTGGTCAGAAAGAGGCTCATGGTTAATGGCTTCAATTTGCTTTGTCTCTTCTTTCTCTCTTCTTCACGCTTTCCGCAATTTTCTTCTAGGACCCTTAACAGTGACCCTATGATTTCACGCCCTATTAGCTGGCCCCAGCTCTTCAGTGTCTCTTACCTTATATAAAGATGTAGGCTTAGGGGCTTGTACAGAAATTATAGCATCTGAGTAGAGCTCACAGCATCTTGGACACCAAAATCCTGAATCCTGGCCATGGCAGTCAGGAATAATTATAGTAGAAATGTAATAATAGCTAATACATAGTTGTTTTGATTCTAATCAAAATATTAGCACAGATAACAGATGAAAAAAGAAAATGAAGGAGGATTAATGGGCTGAGAGAACACAGAGTTGGCTTCCATCATTGGACTTAATGGCTAACATATTTTGTTAGAAACAAAATAAAGTTAAAGCTGTCTGATATTATGTGTGCCACACATGACTGGGCATAAGGATTCCTCTGGTGTATGGCCAAGTATCAGTTAGAGGAGCAGAGAGTCAGCTCTGCTGTTAATGGTCTGGCTAGAGTCACTGGCACAGGCGAGCTGGGGAGCTCCGTACCTGAAAGGCAGCAGATGATGGCTGGATTAGCCATTACTTGGAAGGAAAATAAAATTACACAACTGAGTTACAAAAAGGATCCATTTTGTTTTCACCTGCATTCCCTTTTGGAAGGGTAAAACTCACCATGTTGATGTCCTGGGTTTAACTTAAAAAAAAATTTAAAAGTAACTTTTTAGAAGATAGTTTACAGATGTAAAACTAACATTGACTGTTGCACCAAGCTTTTTATTATGACTTACAGAGCTGTTTTATCAACAGAAGTATCTGAAATCTTTGTAAGGGCAAGTAGACCAGTTTAGGTAAAATACTGGAATGAAGGATGGAAAACAAACACTTCACRCCCTCATGTATCTGCTTCCCATGGTCTACTTTTGAGCCTGCCTACTGATTCAGCAGACATTCCCACCAGTCTCCTTCTCATGCTGATTTTCAGTATTATCCAACCAGACATTCCCATTTCCTTTCTCATTGGAAAGTTTCTCTCTTTCCTGTGCACGCTGACTAGATAATCCAGCAATCTGCCAGGCTAATTAAGAGGAGTGCAATGCCAGGCTGAGGCCACCTGATCTCATGGTGTAGTGCCTCAGATGGGAACCAATTTATCAACTGAGCCACCACTGGCAGCTACCTCATTCTCATCAGTCACCTCTGAGACGACTATACAGGACATTAATACTTAAAGAGGAGATTTTGGACGCAATGTAAGGTAATTACACAGCTTGCCTTGCTTCAGTTGTAGTGGACAGCACGTGGCTGCAACGCTTGCACTGCATTGCATGGAAAGTTCAACCTGTGTGCCTCTTCTTTGAGAATTGTCTAATGTAATGATGGTGGAACCCAAGGGCCACCTGGGTCCCAGGAGCAGGAGGACTGTGTGTCTGTGTGACATGGGATGGAGTCACCCGACTGTCCTGCCAGTGTCTTTTGGGCACACCAGAGAGACCTGCAATATAGGAACGGCAGATCTGAATCCTTGCTCTGCCACCGGAATGCTGTGGCACCTTAACCGCTTGCTGCTTCTGCTGGACGCTAAAAATAGAGCCACCTTAGTAATACTGTAACGGGTTAAAAGTGTAAGTGATATGAAGGACTTTGCTATGTAAGTTCTAAGCAGAATAAACTGAAAACCTGTGAGAACCTAGGTTGCACTTTGATGTCTTCTTAAATAATGGCCTCGGTTGTTTCTTCTTAATAAAAAACAAACATAAGGGTAAAGCAAAGTGGCTTATGTTTTATGTTAAGTAGCAAGATCTGACAGATAGGCCACAGTGTTTCAGCSCCCCTGTGAAAATGGTGAGAAAGAATTTCCTAAAGAAATCCTCAGCCAAACTGAAGGATCACAGAAATGTGATGTTACAGCTCAGTGTCACTGTCTGAAGTACAGTGAGAAAGAATGACCAGGATGTTTGTTTAATTGATAGTATTAAGCACAGAAGAGAATAAGTACATTTACTGCATAACAAACTTTATAGCTTTACAAGAAATAAACAGAAAAGCTTTACTGTTACATTTTCCTTTTGCAGCAGCTATTGCTTGTCAATAGGGCGGGTTTAAGCAGCACTGGCTGTGACTCGTCTTAGATTCCCACAGGAACCTTTGTACAGGGCGAGTGATGGCACCTCTGCAAATCTTGCTCCCAAGGTAAGAACCAACAAAATRAGGAGTGGGCAGTGAAAATGCGTGTATGATTTGCCTAGCTTAACCTGGGAACTCTGTAGCAGAGGTGCTTGGTAGAATATGAAAATGGAACATGTTAGGGGAAAAAACAAACAAACAAACAAACAAAAAACAAACCAAAAAACCCAACAGTTCTTCATGACTTATTTAAACCTTTTGGGCAGTGTTTGCCATGGAAAGTTACTCTGAATGCAGAGGGGAAAATACTGTTCTTCTAGCCATGTTAGAGATTAAGTTTTAGGGTATGAAAATGCAGACCAAACACTTCTAGCCTCTTAAATGAAGCTGTGCTAACACGATTTTTTGGAGACTAAGGGTTTGTGTACCATCTGCGCAGCCATTATCAACAGGCAGTGTTCTACATGTATCAAGAAAGAACTGAGTATTAAAGAATGAGATTTAGCCTGGGTAATCCTATTTGAATTCCTTTTGAAGTTTTATTGTTCAATTCACATGCATAAGTTTGGGGAAAACTTCAGGGTTTTAACATCCACACAAACGAAAACAATCCTAAAAAGAAAGACACAGAGTTTGTTTCTTTACAGCTCTACATCTAATCTTCTTAATTAACAGATAGCTCAGAAAAGTAGATTTCTTCAGTGGTTTTCTGGGTTTAATGAGTTTTCTTTTCCTCGCTACAAGCGTGACTCTACTGCTGTAGATGTTGCGGAGGCTCGATAGACCAGCTAAAAGTCATCGTCTAATTAGGATAATTGCATTTGAAGATGTTGGTACAAGTGGCTGGCTCAAGGGCACATAAAAAGCTCACGGCAGAAGAGGGAGATGAGCACAGATTTCAAAGCACTTTGTCTCCTGCTTTTGGGATAGAGCATCCTTCCCTTCTTGAAATAAAAGTGAATGGTTTGTATCCAAACTATTCATATCCATCCTGTTGCCAGCCAAGTTTTGGTCAATGTTTTTCACCAGCTATTTTTTATCTAAACCATTTTACCCTACCTTATTCTTCTCCATTTTAATGTCAAATCTTTCTTCCATCCTTTTTCACCATACCAAAAAACCTTCGTTAGCTTTCAGCCAAGCACTTTGTCCACTGTTGTCTCATACCCATCTCTATAGTTTAAACGCTGGACTCTTCTGTTATCCAAGTTCTCCAGTTGCTGTTCCGGCCTTTTCTTCTTCCACACCAGCTCTTCTCTAAACTCAGTATTAATTTTCTAAATATCCGGTATTTCTTACTAGAGCTCTAAAAGGACAAGCTTTCATTCCAACTGCTGCTGCTTTCCTCAATTAAATTTCATATCCAGTGATGAAGGGGAAAGATGCCAAGTTTTACGGTAATTGATGTCAACTACTAATTTGAACCTGTCAGTATAGCACCACGTGTTGACATAGATGTACCCCTGGGAAAATTTTTGCCTGCTTATGTATGGAAGACAAAAGATGACAAACAATAATGAAATGTATGCTGTTGTCAAGAGCAGTCATGGAAGTTCATCTGTTAATTGTTTCCTTCCAGTACCTTCAGGAAAGCATTTTATTTTATTTTTTTCTATTCTGTTTTTTGACCTCTTCAACTGGCCAAAGCGTTCCTTATATTAACTTTTCCAATAACATTGCCTAAGATAGCCATCAGCTCTGGTAGGAGATATAGGCAGGTGAGAGAAAAGCAGGGGATGTCAGGGCAGCTTTCCTTCCCTGCTAAAGAGCTGCTCCTGCAATATAATGGCAGCCGTGAGCTGTGGGAGTTAGTCCAGCAAATACGGATGCTCAGAGCAGCTATAGAGAAAAAGCTATAAAATACCTGACTGTACCAAGAGCTGCAACAAAGGTTTCCTTTTCAACCAAAATAATTAATAGCAAAAGAAAAGCCCCAAACCRTTGCAGCACAAAGTTTTTCATCTGCCTTAATTACTTTCCGTAGGGAAGACATTAAAAATCCAAATGGTCCTTGTCAGAGGGTTACAAAATGACGGCACAAGAGCCCCAGGCAGMGATATGTGAATGGTTATTCAAACACACACAGACTGATACAATGAGATGGGGCTTTTTGCCTCAAGCATTTTTCTTTTTGCTTGTAGATAGGTGTGTGCTGTTGGATTTCATCCATGCACAGCCTCAGCAATTTCTTTCTGTGACAGGCAGCTTGTAATGAATTGCATCGGTACCGAAGAACTGAAATTCTCACTTTGTTTAAAGTGAAAGCCCATCATCATTAACAAAAGCTGTATGTCGGAGAAAATGAACCATAGAAATACATGTTCTGATGAGGAGCAATCAAACAATATTCTGAAAATCTCCAAGGTGGTTATGAGCGCTGTGTATGAAATGTTGAATTTGGCTCGTTCAGTGCTGTTGAAAAAGGGAAAAGCTCTTTGTCAGTGATTCCCAGTAATCCAGATGAATGTGCCTTTTTCTGAAAAGCATATTTCACTGCATAATGACAAGGGGCATGTAGATGCATTAATTAGCCATTGGAATGGCTTCACTGCCAGTCAGAGCTCATTGGAAGGGAAATATTCCAAATGCAATTAAAGTATCAAAGTTACTTAGAGTGAGTTTATAGTTTTCCAGACCCAAATAACTCAGGGACAGCAGGGATGGGATATGATTAAACTTTGCTGTGTTGCATCTAAATTGGGGAACTGTGGCTGAAGCAGAGGAAGGCAACAAAGAGTGCAGGCTAGTAAGACACTGGTAGCTAAATCAGAGAAAGTAGTCTTACAGGAACTTTGAAACATGTCTGTGATGGCTTCCTTCTCATGGGGCTACCTGAGAGTGAAGCGAAGGCCAGGGGCAACCCTTGTGCTCCCACCCCCAATATCTCCATGGGGCACTGATGCCCAAAACTCATGGGGAAGATATTTACTAATCCGTTCTGTCTCCCTGGAAGAGTGGGGTTATAGTACAGAGGAAACACTGCTTATCTATTTTAAATTGCAGAAGTAGTTAAGATTACAGAACCATGCACTGCTAAAACCACTTTACCATTGCACCCCTTCCTGTGCCCCCCACCATGAACTGTGAACATTGGGTTGGAATCTCTGAAGTCCAGAAGAGAATTCTCCTAGAGTAAATGAGCCACCACAGGAAAATCTGTGATACCTAGAGAATAAATAAACCAAAGCCTAAATCACACATCTTAAAAGATGATTTTAAAAGAAACAGATGCCTGCAGAAGATTCAGGAGAGACTAAAAGCTTTAACTCTGCCATTAAACCCTACTATGACCACTCCTCTTTTATTTATTTTTTCCTGATAAAGAATCAAGTAAATCATATTTCCTGTGAACGATGCGTTAGACACATCCATCAATTTATTGGCTTTGATGGATTTAAACTAAGTAAACAAACAAACAAACAAAAACCCAGAAACCCTACTCATAATGAGCCTATAACCATCTGTGGGTTATTTTTGTGTGTGTTGCTAATGATTCCATTTATCTAGAGTCCAAAACATCTCCTTGCAGAGGTGTGTGTACGTGTCTGAGGACTGTGAAGATGGCAAACAACTTCTTTGAGACAGGATATTATGCAAGCTTGAACATAAAATATGGCTCTGGTTTATATCACTTATTGGATCTGTTGTGCGTTGCAGCTATAAAGCAACCCATGCATTCTTTGGCTATCAATTTTAACAAGTAAATTAGTTAGGAAATAATTATGTTTACAGTTCTGAATCTATGTACCCCTGATAATAAAATCCCTCAGCAGAGCACTCTACCTGCTTGTGTCAATTTTGGCTTCCATCAGACTTCAGCATGTTTAAATTCAAAATATGCTGAAAATCTTCTCTATTTCAGGAAATACAATTGTTAAACCCATAATGACCAATGATTGCTAATTAAAAAACAGCTTCTTCCTTCTCTTGGTACTTCTGACTCTCCTACTCTTTGATCACCTCATGTTTAACATCTCTGCACATTGTTGCTCTGTGAAAGAACAGATTGCTGTTTTTATTTTCTTGAAGAATAGAAGTAAACAGTGAAAAAAGAATATTTGAAATAAGCAAAGATATTCCTTTAAAAAAAAATAAAGTACCTTTTTAAACTTGAAGGCAAATTATTTTCCTATGTCCTTGGCACTGTGTGTGGTAGTCAAGAACAAATTGCATGTGACTTTTGCTTTCAATTACTATCTCATATTGGAATAACACCACTGCAGCTACACCTGATTCTTATTAGCACCAGTGAAGGCTGAAACTTGGGTTTTTTTTATTTTATTTATTGCTTAATTATAGTGACTCCACACATTAATTTGAAAAACAAAATCATGCATACACGTTAATGCTTAAAGGGCAGAAACCTAATTGAAGGTAGTAAAGTGAGATTTGCAGCAAGCGGTGCTGGGAGTCAGGCAAGAAATGGATGTTTGGCTGACAGCACTATTTGGGCYATATTTTATCTTCACCGTTGCCCACAAAGGCAGATGCTGTGAGCAGGAGCTGGTGTTAGGAAGTCAGCTGCTCTGGGATTCAGTGAGCTGGTTTTACGGTAATGGAAAGGGGCAACATCTGAAAACAGACAAAAAAATAGGAGAAATTACATCCTTGTAAAACAGRAGTCCATGATCAGGTGCCAGGAAACTGCTTGTATCGAGTTTAGTTTAAATCTTTTCAGACTTAGAAASTGGTAAACCTTGAAAGTGGTAAGTATGCTCCATCCTTTCATAAAATACAGTACAACGCACTCGGTTCTCCCGGTYTGTGTTTTTGATCCTTTTTTCTCTGCTTGAACACTTTCTGTTGTTTTACTTTCCAATTCTCCTTTTCAGTATAATTTCCCTCTCAGGCTATTTTTGGTCTTATGTACATTTTGTTATTTCATCATCTTTTTTCACAATCTTTCAAGTACATATGATTTCTCTTGTGATTTTCGTCTCCTTTCAGCAGCTATTTTTCCTTTCAAGTATTTCCTTTTCCTTCTTTAATGAGATTTTTTAAATGGTTATTTTTAGGCTTCCAGTCTAGATCCCCTCCCTTTTCCTCTCTGCACTCTACTAAGCATGCTTTTGTTCATGTAACTTTTATTTCTCTCACCCCCTAACTCTAGCCTCTCCCTTTTGTCCTTTTCTTCTCTTTTTTTTTTTTCCCCCATGTGATTAATTTTGTTTTGTCTACACCTAATTTATCTCCTTTCACTGCACTCAGGTAACTCMCATGTTTTTTCATTATGCATCATGGCCATCTTAGATGGAAATTGCATTCAATTACCTAAAAATTATTTTGAATTCCACCTCCTTTTTCTACCCTCTGTCCTTATGTTTACCCTATGCTATGATTAACAAGGAAGATAACCATTTTCTAGCTAAAAGAAACTTCAGTATCCTTATAATCTAAAGCAAGCTTCATCTCTGTCTTTCTCAGCCTCAAAGCCAGCCATGGAGAGGAAGTGTGTGGTACCTAGTTCAGGCCATTCATGAGATTAACGCTTTTGAGACTCTAAATTATCCTGGAGGGAAGGGAAAAAAAGGGAAAAACAAACTGTGGAAASTGTATACAAATGACAGTTGACTTGTCTGTTGTAAAGCAGTAAGAATTGGTTAGCCAACAGCCTGAAGCGTAATGTTGCAGGTCCAGTGTGTGGGAGAAGAAATCTTTTGCATTCAATATGTTAGCCTTAATTGTAAAAAGAACAGTGTCTTTCTTAGAGCTAGATCCAGGTTYCTCCTGGCTGCTGTAAAATAGGGCTGTTTGATATGTAACAAAGGGAGCTTAAGGATCCAGATGCAGACTCAATACCCTRAAATCAAAGAAACAGTTTCGGTCTGATCTCTAAGAAGTGATGACATGATTATTTTGGTTTTCATTCAATGTATCAAAATCTGACCAAAGTTCTGATCTTGGCTTTACTCAAAAGAATGGAAAAGTGTCTCTGAGCGAGTTTCCAAGATGGAGCATCTCAGGATTRGTTCCTTGTGATATGGCATGAGCCAGTGATGTGAATACATAGCAACTAGTAGATGCCAGGGCTCATATCAAACCAAGCAATTTTGTGGTGTGTGGTGGTTTGGTTGGTTGGTTGGGTTTTTTGGTTTTTTTGGGTTTTCTTTCTCTGAAAATGTCGTGATCAGATTCTTCCTTTAGATCGCTTTACCTGCTTCATAAATGTCACCTTAGGCTGAGAGACATCTATGGTGATCAATTTTCCTTAGTTTACCTTGTGTGGATATTCCTATGTGATGAGGAAAGACATTCCACCGTGTTCCTTCTCTTTAATATATGTAATTTGGGCATCAGTCAGCCTGTCCTTCACTGTGTTATTTGAAATGTGACGTGGTTGTGTCTTTACTGATGTGGCCAGATTGTGGTGTTTGACAAGCTGCCACAGATATTCCCTGCTTAGCCCACAGGTGAACCCAGGTCTTAAACCTACAGAGATTKATAAGACCCTAAGTTTATGACTATCTGCATGACAATCTTTATCCTTGAGCATCTTGACAYCTTCTGCACTGGAAGTTCAAGTTAAGCTACACTATCACAAGCATCAKTAGGTTGTATTTTCTGTGGGAACTTCTCGTGACGAAAAAAATACCTATTTCAAGTGTATTCCTCAGGAATGTTTTCATGATCAAAGGAAAAATGATGGTAAATTGGCTATGCTGCTCCCTACTGAATAACCACCCATAGGTTGTCCATATGGAAAGTAYCCCCCTTTCTGAAAGGTTTGAGGCCAGGGGAGTGCTGTAACAGAAATAGCTCCAACTTTTTTTACATGGGAAGAGCAACACRCAAACTTTTGATTTTATCAGTAAAGGAAGAAAGATTCTTGTCTGCTGGTAGACAGGCAATCTGGTTTGGTTTGTTGTGCACTGTACAGCACCAGGATATTTCTCAAGGAGAGCAAATATGGCAGTTCTCATCACTATATAGTTGGAGTACAAGATTCTTGATTTTAGTCAGAGCTGAAAAATSCAGAGTTATACTTCCCACTAGGAGTTTTAATGTCAGATTGAATGTAATGGGCTGAAATGAGGATTAAGAGTATTTTTTGCATAAAAGGCCATTTACAATCAGGTAAACATGAAGATGCTCTACTGTGTTTTTTGTTTGTTTGTTTTTCACTGCTTCAGTGAAAATTACTGAAAACATCTTCAAACACAATATTTGGGGATTTAACTTGCAGGAACTTTAAAATTGTCTGGTTCTGTCAATGAAATGTACTGGGATCTGAACATCCTCCATCCTAACCAGCTCTATGAAGATCTTCTGAACAGCAATTTCTTCTTCAATTATTCTTTGCTATATAGTAAGCATTTCAGCACTTTTGGTACTTACTCTTCTCTGTCAATGGTGGAAGTGTAGCTTTTATATTATCTTGCGATTCTTCTTTAATATTCATGTCCTTACGATATCTGCTTGTCAAGGCTTTTAGCAGAAAGCTGAGGCTGTAGTTGGATAAGTATTATTACCACTTTCTTAAAAGGAGAGAAAATAAAGACACAGTCAGTGTTATTTTTCCCCAAGGTCAGGGAGAAAGTGAGCATATGGGGTGTGGGGAAGTACTTAAGAGATTTAAATTAAAAAAAAAAAATAAAAAAAAAATCACTGCAGCTGGAGTTAGATTGTCCTGTTAAAACTACAAATTTGCAGCATCGCTCGTGTCATTCAGCCACTATGAAAAAGGCCACTAATGGTATCACTCACTGAAAGATGACAGTTACCCTTTGAGGCTGACCTTTTGTTAAGCCATTTCTCCTTGACTCAGATGGTAATGCATCAACATTTCCCATTTCAGAGAGTTTGATATAGAGTAAATAGTCCAGAAAATTAGTAACAGTGGAATAATCTCCACCAGCAAAAGGCAAACTTTCTATAGTTGCTACTTATTTTTTTTTTCTATAGGCAGGTCAACATTATCATTTTAGTTCAGGTCAGGAGTGAGCTTTTGAAGCAACTGAGACTTATCCCTCCTCACCACTTCTAAGTTTGTGTTGTAGAGTGGTCTTGGAGTTCACAGTCGAATCCTTTTTGAAGAAACGAAATCAGAAGGTGCATTCCTACCACTAATGGGTCTCCAGTCCATTGGACCACTCCAAAACACATAGTGAAGTACGTAGAGTGAGTACATCAGATATTCAGACCAAACATTCTGCTCTGGTGATTGTCTCCCACTTCACGATACTACTCGCAAATGAAAATACAGACTCTGTGCAAAAAGAAAGCACCCGACCTGAATCAGRTACTGAGCTTACAAGTGAATGGTGTTCTTCAGGCTTCCTAGTTTGGTCTGATCTGAATTTGAACATGACCAATGTCTTACAGAGCTTTTGGGCTGCATGGACAGTCATGTAAAGAGTTTCCAGCAGAAGCTATTTCCTGAGCAACACAGTTTTCTGTACAAAGTGGTGGCTGAAAACATTTATAGGTTGGGCTTGAAGTCTCCATACTGTGTTAAGAAGTCAGCTCAGGATATCTATTAGGCACAGGCTTCACGCCTGTTCTTCATCTGGCCTGTCTGGGTTGTGTGAAAGAGTGTGTGTGGAGCTGCCCCAAGAGACCTCAAACATTTCCTTTCTAGTAAGCTCAAAGGCTCAMGCAGTCTGTCCTGTGTACTTACTGTATCTGATGTGGGTAATAAGTAGCATTTGGCTCAGGAAGGGGCTCAAACTTCCATTTAAATGACTGCAGTCTTTCTCTTATTAAAGACTCTCCACTGAAGCCATTAACTAAAGTTGGAATACAAGAAATGGTTTGATCCAAAGAAGACAAAAATAGAGGAGCCTGCAAGTATGATTTTGACACTTCTATAAATCAGTATTTGTCCTTTGGGCTGTATCTTTAAAAAACTAATCTGACATATCTACAGGAGTTAGGCGAGAAGGACTGGTGGGGCCATCTGCTTGCCCTGCCACAGCAAACTCCAACAAACCTCCCCACTGGGCCTCTTCTGTCTCCGAACCCTGCTGCCAGGAAGGTCGGCTGGCCCTTGGGAATCGGCCAGAGCTTTGCGGTCCTGACCAAAATGACAACACACACAGGGCATTGCTGTTGTGGACGGGTTGGTACTTTTAAGTTCTCATCACAGTAGTTCTGGAGTTTTAAGAGTTATTACCTGAAAAAGCTATTCTATCTGGAAACTGCTTTACAGCCACATAATCCCCCATGAAACTGTAATTCTGGGAATCATACTATAAAAATACTACATTTCATAGTGATATGATGAAATAGGAAGCTTAAGTAATACATTCCTATGGCTAACCTGTTTTACATTCAGTACTTCAAAGCACAGAATATTAACAAATGTGTTGTGTGCTTTTGGGAACTGCATAAATAATAACAACAATAGGGATTAAAGGAAACTATAGTAGTAAAGGTCACGTGCATCCGAAATTACAAGGTAATACATCAGCCTGCAGAGCAAGACAATTTTTTTAAGGTTGAAAGAATACGTTGTTTTAAGCAAATTACCCTGGAGGAAATGACAAAAATACATCATTTATGAATAACTGGTGGTATTTATAATAAATCTTGTATGTAAGAGAGCTGTAGCATGTTAAAATATTATCACAATCACAGTGTTTGGATCTGGCTTGAGACTGATGCAGCAAGGATGCTTGYAGCCAGCGTTCTATTGTGTGGGTCCTGATTTCTGGATGCAGATGCTTATTTTTAATTTTTTTCCTGTTTACTAMAAAAGGATTTTTCAGCTCTCTTACGTATATTTACAAGCTGATCTAAAGGGCTTTAGAGTCAATGGAAGCGTTCAGTAGGCATCAGATGAGACTCACTTGAGATGGGTCCTCAGCTGGTATCTTTTGGGGATGAAAGTCTAATACTTTGGGGCATTTGATTCTTAGCGGGGCTTACTCTACAAGCCAGATTTGGGAAATCAGCCTCATTTAAAACACCAACTGCTTAACTCTCAACTGAGACTTAAAAGTCCAACGCTGCATGCTGACATTGCTTGAGGAGGGCAGCCACAAGGCCAGCTTTGCTGTCGTACAGCCAGCAAGGCTGACTCCAGGCACGGCCGGTGGCTGTCCTCACGTACAGCATGGGCTCCCAAGTGTTCATACATCAGCAGCTTAATAGGCTTTTAGAAATTGGGCACAACTGTATCTACTGCTAGTTTGCCGGTGCTGTCAAAGCCGTGTAAAAAGCCAGTTCTGCAGTCGGGAAGCAGATGAACTGCAGAGCACCCTGTGCTTTATGAGCACTTTTAAGCCCACTCATGAGTGTAGTGTTATTGACATCCACAACCCAGCAGACATGAAAGCACTTTTGTGAAAAGGTATAGCTGCAAGGACAAGGTTAATCGTCTCAGTTAAGCATCATGCTAATAGATATTACATTAGGCTGAGGAGGGGTGGAAATGTGTGTTTTCTCCCTTTCTGCTACATAATTCAATATTCAATTTCTGCCGCTCCTCAGATGTCGTTTGTTCAGTCTTTGCTGTCTGTAGCAATCCTGAATGCAAACTTTTTTTATGTGGATGTCTTCAAAGTTTGATTATGTTGGAAGTGTCAGAGTGTCTTCCCTCTCTGGGGGAAAAGAAATGTGTTGGTCAGTGTTTACCTCTGCAATGAATATATATTCATTTCTGTTAAGCGGAATTCCACTAAATAAAGATATAATTGGCATGAGCTTTGTTAATTAGAAAATGTATTGAMTGTTGACCTGACTGACAAATGATATTGACTTCTAATGTGGTTGGAAGCAAGAAATTTCATTAAGTACTAACAGYTGATGATTTGAATAATTGGCCTGAGAGAGGAAAAGAGATCAGTGTTGATACACAGGGAATTGTGCTGGTGCTAGCCCTGTAAAAATGACAGCAAATAAAGCAAGTCTTTGAGAAAAAGTCTGACCTAAGAAGGCTACGGGGAAGGCTCTTAGGTAACAGACTCCTACCATAAAAATAGTTCTGCCCCAGTATCATGGCTTTATCCCTGCAGGATTTGTCCTGCTGTAAAATTGAAGTTGTGCAGATCCATCCAGCTCACACGGTTTGTCCACTGCATGACCTGCACTCGCCTGATCTTCATTCTCCTGCAGAATTTCCCAAAGATGTCCAATGCTGCAGTGTGGTCCTGATGCCAGAAAGGCCACCACACTGCAGGCCATCCTTGGCCTCCAAGCTCTGAAGAGAATCTGGGGGTGAGCATGGTAGTATCTCATCCAGAGCAAGATGCTGTGCAAGGGGATAGCTTCAGGGTCAGTGAGCTTCCAGAGAGATGTCCGCTTGTTCGTGGAGCATCACATCTGGTTWTGAACTGGGAAATGTCACTAGTGAGAAAGCACAGATCACTAGCTGAGGTCGTTACCTACCATTTCTTCAAAACCTGCCACAGAGCACTTCTTACCTTCACCAACTTCAATGCAACAAAATTAATGATACCACCGTTATACGGATAAAGTAAAGCAGATCTTTTGTGGGCTTGGGYGGTGCTAGCTAAACCTTGCTTAGCTTCCAACCCTTCATTATTACACACATGCACAGACACAGATAAAATAAATCAGCAGCACTCTGGAGCAATCACCACAGAGAACCCAGGACTGGAAGCAGAATTACTTGCTCATTTTATGTAGTCCCTCTACRTGACAGCTGAGATGTATCAGAGGAAAAATGGGATGGATTTCATTACTATAGCAGCTGTTTTGTACTTGTGCTATGGCTAGCAAACTCTTWCTTCCAAAACTCACAGTCCAGTGCCTTTTTTAGTGGTACCTCTCTGTAGTTACTTGTTAATACAAGAGACATTCTGGAGAACTGAGATCCGTAACAATCTCTGAGTAATTTCCTGCATGAATGACTTCGTGTAATTCATTATAGTCGCATGGATATTGCTAAGAACTGGTTAGGATATTCACAAGTTTTACTTTTCCATATTAAACACTTGCATACTAAGCAGTAAGCATTGATTTTGCTCTAACATCTCATTTTAGGATGTTCATGTTATTACAAAATGTAATACTGTGCTTATCAGAATCCTTTAACCTACATTTTTCACTGTCTTTGTCTAGTTTATCATTCTTTTTAATGTTTTTATATTACTGTTTCACAGTCCGTGCATACTCAGAAATATACATCTGAAGAACACTTATATTCTTTTAATCTGCCAAGCATAAAAAGTTGATTAAAAAATATTGTTTATTACAGTCCAAAAAGTCTTAYCAATTATTAAATCTTTCAAAATCTCTCTGCTTTACAATGGAATCAAGGGTTCAAGTTACGCTTTTATTACTCTATTAAATTGGAAGCTATAATTCTTGTGAAAAAAGTTATTAACTAAGGCAATTTATTATTAAGTCTAAGAAGTAACCAACTTCTCTGTGAAGTTAGTAGCTATAAATATAGGTTTTCAGACTGCATAGGCAGCCAGTTTGGAAACATTCAAAAAACTGGGGAGCAAAGGGCACACATCAAGAGGTGCCCAGGAGGTCATGGAGGCACCAGGTTCAGCTTCGCCGTGCTGTTCTGCAGTGGGTTTCTCTCTGTGCATGACTTTCCTTCTGCACAGAGGAAGGAAAAAGGACATCCAGCCTGSTGTTTCTGAAAAAGGTGAGAGGACAGACTAACAAAGCATATAGATATGCATATGGATTTTCCACTAAAATTAGYGAGTTTCCTCTTTTCCAAAAGCTGTCTCAATTTTTCTTCATGCTATTCACTGTCCTTTTCAGATCGTGCTGYGGGAAAGCTTCCACCTTCTTCCCACATCTCCAAATACCTCTCCCAGCTCCCTAATATCCCCAGTTCCCTCCCTTCTCTGAGACCAGCTTGCTTGGCTGGTTTAGAACTACATCTTTGCCCAAGTGCCTCCCTGCCTCTTGGGACAGATGAGGGCTGAGCTTCACCTTCCCTATCTCCGTCGGGCTCTARTAAGGTCTCAGTTCTCCCCAGCTGCTGGATTTCCTGACATTTGTCCTGTCACCTATTTAGAGTTCCCTGCCCTTCTGTCGCAACAACAGGAAAGACAACTGACCAAGAGTATATCAGCTGGCTCGGATGCCTCAGCTTTTTGTGCACAGAGAGACATTAGGGGGGCCTGAAGATGCAGAAAATTCATCCTCTGAAAATCAGGCTTTTTAAGTGACTTCAGGCGGGATAATCAGAAATGTCGTTAGCCATTTGGAGAGCTTGGGTATAGCCCATGCCCTGAGTCCTTACAATAGTAAATGAASAGATTCCTGTTCTGGCTTTTTCTGGGCTGGAAAAGGAAAATCAGTTCTGCCTCTACACCTCACAGACGTGTCAGTCTTCTGCGCTTTGCCAGCCCTCCAACTCTTGTCCTGTTGCTCCAGGGGGTTCTCCTCCTTCTCCAAGTCTGCAACTCTTCCGTATGTATTTTTCTTGTGGTACTTCATTTCCTCCACACCTCTGCTCTTGACTTTGTTGTCATCTGTAGAAATGAAGAGCAAAAGACCATTGATGAACAGCAATTGATTGTCCCCTGATCAATAACAAGGAGTATATCACTTTCCATTAACTGCATCACCCTTCCAACAGCATTTACATTTCCAATGTCAAAGTCACCAGCTCCCAGGGCAGACTGAGTCATATGACAAACTGCAAGTAAGTTAAACTCCTCGTCAAAGTAAGTTCTTAGCACCTTTTATTTACTATACAGATATTGATCTTTAAGATGCATTTTTGTTGAGAGAGATTCAGAGACTCAGCTTCCTGTCATAGCTGGATACCATTGAAGGGGGACTATCTAGAAAAAAACATCCAGGCAGTGAGGGCTCATGTTTAGAAAACCCAGTGTTTAGAGTAATGTGTGATTTCAGCTACTTAGGTTATTTTCTGTTGTCCTGTTCTGCAGTGTATTTTTGTTTGGTTGAGATATTTTATTTTATATTCCAGCATGATCACAGCTAACAATACACATCTTTTATTGCCTGCTGTCCTTTGCAGTTTCAGCTTTAATTCTGAAAATTTGGCTTATAAGCTTCAAGACAGATAAAGAAGAGAGTCCCCAAGATCAAAGAGGTGGTAGTAGATGAAAGAAAACTGGAGAATGCCTTTAGAGATTAACAAAGAGTCTTGAGGAAAAGGCACCAAAGATCCAGTCGGTCACCACCAAATTGTGGAGAAAAATCTTCTCTGTGGAAAAAGCARAATTGTATAAGGAAGGATGATTGCTGTTATTTAGGCAAAAGCTGAATTTCTGATGGTGGTGTAGGAGAGAGAATACATAGGAAGAAAAATGKTTTTTGCCATCATCCTAGAGTGAAAAACAAATAGCAGTGACTCTATGTTAGAGGATTCATTATTTATAACTCTCTTGAGACAAAATGTAAAATAGTTCATGCTCTCCATTCAYCCCTGTGATTTCAAGCATAGACAATGAGCTTCCTTTTCTGATACATTAAGTCTCTGTTAAGAAAAATTAGTATTTCTGTAAGAAATCAGTAGTTACATGATCATATGTTTCACTTAAGTATGGCAAGTAACAAATCATGCTGCAAATACATAAGAATAAGCAAATGCTGACCTGCAATAAATCATCTTTCCAAACAGTACATTTAGATAACAAGCATATGAAAATCCTAATACAGAGCCTATTACTTAAAGCAAATCCTTCCTGCTGAATTTAGTTAGCTTTAGAACAGGCTATGGAAGAGGAATAAATATCTGCTACCAAATTCTAGGTCATTATTGCATCTTTCTCTGACATATAATTAGAGAAACTACCCACAGGAGTCAATGGCAATAACCTGTTCTGCTTTGCTGGGAATGTGGAGTCTAACAACTTTGCCATGTGGCAGCTGAGAGCATCCTTTGGCTCACTGAACACACTGAGTCAATTAAAGCTGAGTAAAAGCTAAAATTGGCTTATATTGCATGAATGACTTTGTCTTAAACCGTTTATGTTTGTTCTCTCCTTGAACCATCCCAGAATTTTCACATCTGGATTACTCAGTTACTTTTTAAAATATAAGCTAGCTCATGCAATTAAGGACTCTTTTCAAACAATGAATGCATTCAAAGTACTCAGCCTACCTAAAAAAATGCAGCTACTATTTTTAAGTGTTCTTAATTATTTGCCATGTTCAGTATCCTGTGACCCTTGTGAAGGGTATATGAACAATTCACTGTTTCATATGCATTGAATCACAGAAAATATTTTACTTTTATTCTRTCTAGCTCTAATAATTAACTCTGTTATCTACAGCTCGCAGTCAGGACATCCAAGGCAGGGAGCTTTATCTAAGTCCGTAAATGAAGTGTTTCATAGAAAACTGCCCTGAAACAAGCCGAGCCTGCAGCCAGTCCAACTTGGGTATGCAGAAGGATTCAGCCTGGGCCAGGCTGTCCTGCTAACTGGGTAGCTAGTGGGATGCGAAAATGATGGGAGGGAGCTATAGTGACACTGCCTGTCTAACATTTTGTCTATTTCGATAAGGAAGAGACAGGGGGAGGACTGTTGGATTAGGAAGATCAGAAAAAAAAGCTTAAAGGAAGCATTGGCAGAGAGTATGAAGAGGTTGGCAGTTGGGAGAYGCGCAGACACTGAAGATGAGGCTGGTTAGTCCTTGCCCAGCTATAGGCGTGGTGGAGACTTGGGAAGTTGTCCCGTCTCAGTCCCTGCAGCTCGGGTCGCTTCGCTCCTTGGCTCTCCTTTATTTCAGAGGGACTCAGGAAAGCCTCAGGCTCGGCATCAGTGGGGCACGTACAGCCTCTGGAAGGGCTGAGGAAAGCTAAGGATTGTGGTAGGGTGAATTTCTCATGTCTCTGGAGCGCACTAGGATTTTTCCATACCTACCCATGGTCTCGGGATGCTGTAGGAGCTTTGTGTCACCCTGGTACGTGTCTCTAAACACTCAGGAAACTGCTGACACTCAGCATCTCACAGGGTCCAGTTCTACTGCAGCTTGTAAAGTCCACACGTAACTGGTGTGGGAAGGTCCCTTCAAGCCTCAGGCTTTTGAAAAATGGACGAGGTTTACTACCATAAATGTCATCACAACCAGCTATTTATCAAAGCACAGTACAATGCACACTGGAAAAGCCACATGCTACGGTATTTGCTTTCACTGGACAGTCTGGGACAAGAAAATAGCCTGGCAAAAATCAAAGAGTTTTAGAAACTATTTAAAGGAAATAACAAAGTGATCCAAAATATACTCTTCTTAGGTTATTAAATTACAGTAAAAACATTAGTCCTGCACAGGCCATTATTTTATCATTAGCTTAATGTCATCAGTTAATGAAGACTTTCAAGAAACATTCATGCAGCTATCGTATATGGTTTGTTAGGTTACACACACCCACGGATAACGGACACAATTAAAATGCTGCCAAAATAATCATCTTTGAAACAAAGCTTTGCCAGTGTGTGTCAGTGCTCCAACAGCATATGTTTTTTTTGGTGGTGGAAAATAGTTTTAATTTTACCCATATGGATGTTTTTTTTCCCACTAACCCTAATTTTGCCCATAGCATGAAGCTAGGAAATTTTCTGTCATAAATGATTTACTGTTGCAGTTCCCCCACACACCCTGCCCCAACCTCCTTCCACATTTCGGGAAGGTGTATGTTTAACATAGGTCACTGATAAGGAGGAAACAAAATGGTTAGAAAAGGAATAAGGACCTAAATGATGATAGCCCTCTAGCAAAATCATCATGCTAATATTTCTGTTTTTTTTTTCACTTTGTAACCTCTTGGGACTACAATTTATTTCAATAGCAGCTGTATCGCTTCTGCAAAATAAAGATTTAGCATCTTTCTACCAATACCATATGTTTTAGCAAAGAATTAAGGCATAGTTTAATCTTATTACATTTTATTATAGGGAGGTTAAGACTTACAGTGGAAAAGATACAAATTAATTAAGCAGAGCTGTCTGTATTCACTCCTTGGGACTGCTTCAGTAGATATAAAAGAACTCCTTTCATTATTTAAAGAAAGGGTAATCCCAATGAACTAGTTAACATTTTCTCTACTTGTTAATAGCCCAGAATGGCACTGCTGCAGCGTACCTGGAAAATCTTGTACATTAGCTGCAGCTTCTACTTGTCTGATACCATTTCAGGCACCATGAAATCCCCTGAGGCAGACTGCATAAAGAAATGCTAGCTGTAGTAAATCTCCCTTGCCACCCCTGCCTCCCCGCCCACCCCACGAATTCCTGCCTAGCAAGAATAAAAAAATGCCTAAGCATGAAGAAGTTGCAACTCAGTTTCAATCTGAATTGTTTCAGAAATCTAAATCTGCTGTTTGGTTTTCAAAATGGACTTCTCTTGAATATTCAGATTGAGATGAAATTACAATGGATACAAATTCAAGATAGCTGTACACCCATGGGTTTTAGCCAGTATTTGGAATGATATTTTCACCCGCTAATTTTTTCCTGATGTTGTCCCTTCTGCAAAGAAGTTCATGATTTTGCATTCATGTTTATGGATGATGTCCTACAAATAAGTCAATCTACCTTTTAAAAGCATTTGCAAATGTTTTCAGAAAATACATTTCCTTGAGACCACTTGGGACTTGCTGGACATCATGGAATGAAATTAGAGGTTTTAAATTCATACTCTTTATATGTAAATTATTCTGAGTTACCATTTTAAAACTGAACCCTTGATGATTGTTTAGCAAAAAAACAGCACTATACATTCTGAGTGTGTGTTGTCTTCAGCTTGTTGAGATTAACCACAAGACTGTTCTCCCATTTCTACCAGTGCTTCCAGCACAAAGCTGAGACAGGACAGAGCAGAGAAGCTCACAAGGTCACTGGCCAGATTGTCAATGCAGTATCTTTCAGAAGAAATAGATAATTTTTCAAAACTTCAACCAAGCAATTTAATAAAGAAGCCTGTGCTGCTGGGGGATGGACAACTGTTCTTTTGCTGAAAGGTTATGAAGCATTTCTAGAGAACGTAAAGATTTATTTGCACATTGTTGCTGATCTATTATAAACCGAAATGCTGGGTATTTGGAGTTGTCAGGTAAGAGAGTTGTTCCTTGAACTGTGCCATTTATTTGCAGGAGAGGAAACAGAGAGAGGTGGGAGCTTCGTACGCCCACCCCTACGTAGGGTGTGCGTTACTGCTCGCAGATAATTTATCAGCATCGCCTCTTCCTCCGATGTTCCCTGTTTGCAAGACCTCGAGTAAGGGAAAGTGTAGGCTGTCGCTGTCACCTGTGCCATTGCCTCCTCGGCATTGCCTGCCCTCGGCGCAGGAGCGGGGTCCTGGGGAGCCAGGCCACTGATTGCTTTGATCATCAGAAGACCGACTGCAGAGGCAGCCAGCCTAGAGTGGTTGTCGTTCRTCCTACCTCCTGGCTGGGAATCTGCGGTCTGGTAGTGACAAAGAGAGGAAATCTTAGCCAGCTCACCTGAATTACACTCTGTGTCTCGCAAATAATGTCCTGAGACCTTCAGCGGCTCATCTCAGAAAGAAAAAGAGAGGATTTTTCTTGAAATCCTTGTTATAATTAAATAACTTTTTTTCCTAACGTTCTTCCTAACTTTAAATTGTTGGATTTTATGTCTTTAATGCCACGTGCGCCACATGGCCAGGACTACAGAACTGTGCTCTCAAGATTGGCAGGTGCTTCTCAYAATTAACCCACTTTTCAGCCAAAGAAGGAAGCCAACATTGTTCAGACTTGTGTACTGAAGGCCTATAAATACACACCGTGTCAGGATGGTCTGTTTTCCAAAGGCACTAAGCAAACTCAGTATCTCCTAATGCGTGGGAAAATCAGGTCATTTGAACTCAGGAATCAGGTGGGGATTCGAGCACTTAACTAAGCAAATCTGCCTGAACAACCGCTGTTTCGGTTGTAGCAAAGGAGAGAGGAAAAGGTAAAATAGGAACAAAATCACCTGGGCGCGCGCGGCAGCAGCACAGCGGTCGGTGGGAACGTGGTCGTCCTCACGTGCAAGGTTTGTTCACGCTGTAATCGGTGTCAGGGCCGACAGTCCCGAGCTGTACGAAATTATGAAGGTCTTACAGGAGGCCTTTGGGGAAATGAAAAGCAACAGTTCTGAATACTGTTTTCTTCACCCAAATTTTAAGTTCAGCAAATTACATGGACTAGGAACTAATATGCTGTTATAAAATGTATGCTTGATTTTGTTTGAAAATCAAAAAAGCATTGTGCACCAGCTGAACTTCTATTAGCATATTAAAACAAACTCGATGAGCTATAGCACTGTGTTCTGATTTAGGTCAACTTATTTTCTTAACCAAAATTCTGTATTCTACCAACAATGTCTCCGAGTGGATTTCTGTTGGTGGATTGCAACTGGGGAGCAACTACTCCTCAGGAATAGCAATAAATGCAAATGCAGCTCAAAACACCTTCAAAAATCTTGAAATTATTTAATTTTCTGAGATTATTAAAATCTGCAGTAGGAATCCTGTTTTTACTTATTATTCTGGAGGAATTTCAGATCTCCATCTGTAAAAGAAGGAGCTTGCAAGGTTTTCATGCTGGCTGTTGGCAGTTCTTAGCACTTTCTATAATTTATTCCCCACTGTAATACAGTTTCAGCAGTCTGAGGAGAGAACTGGGTTCTTGGAAGGAAACTGGGATGTTTCAACTGAATTTGAATGTTGAGTTGTTTTTCAGCTCTGTGGTGAAAGTTAAAATATTTTGTGCAACATAAATGAAGGTAATGGCAGTGTTTGCACTGGTGACCACACTTGTACACCTTAAGGGAGCCAGTAAGGAATGACATTTTAATGAACTAATCTGTAACTATATAAAGATACAGATATATGTCTGTACATAGAAATATAATCCATTTGATGTCTATTCTCATTGCAGGTGTTTAAGAAATGACAAATACAAACATGAGTGTACAGACTGCCATTTCACAGGGGACTCTTTAAGGCAAATAAGGAAGTTTGGGAACACTTGGAAAGCAAAAGGAAAMTTTACTTCTGTTCCAGTTAAGGGCTGAATGGTACAAGTTTCTGCTGTATCTCACAACAGCGGGAAATCTGGTTTTTTACCTAAAGGGGGTTACAGGGTGGGCTGTAGTCCTTATTAGCACCATGAGCTCTGCCTGCAGAGGATAAGAGGATGCAGGCGGAGAGGATGTCTCACCAAGCAAGTGTCCTTGAAAGGCATTTGCTTTCTAGGCAAAAAAAATGTGTTTTTAAAGATATCCTGAGCTTCCTAAGCTTCTATTTCTTATAGCTCTCCAGTAGTGCCTAGTGGTCCCTAACCGAGAAGGCTATAAACACTCCTACTTAAAGACCRTCTCAACCCCACAAGTGCTATTTGCCTGGCAGAGTGAGGCATTTGCAGCCACTTTCTGAAGTGAGAATGTGATGGTGACTTCTGGGGAAATATACTGTAATTAATATTGGGGTCAGGTCTGGGGCAGCACCCTTCACTCTCCTTCCCACTCTGAGAGAATGATTAACATGGTTTAGCAAGTGCCTTCATTTGTATGAGGCGTCAGTCAAGTTCATGAGGGGCTGTGGTTAAGAAAGATTGGTTTTCACTTTTTGCACATGCTGGAATCTTAAACTTAGCATCCCTCAAACCTGAGCAATTTCTGTCTGCCCAAAATGCCACCATCGTTCCTCTTTTCCCACTTTCTCAACAATCAGCTAATTTATACTTCACGTATGACTCAGCATAGCTGCATTCATTTCAGTAKACGAGCATAATTTTACACTATGTAAGCATCAGTTCGTCAAATTCTCTCTGGTTGAAAAGACTTATCATAGACATTATTATTACAACAGTAATATTAATAAAGAAATTGCAGGGTACCATTACAGCGAGCTGCAGGTTGTTTCCGTTGCCTGATCATTTTGGTGAGAAGACAGACATTTCTTCCTATAATTTAATTTCTTGCACCCTTCAGGGTCTGTAGAATTAAGGCACTTCCTTTTACTGACAGTAAGAATAAGTATGTTCTATATTTTTTTCATAATAGATAGTATTATAATAAGTAATATATTTTCTTCACTCTYCTTAAAAAATGATAGGTTTTATTAGTCCAAACTGACAGAGAACCAAACTACTCAGAAAGCCCCTGGAATTTGCAATACATTACTATATAACTTGTCTACGATCTGAAAGATTGATTGCCCTTTAATTGCYTAATCCTATCAATTATAGCTTTATACTGTTGATCAGTTTAGATGCGTGTGTCATCCCCACAGTATCACTGATTCATTCCTTCTCACAAGCTGCTCATGGAAATGCTATCCCAGTATTAGGCAATAGCAGGATATATGTGAATGGGTCAACAAATGAACGCACGTTTGCTGCAGTGTGGATCGGGAGCCTGAGCTCCTCTGTCTCTGAAGTCCATGGAGACACTTGAGAACTGCCAGAGACCTACCATTAGGTCATTGATTACATTCCACTAGAAATAAGTAGGTCATGTTTTGGTTATTATCTTTCATGCATCCCAGTAAATRTATGAAATCATGGTAAGCCACAAAGAACATAAAGTCACGCTTCATGTTGATTGCATCCTTCTTTTACAGCTAGACTAGAATTTTTTATTAAATCTAGTGCTTTTACATATATCTCAAATATAAAGTTAATTGTCAGAAGTTTGAAATTACTGGCATAATTTCTGACTTTTGGGAAACTTATGATAGGTGTTAATCTAAACGTTATATTTTTCAGTGTAATGAAATAGAGAAATTGGTTAAAATTAATCAAAGATGCACTTTATTCCAGAGGGGAGCCTTTACCATTAGTGCTTTGGGAAATATTAGAATGAGACTTTCTAAAATAGTTCATGCCCTGAAGGCTATCCTGGCTACTTTTCCATCATTTCAAAGAAAACTCTCTTCTGAGATGTTAAGAGGAAAGATGTTTAGTTTGCATTCAAAACAAAGTCTAGAGTCTCCATCGTTCTGACTTGTGACTTTATCCAGTCTCTAGCCTTAGGTCTAAGAAGTCTCGTGGCTTGTGAGTGTGATGAAGCAGATCCCCTCGTCCCTCATGGACCTTAAACATGGCTAGAAACAGAAGAAATTCAGGGAATCTGCCACTTGCACTTTAAAAAAGCAACYGTTTCAAAGACTGACTTAAAAGGGACATTACTAAAAAAGTTATCTACGGAACACAGAAAATGAATTAAAAATCATGAAAACAAAATTAACAATTTGCAATGTGTGTCACAAAATATATAAGCTGAATATATATTTCAACTCAACAAAAAGAAGAGACTTCTAATATCCAAAATTTTTTAATTCTAAGGTATTAAGAAATAGTAACAGATGGCTAGTCCACAAAACAGGACTGTTACCCAAATGATTTACACTGATTACACAGAAAAATAGTCAGCCACTTGCTGACTGTATGGGTAAAATATAGCAGGGGAAAACAACAGACATATTTGACCTAGCTTTTTGGAAACCTTTGATTTATCGCTATTAGATGTGACCGAAATCCCATTCTCCAATCCTTCCTCTGTTCTTTTTCTTTCCATTTCTACTTTGTACCCCATTTCTGGTCTTTTTTTCCCCTATAACTTTGACTTTTGGAAAAGACTTACTATATAAAAACACAAGAGCAATAAAGCATAACAAAAACCAAGTCAAGCTAATTTCTAAATCTTTTTTTTCTCAACTATGAACTTGTGGGGATACGTTTTTAATATACTCAGAGCCATTTGTTAATTACAAGATGTCATTGCCTTTGAGGACTCCAGGTGGTACAATCAAAATTCCAAAAGTCTTTGCATACTTCCAGACAGCTTTGAAAACGTATCCCTACAGTGACCAATTGTATCAAAATAGGTAAAAATAGAAAAGCCACCAGGGGGTTCAATTGTTTAATCACAGAGATGGATAGGAATTGCAAATGTATGTGCAATTGCCTTTGGGAAAGGCTACAGTAAATTTGGCAGAGTATTGCATGAAAATACACTGACAAAATCCACTTTCCTGTAAGTGAGTTGAAGAGACAGGTCATCTCACTGGTGCAATCCGTTATCTTTATAAAGGCTGTAGGGTTGATGTTTTATATTGTTCTTCTCCAAAATTAAATCTACATTTTAAATCTTAACTCATGCCATCTTAGTAATTAGTTCCAGTAGTAATTAGTGCCAGTCCCTGCCACCGTAATTTTTGTTAATTAAAACCAGTCACAGCAAGGGAAAATTAAAAATGTAAATGCCTCAAGTTTCATACCAGTTGCTGTTGTGGAAATTTGGAAGCTTTGTTGAAAAGGCAAAATTTTCACTGAAACAATTAATTTGCTACTGCTGTACTTTTTCAGCAAAATACCAAGGCTGAGGTTACTTAATATGATAAATATTAACATGTAGGCTGCATTTCAGTAAGCCATGAGCAAATGAATCAAATGCTGGTTCCAAGCAGCATCCCTTTCGCCGAGAGAGATTGGCCAAACGTGCACGGTAAGAGCGTTCTCATCCCAGTCTGTGCACACCATCAGCTCCGCTTCCACAGCATGAGCAAAAAACCAGAAGAGCTAGAACAGCTTGTTTGCTTTCGCACGTCTTTTGCAAGTATTTCTTCTCACTGCACCTGCTTTCTTCATTGCTGTTAAGAGAGAAAAGAACGGATCAACTTCATCCTTACACTAAATCCACTGATGTGAGCTCACATTAGAAAACTTCATTCTTTTCAAAGGCAAAATTATCACAAGCAGTGAGAAGGGGTTTTGTGTCACATTAAGACTTTGAAAAAGAGCCAGAATTCTCATACTTCATTRATGAGGATTTTCTTTTGACAGACATCCTTTGTATCCCAGTAGCTGCAAGTGGTTTCAGTGTTACAAGTACTTTTATGGGAAACACCTGGGTTGGTTACAGCTAAACAGCTATTTTCAAAGAAGAGTTGATTCAAAATCCACAATGCATCAGTTAATGAGGAGCTTTTGCTACGCAGCCTCCTGCTGTTTGTGAATCTTTTTATTTGAGGGAACACAGATAGGGCATCAGACTGGGACATGAGAAACTCACATTTTTCCTAGCTGTGCCACCGGTTTGTTGGATGACCTGGAGGAGCCTCTTCATCTTCCTGTGAGACAGTTTTTCCTACAGCAAAATAAGCATCATGATACTTCTTTCCTTTAGAAGGTGTGTGGTGAGGAGTGTTAAGTGCACTACAACACATAAGTATGCTTATTTCAATTATAAGAAGATAAACCTTTTCTTTTTAAAGCAGATGTCCATTGTTGAWCCCTTCCCGTGAATGCCTTTTCCAGGCCACCAACACCGATGGACATCAGCAGCAAACGCTTAAAACAGGACTAATTGCCACTGCAGTTACCACTTCTTATCATGTGAGGAATCACAATTAACCAAAGGCAAACTTTTTGGTACCTAGGGTACAGCTGAGTTTTGACCAGTAAAGRCTTCCTTTACTGGAAAACGGAGTGTATGGGTAGCACAGTTTTTCTATTCCTGCTTCACAGCTACTTACAAATAAACCCATCATTTTCTCACCCCCAACATATTTACTACTATTTTGTGACCTATCTGCAATCTGACAGTGTTGCCTATTACTAAATCTTGTTGTACACTAAGGTTTCTCAGACAGTGACTCACTCAACTGAATAGAACAGATAATGAAAAATTGCAAATCAGATTGCTTTCAACCTAATCAAAGATGCAAGAACTCATTTTGCCCAGTAGCCCTTCTGAGGACTGAGGAGATCAACATGAAAATTGGAAAAAGAAGGTTGCTGACTGTTAAGAATAATGCAATTGTTCTTTTCATTGAACTTTGTAATGAAATGAGGAATGCACTTAATTATATGATCCCAATGGTAATATCTGAAATAATCAGGTTTCTATTTGGTTGTCTTCTTATTCCTCCCTGCCACCATCCTTGTGTAATTTCTAATCTTGCTAAAATAATTGTTAAATTACTGTCCAATGTTTAATGCATAAATAAGGATATGAAGAGGGCTAGAACASTGTAAATATTCACAGTGCCAGCATAATTAGTCTCATCTGTTGCTAAATACTTTCTTGAGTTGCATAACTAGTCCTTCCAAGCTTTAAAAACATGGAAAATAAAGAAAAAAATGAAGAAATGTGATATCATCCAGAGGGAAAAAAATGGCTAAGTTTTTTTGTGTTTTTTTTTTTCTCTGTAAATGAGCAATTATCCCTTAGTAAATTGTAGCACAATGGATTAGACATGCTTGTCGATACCATACAAAAATCCAGCCTTGGAGATTACTTGTGTTTAAATTACTTTACAAAGAACTACAAAATAGAAGATTATGTTTSAAAACTGGCTTTCTTCCTTAAAATTGTGCAAGAAATCATGACTGTTGGCCATGCAAATCATCTGCATCTTTCCAATTTGTTGCCTTTTACATGCCAATCAGCATTTCTACACCCTGGAAARTCAGTAGACTTAAAATCTTCTGGAATTTAAGACTTCATACTTAAAAACAATTTACAAAACCTTATGGATCCGTGTCTGCCTAATTTCTACAGCACACTTTGTGTGCTCAACAATATTGCGTGTATAGCGTGCACGRAAGGTTCTTATACTTAGGCCAAATGAGAGGAGGATTAACTTGGGGTAGTACGTTCTCTCTTTCTGGAAGGTTTCTCCTCCTTCCCTGGAGATGGAAGGCAACCTACCTTGGCTGCCTTTCCTCTTGCAGAGAGAAATCAACTCTTGTTCTACTGAAGAGATATTGGAAAGAATGGTCTTTGGACTTGAGCTCTCTGAAGCAGAAACCTCAGCACCCACTGGTGGGTAAGTAAGCATTGAGAGGGCGATTGCTAGGGACAGGAGGATTGYGGCTCCCACTGGGCTGAAAATGACCCTGCAAGGACTATCAGTAGTATATTTGATATAACAAAAGAGGCTTATTATTAGAAAGCCTTAAAAAGTCAGAATACTTGTATTTATGAAGCAAAAGGAACTTAAATGTAAAATGTGCTTTTAACCTGTCCAAATGCAGGTCAGAAGTTTTGAGCGGTGCATATTAAAATTTCAGAGATACATTCTACAAAAAGTTAGAAAGTTATAGGAACTTGTGGTTTTATTTAAGAAATTATTTGTTAACAAGTTAAACAATTTTTGGTATGAAAATCATGAATGTTTTGTAAAAATCACCACTCTGACTTCAAATCTCCTTTGGTTTCAATATTGTATAGCTGATGCAAAATATTTATTTATTTTTTTTATTTTCTGCTCTGAAGCTTGCATGTCTGGGATGTGACTGAGATTGATCATTCTGTCTTCAAATCAGGGATATTTTATTTAAACTTCTGTGGAGAATAGTGAGTTAGAGAACTGTTTTATCATGGAAAAATCATCTACAATAATCCACTATATGAGAAACATCTGTATTCCCCAGTACGTGCAAAATGTAGCAGAGACAAAAAGAAGGAACATGAAAACACAAGGATGAAGATGGAACAGAATTGATAAGCAGACAAAAGGTGCTTTGGGCTCACAGTTTTAGATCTGTTGATCTTGTTAGTGAAAAAGTGGCTGTATAATTTGTATTAAAACTGAGTATCAGACCAAAGAAAACCAACTGAGCAGAAATTCTCATAGCAGAAATTCCAAAATTGCTGGAAGACAGTTTTCAGGGGAATAGGAAATAAAATGAAGGAAGCCTTTCAAGAGTAGCTGAAGAYTTAGGCTGTGAAAATTGTTTACCACAGACTCGTGTTTCCCTTGGTTTGGCAGCAGCTGAGCTCTTAGTCATGTTGATCAGCACTGATTTCTTGCCTTCTTGTCGTCCTTCAGCTTTTGAATTTCCCTGCTGTCTCTTGTCTGATCCTTCAGTAACTTCTTAGGAGCTTGGGTTGTGGAGCTTGGCCTGCTGAGCTCCAAGTACAAAGTTCTAACCATGGACCATCAGTCTCCTTTGSTAATGAAATGATGATGATCGAAGGGAAATGCTAGGCTATAGGGAACTAGCTCCCTATTGACATGAGAATGATAGCTTCCTCAGCAGAGAGAGAGCATGAGCGTTTCTCCAGACTAGGGAATCATATCCTTATTCTGATACTGCAATAATCTGCTTTTTACTTTGTCAGAAAATTCATACAACTGATATTTGCTTAAAACAGGGTTGATGCCATTTGTTTGGCCAGGAGTACATTCAGAGAGAAATGCAGACCAAATGACTTTGAAGAGTTACGGCASTCCACGAATCCCAAACGACATCATGTGAAGAAACATCATCCCAGGACCGGAGAGAACTCGTCATCTTCCCACAGGATGCAGAAGGCACTAGCATTCTGATGAGCATGTCATTTATTTAATTTATCAAATATTTTTTAGATCGTTGATAATAGGTAACAGAATGTGTGATAAAATATGAACAGATTTTTTTTTTCAGTTGAATGCTCTGCAGATTGGTGCTTCTCAAATCCATTGAGCTTCCTTTCTTTCATGCTTTGTACACATTGTCAGAGAGGAGAAGGGATCGAAGTAGTCTCTGCTTCTCARAAGTATGAGAAATGCTTCATGCGTTAAGCCTTGCATCACAGGCAGCATGCAGAAACGTAATTCCCTCCACTGCTACCACAAGCAGCCACTTGTTGTTATATCTGCTGCACATTACAGTTTTGAAGACGGGAGCTTTGACGACATCAGACACTGTGCTTTTAGTACAGACAAGTAAGCYTTGAAACTCTCTGGCTTTYCCCAAAGTGGGTTCAAGAAATATTMTTCTTCCAACAAGCATCAAGAGCACTAACAGTCTTAGAAAAGTCATTTCTCCCATACTGAAAGCCTCAAGTATACYRATGCCACATGGTCATCAATACATATACTTATCAAATGATATCCATTAAGAATTAAGGAACAGATCGTCCTTAAACTATACTAATTTTGGCAGTAGTTATTTTCAATTACTTCCTTCTGAAGGGAAGATGAATATATGTCATAACCCTAGGAAAAGAATATTCTTGCTTCCTATATAGCAGATGCTGTGAAAATCCCATTATAAAGGATCTGGGGAGTTTTAACATAAATAAGTGTCRGAATATTTTATCTAAACTTGCCAGGTCTGGTAAAGTTTGCAGACAAATGCATCACAAAGYGAGATGAAAACTGACACAAGTGAACTGTATTTGATGAGTTAGGGAAAATATCCCCTTACTCCMTAGAGGAAGACAAACAGTTTTGCTTTGTCTTCAACCTACTGTCAGCACTTTCATAATTTAGGAAAACCAACTGGAAGTTGGATGGGCGGGCTCCAGTGGTAGGCACCTCGGGAGCGGGATGCTTCTTTGTGCCAGCCCAAGCGTGCAGCACWAAGAGTACCTTCTCTAGGGTGTAAATACAGAAATTATCAATACAGAAACAAAAGTTCAGCTGTAACTTTAAYGGAAAGAAGTACTTTTGTTATCACTCAGCACTGTCAGAACTGAAGATTTGGCTTTGAGTGAAATTTGTTTTATTGTTTTATAGGAAAAAAAAAGAAATAGTTACACATAACAATATTTGGAAATAAAGGTTTCTTACTCTCACAATTTATGTCCCATTAAGAACGCCAGTTATCAAGTATATTATTGTAAATATTGTAAATATKGCCCGAGAGAACCGGCTTCAAACTGAATATATGCCTGCCTTCCTATCTCATAGGAGTCCTACTTTGGAGAGGAGAAACAACAGAAAACTTGAATAATCCCCAGTATTTGCAGTACCTGAATATAGCAACTCTTTTATGGCAGAGTTTCAAGGCAACAATCTGAAAATGTTTTGCAATAAAGGGCTAGAGGTACATTTTCACAAGTAACAAAATCCCACTTAATGCCATAGATTTTAAATTCCCCAGCCACATTCCACTCTGGAAAAATCTGACTTCTTAAATTACCTTATGCAGTGTTGCTTTTAAAGGTTGTTTCCACATAAGTTTGTCTTGAAAAAGCAGTTGTCAGATGCTTCCAAATATTACTTGTGTGAAAAAATCACTACACATTTATGCATTCCTGTATAAATTGCCCTGTAAATTTAAGTTCCCACATGCATTCCTTATAGCTCTGCTCTATGACTCTACAATGAGTGAAGTTAAAAAAAAAAATGTGAATTCTCAAGTAGTTTATCTTTTCTGAACTTTTTCAACACTGATTGGGTCATTTCAGGCAAGCTTAATGAGGCATGGAAGAACACTGTGTATCCTTGTAGAAGTCCTAGATTTCAGACATTTCTTAGTCCTGCATTTCATCATAATTCCCACTTGAACAGAGATCATACGTCTGACGCATGAGATGTCTTTAACTGATAAAACTCCTAAAAAGAATTTCATGCCAACCCCTGAAGGCCTGTTTTTTTTGTTTGTTTTTTTTTTTTTTTTTTTGTGGGTGTGTGTGTGGTTTTGTTTTTGGTTTTGGTTTTTGTTTTTTTTAATCTGCCTTTGTTTTTCTTCTGTGCTGAAGAGAGAAAAGTCAGAAATGGAAAGGTAAGTAAAATCATGTATGGGGATATTGCCACAGTATGGAGGGCCTTAAAGTCAATTTATCATATGGCTGAAGCCAGTCAAACTGTCCCTTGCGTATGAGAATGAACTAAACCAACAGCTATTATTATTTCTCTGGCATCCACTGCATGTTGGGAGAACAATTTTACATTTCAAAAAAATCTTCTTTAAAGAAGAGGATGTGAACATTTTGGAAAATCACCAATAAAGCAAAGATACAACTTTCTCTCCTAATTTCACTGASGGGGAAAAAATAGATGAATGCTGCTGATGCCACAGAATATAAACCAACATATACAGCTCAAACAGGACTGTGAAGGAATACATTTTATTCATAGCTGGTGAGGCAGGGGTCTGATGTCTATGCAGTAAAAATACTGCAATGTCAGTATTTTTTTTAAATGGACTGTTCAGACAATGATTTTCATATATGTGAATACATAGTATTTGTCTAKTAATAGATATGATATTTCAGCCATTTCCTACCCTGCAGACATTTATAAGAACAGGACACTTTATATGTCAAATGTGATCAGTCTTGTGAGGATTTTAGCTCTACATTACCCTTATCAGTGATCATAAAACTTGCTTTTTCAGCACTATTTCAAAGTCAGATCAAATAATTACTGTACCTATGGGAAACATTWACATCAGCTCTTTAAAATCTGAAATCTGAACAGTAACACACCACCATAGAAAAAGTACTAAGAATCACTTGATTTCTTTCCGCAACTTAATGCCACACGAGAAAGAAGTCTGAAGTGTGAGAAACAGCCACTGCAGGAGCCAGCCTTATTGAAGAAAAAGCCCTTGGGTCCTGCCTTCACTCCACTGGCCACATATTTCTCCCTTTCCCATGGTTCCCAGAATCTAACCTAAACTAATTGCTATCGACTTCCACTTCTTTCCACTTCTCACACCTGTGATGTTTCTGCAGAGCTGCCTTCTACCTGCTCTGGCCAGCCCCCCCCGACAGACGGGTTCCCCTCTGATGAGGTGATCCAAACCGCACAGCTTCCCACAGCCACGCTTCCGGGCTGTTCACCACGCTGGTTTGCTTTCGGAGACTTTTCCAGGGTTTTCTTTCATCCTTTAAGCAAACCTCAAAGGACATTTGCTATTCCCTCCTCCAGGATGCACCGGTGTCCTTCCCCTGCATGCCCAAGAACCACAACCTGTGAAGTAGCCTGTAAAGCATCATCAGTGAACCAACTTCAAATGTTTTTTTTAAACATGTTTGTTTAATATTTGGATTCCAGCAGCTGTGTAGAATTACTGTCTCTCTGACTGTCACAAATCTGGATATTTTCTTCTGCTACCAATATAGAGATTGCATAGTTTATAATTTTGTTCTGCCAGACTGCAGCATGATTTTCTGATTCTTACAGACTGGTTCCTACGGAAACATTCCTTGCTTTATTTAAACTGGAAAAGTGACAAATCCCAAATCAAGTTGACCAGGAACTCTGGTGCACTTACACCTTGTGTTCCAAAAACTGCATCTTTTCTTCCCGCCTGTGATCAATTTATAATTACTCCAGAGGAGAAAGAAATCATGGCACAGCTAGAGAGAAGTCTCAGGTCATCACTGTGCCGAGTAAGAAGGAAAGCAAGCTTTGTGCATCATATTTCCAGAATTTTCCTGGAACTTCTATTTTTTGCTTCTGTTTCCCTGCAAGGCTTTTGTCCTCCACCTAGTGTATACCAGTATATCAACGAGATCAGAGCGTTTTCCAGGAGGCGTTTCAAAAAAGAGCAGTAAGGTTCACTGAAGAACCCCAATCCCATAGCAAAACGTTGTGTAACACTCTTAAAAGTTATTTTATTAAAAAAATATGAGCAATTACAAAGCTGCTATTGAGATTGAATATGTAATGCYGTATCAGAAACTACTATCTAAACGCGCTGATACCTCTCAGGGGAACTGGTGGGAATACATCCATAGCCTGTAATAGCAGTGGTCATTCACAGCATCACCTGACAGCTGAGTAACTGCCATGAGGACTGGAGGCCCATCAGATGTGGTGAACAAAATCTTGCTTTAAATAATGTCACTGTCTGCTTCCTAATGCTGTTTGGGTTTAAACAGGGACTTTATCTCTCACAGGCCATCTTAGCCTTTTATTTGATTCTTTATACTGTGTTATCTTACCAAGCTTCAAGCATCCTTAGCCTCCCTTGAGCTTATAAGAGGTTCAGAGGCTCAAAGCTCCACAGTATCGCTTYGTCATAAACCAGTCCAGACCACAGAATCCACATCCCATTTAGTGGAGGAGAGACACTGGGGAAGGAATYATCATGGTTCGAGTGGCTGATACACTAGGCTGTTTGTTTCCTTGCCACATGCAGATTGCACTGCCACAGATTGGATTATAGACAGTTATTTTGCACCATATAGAGATTTTTCCATGGATGCCTTCCATCTAAACCCTTGAAGCAGGGCCRGGCCATACTTTGACATCAGCTGCCAAACTTCACTGGACATTGGAATCAGACAAGTCCTAATATACAATCTTCTGAAGAAACATTTAATGAAAATGTTATACATTATGAAATAAGAACCACTGAAGGTTTATGCTTTCATAAGAATCATTTGTGGGCTGTATCCAACCTAAATATTGGTGTGTAAGATATATTACATGCAGCAATTAATAACACTTTACTGGATATACACAGTTACCATGGTTTCTGGACATTTGAATTTCTGAATTTAGTTTAAAAAAACCCACACAACCCAAAACATTAATAACATGGATTAAACCTTTTTCCACCCATTTAATATGCAATATACATGAGGACACTTTTATTTATCAATATACGCTTTATCAAGTTCAATAAATTACTACRTTCGCATTTTCGTTAGCTGTAGTCATGGAGTTGCAGATGGCTCTTAAAATCAGTCTTTACTTCATTTTCCATTATTTTTTCACGAAGCATGTCTTCTTAGAGATTTCTTCTTCCTAAAACATTTATGTCATGGAACACCAGGTTGTCAGGAACACTGATTGATTTATCAGTCTTGAGTATACTGCACTGTTTCACATAGATTTCAAATCCCAASTTCACATCTCTGTTACTCTTATCCTATATCTCAGAGTAAAATGCACTGATGCTTATAAATTGCTTACTAGCTACAAAAAATATTACTTTATGTACATACCTAACAAAATAGTAAACAAATGCTTTCTCACATTGCTAGGACATTTCCAAAGCTCTGAAATACTCYGAGCTTCTCTCCTTTTACCCACTCRCTGGATCATTTAGTCGCATGGGTATCTACTGCACAGTGCCTAGCATCCCAGGCACAAAACTCCCATGCTTACCTAGAGCAGATACGCATGCACAACAGCCAGTGTCTAAGCTTTAGCAATAGTCACCACTAAAAAAGCTCAGAGTTATCTTAGTGGAAATTTTGATTTTCCTTCTTAGGAAAAAAATGATTTTTGAACTCCAGATCAATCAAACGGGCATTGGATGTGGCTATCTGGGATTAGCATTCTCATTCCCTCTTTGTGTCTGTGAGTGATTACACCCATATTTCAGATCTATGTCTGTTTACCTGATGTATTTCTCAGAGATTTTTCACATTGTCAGTGTACAGGATATTACAGGATTGATGGGTACACTGTTACTCTTTTGCCTTACTATTTTCCTGCAGGGCCTCTACGTTKCAATTTAACCCAGAACTTCCATGACTTCTGAGCATGTGAGACGCTGTACAAATGCAGAGTACAGATAAATCCTGTCTCAAGACCTCATAAACTGAACAGACAAGAGAAAAGTGGAAGAAAAAAAGTGCTTCCTTATCTTGTACTGGGTGGGAAATGAGATAAAGAGACTTATATTCTGACAAACTCCCCTCCCTGGGTACTGTTTAATGCATAGGACTGCATCGGTCAGCATTAGGTAAGGTGGCATGATTTAGAGATAGGCAAGTTTGTAGTAGAACTAGACTGAGCTCTCTGTCCTATTCATTAGCCCTCTCTTTGTTTTATTTATGAMTTCTTGATGCTGTGTTTCAAAGTATTTAACAAACTGTTATGACAGTCAAGGTTGATGCAGCAGTCATTTACCTGTTCAAGATTATTCCAGTTAATTATTTCATGGCACCAATACTTGGAAGAGATGTTGCCTGGGTAACAGAATAATCCTCTCTTCTTTTTACAAAAGCTTTAAATCTTTTATTATTCATTTCATCCCTCATTCAGAGGATTAAGSCACCCGAACATTGTGGTCCAGCACCATTACACTCTACGGTTCCAACTCCTAAATAGTTTTTGAGTTTCCCTTCAGAAAAGTCTACCAAAGCCAGACAGAAGAGGAAAATACACATGTCCACATTTAAAAGAGATAGAGGACACAATCTGTTGCTCTTACGCACAGGATCTCCAGCAACCACAGGCAGCGTGAGTCCCACAGAACCACCAGCAGTACACCAGTAGGAAGCTCACTCCGTCCGCTGCTCAACATGCTCTTCTCATGTTGGCCAGATGCCCGCTCTCGTTCCAGGTCTCCTCAGMCACATACTGAGCTGCACACTAAGAACAGGCACCAGTGGGGTGAGATTTCTGCCCCCAAAAGGGCTAAAAGAAGCCTTGACAGAGGCTGCCAGCRTCACTCTTCCCAGACACAAGAGGAGCATCGCTGGTCAGAGGACTGTTCTCTTAATAGCTGTCCCTAAATGAAATTTCCTGAAATCATACCTGAAACCCAAACAGTTAAATTTAATAAAAATTCTCTTTAACAATGGCAGATTGCAAATCTACCCCAGCTGTGAACTCAGCTATAGCAATATATTTCAGGGAGGTGGCTGAGTGTTCGTCAGCTGAAGTATTCAAAGAAAGGACACAAAAGGAAACAGAAGGGCCGGAGCCTCTGTGATTGCGTTACAGCAGTCACAGATACCTGAGACTAGGATGAAATCAGAAAGAAATGGAACAAAACGGGCACCAGAGAAATAAGTTTAATTTGTGAATAAAGTAATCATTTGTTCTACATTTCATCATCTTTCTGGACTCTTAGAAAAAGAGAAATGCTTAAGGCTAAGGAAAATACATTTGGGAAAAAACAGCAGACCGCTTGGTAAGTTTTTCCTTTGATGACAGTCAAAACAAAGTGAGACTGCAGGCATTCATTAGAGCTCTCTTCATAGTTTGCTCCACTGTCTTTGAAAGTTTACATTTACATGTCCAGCAAGTTCAGTGGAACTGGATTAGACCACACATGCTCACCTGRAGGAGAGTTTCTGGATAATTTTTGAGCTTTTGAGCTGAAAGCATTTGGGAAGGGAGACAAGTATTTGAGCCTTTGGTCAAAAACATCTGGTTTTGCATAAAGCTGGTAGGGTTCTAGGTGCCAAATATTTCACATCCTGAAACTCATGTATTGATTTTATTTTTATGTTAATTTTAGCAGAACTCTGAAGTCCCAGAAATAGACTCTCTTTCAGCAATACCTTTTATTTATAAATAATTTTTTTTCTGAAAATACAAAATGAAATACAAAGATCCCTGTTAGGGTTACAGAGCTAGGTTATGATTAAATGAATCTTGACTTCAGATGCATTCCCTTTGCAAAAAAAAAAAAAAAAAAAAATTTGCTTGATTTTAAAAAAGTTATCCACACTAACACTCAAAGCAAGGGAGGGCATATTGAATTCCACCGGTATTCAGGGATGCCTTGAGATATTTCCATCCCCTTTCTTCTGTGCAGCTTTAGAAATGCCTGAAGTGTTTCATTGCACAGCATGCTTTGCTGAATAAGGATGTGATTGCTCACGCTTCTTTGTTGGAGGGGAGTGCCTGGCTGGAAGACGACCTTATTCTCTGCTGATTCTGAACGCAGACCTCTCAGCTRCCTTCTTGAGAAAAGACAGTGTCAGGTCAGGTCAAGTGATGGGGAACATGTCTTCTTAAGGGAACTACCTTCCTGTATTGCTTCCTTGAACAGAGAGTCTGTGATGTGACATGGCTGTACCATATCTGCCTTTACACTCGGTGGTCTCAAGCAGCAGGTGACAGAAGGACAGCTTGTTTCGGMTGAGCTGTCTGCCATTTGAGGAGGTTCCAGTCGTGGGGGCAGAGGACATGGCACGGAGCTAGGGGCACTTAGCTGTGAGACTGTACCAGGCAAAGGACAACTGTGCGGGTCTCATGCTCTCTCCGTGAGTCCTGATAGAAAGAACAGCATCAGTTCCGTGCATAGTTTTCACTGTCGGACCCCGTTCAACAAGGGACACYTAACTAGGAGAGAACTTAAGAAGCCTTAAATGCTCCTGGAGTAGAACTGRTAACATTAAGGCAATAACAATGTAATTTGTAAGGCAAATACAACTCTGCCCGATAGCACATATGAATTAGCTACATAACCCGATTTCAAACTGGGTTTTGTATAATGGAATGCAACAGCGCACATTCTTGAATCGTGGTGGTTCACTGGTGGATCCCAGGAGCTCCTGGAGCTCTACCTTAAGGCCATGGAAACTAARGAAGTCCCAGAAGCTTTCACAGGATTATTCCTGCAGTAATTATTATATAAAACAGAAACCTAAAAGAGGGAGACTGTGCACRTATCTCTACCTTGGTCCCACTTTTTCTTGTTCAAACTCACAGAAAACTTATTTAGAACCATGAGCCAAAAGCTATGTAAAACCATAGTTCTATTTATTTATTTAATCTGAAGTTTATTGTTTTTTATGATCACCTACAACCTCATTCTCCATATGTACTTTGTGAGGACAATTGGAGCTCAAGCTGTCCRGAATGAAGTCTCTCCCACTGAGTATCATATCTTGGACATTTGCTAGTCYCAGATGTTTTAGTGGGTCTAATAGAATTACTGACTATGCAGTTAAACAGCTTGAAGTTTATTGTTTGTATAGCAATCAAAAGTGTATCGTTGTATTTACAGATGAATGAGAAGACTAAGTGCTTTGATGTGAGTATTTTACATTCTTGCTTAGCAACGATTTAAACRAAAAATAAGATACAAAAGAGTGCATACTGTTAACCACCTCAAAGTTAGCATCTCTGGTTTTAGTTCACATCCATTTGCTGTGCATCAGCCTCTGTGTTGGTGAGTAGCTACGGGTGGACACCAGGAAYCACAGGTAGTTCATCCGGTGCACAGTTCTTCTTCTCCTCTGACATCTCACACCATTCCTATTCCTTTCAGCTCTTCCAATGATCCTTATCATTGTTCACAAAACCCTTCCTCACCTCCTCTCTATCCCTCTGACAAATCTTCAGCACGTATTCGTCTCGCTGATGCACCCTGATTTTCACCCCGCTATCAGACCCTGAAAACCACTCTTAGATTCTTAATTTTTCAACCTATCATTTGGTGACCCAGCCCTCACTTCCTCCCTTTTTTCCCTTCTTCCGGTACCTTTGTCCTCATTTTCAACTACCTTGAAGTATCTATTTCTCTTAAGCATTTCATTTATCCCTTGGTTTTCTGATGTAAAGAAAATGGATGGAAAATTGTTAAGAAGAGCCTCCGTCTCTGTTGTGCAGAAAAAGTTCTAAAGCACCCTTCTCACAAAACTCCAACAAACCGAGCAAACAACAAAAGCCCTCTGAAAACATGAGTAGCAGCAGGATGTCCAAGGACACAGAGAAAAAAACAGAATTAGCAAAAAATAACTAAAATTAATGAGGTTAGTGGCTGCTCAGGCTCCTGCAAAATTGATCTCTGGAGGTGTAGATCATGTTGTCCTCAAAAGGTAGCAAAGAAAAAGGAATAAAAAATTCCACTACTTCTGAAAAAAAAATCGATTTTTCAGCTTTTAAGGGTAAAGAGAGAGATTTTGAGAGAAGGAGGTTTTGAGAAATACGTTCCAATATTAAAGTGACCTGAAAATGGTATTGAGCAATGTACTATGTTTCAAGAGCAGATTTCTTTAGAAGAGAGTTGGAAAAGACATCAGCTGCAGGCTGTTTCTTGAGTTCCCACTTGCACAAATTCAACTGTGATTAAAAAGAAAAGAAAAGAAAAAAGAACAGGACTTATTGCATCTTCTGTGACAAAGTGACACTGCGGCAATGCAAAAACATGTGGCTGGCATTACAATCTTGCCAACTTTGGCCATCTAGTGGCATCTTTTTCACTACGAAAAATAACAAATAAACAATTACTAGCCATCTCTATTTTGAAGAGAGGCAAAGCCCCAAACAGTGCATGTATGTCAAGTAACGTGCCTGGAGCTACGTGATTCTGGCCATCTTATTAATGCTGTGGCTCAGAAAAAAGCTCTGGATGTTTCAAAGCTCTGCAGCCTGGTGTGCTCCCGTGCAAATGTACAGTGTTCTTACACGCCGATGTGTCAGCCCAGGTGGCTTTGCCAAGCACGAGTGACGGCTTGGGGACAGGTTGGAGGACAGGTTGCATTAGGTAGGACTTGGTGCCTGATGGTGCAAGKAAGTGCTTTGTGCTGCTATCGAGGGACGGAGCAGCAACACAGTGGTTACTGCAAGAGGGCTGTCACCGTTGCATTTTGCCATTTAAGAGGTGACTTTGGAGCAGAAATGACTAAGGTGAAAGAAATTAGCTGGATCTAGTAGCGGGTCCTGCAGCATCTAGTAGCGGGTCCTGCTTTGTCAAGCACTGGAAGAGGCTGCCCAGGGAAGTGGTGGAGTCACCATCACTGGAGGCGTTCAAAAAACTTGTGGATGTGGCACTTCGGGACATGGTTTAGTGGGCATGGTGGTGTTGGGTCAACGGTTCGACTCGATGATCTTAGAGGCCTTTTCCAACCTTAATGATTCTACGATTTTATGGTTCCATGATCTGACAGGGAGCCTTTGTGTGCCGAGGAGACTGCAGGTGCCCCAGCCACAGACTCTCAGCAAGCACAAGCTTCCCGGAGCTGCTCAGCCGAGGCAGGCGGGCCTCTGCCATCCCCACGGCCCTGTGACCTAACGCCAGCGAGGCAGAACCCGTGTCCCCAGGCCCCCGTTGGCTGTTCTGGAGTTGCCCGGAGGCACCACGGGGCGGGCTGGAAAGCAGACCGGTGCCTGCGATGGCGGGAGGCGGGCAGGCACCGCGCTGAGGGGGCCCGGCCCGGGGCAGGGCGGCCGCCGCGGCCCAGCTCAGGCCCTCCGAGCGGCGGCGGGCGTGGCCGGCCCCGGAACTGCCGTTCCCGAGCCGCGGGGCCCCGGCGGACCCCGGCGGCACGGACCGGCGGCAGTGCCGAGGCGGCGCTTCCTGCGCGGCGGCGGCGGTGCGGGGCAGGGCCGCGGGACGCTCGGCCACCGGCTGCCCGGGCTCGGGCCGCCCCGCCGGGCCCGGCGCTCCCCGGCTTCGCCATGCAGCGCTTCACGGTGAACATCAAGCTGCCGGCGCGGACCCTGACGGGCGCCCTCAGCGCGCCGAACAGGGGGGCGGCGGACTGGTGAGGGGCCGGGTCGGGGGAGAGCGGGGTCGGTCTGCCGGRCTCGGGGAGGGGAGAGGGGCGGCTGAGGTGTCCCGGGCCTCTCCCCCGGGCCCCCCTCGTGGCTCCTTCGCCTCTCCCCAGCCGCGGGTTGAGCTTGGGTGCCTGGTTAAGGTGGTGGGCCCTACGCCCGGCTGCCTGCCCCGGCTCTGCGTCCTCCCGCTCTCCCCGAGCCAGGCGGGGGGGGGGGGCCGCGCTTTTAACCGGGGCGTTCGTACGGTCACACGTCCAGGGGCCGAGGCTCAGCCAGCGCCGGCAGCTGCCGGGCGTGCAGTAGAGCGATGGTGGCGATCCCTTTGGAGAGCTGGCGGTGCCCTCCTGCCAGGGGATCGTTACCAGCCGGCTTGGCGGTCACCGCAAATACTCGGGTCCTTTTTCGTTCCTGGAAATGGGTRTGCTGTGCTGTTGTGTCCAAGGCAAGC
This sequence comes from Oceanodroma leucorhoa, assembly GCA_030449065.1. NCBI lineage: Eukaryota > Metazoa > Chordata > Aves > Procellariiformes > Oceanodroma > Oceanodroma leucorhoa. The sequence continues at coordinate 9,029,161 of JASVER010000017.1, forward strand.
TTCCTTCTGCTAGGCACTGTGCAAGCTCCCCACATCCCCGTCCTCTCCCGTTTCCTAGCTGGAGGGGCTGGCAGAGCGCAGGCAGGGAGCCCTGGGGAGTTGCTGCTGTCCAACTCTCAAGCAAGAAGAAAGCCATGGTTATAGAAGAGCATGGGCCAGTCCCTTCTGGCRATGGCATTTGCCTCTCTGGGCGGAGGTCTTGCTGGTGCAACAAACTGTAGAGATCAGAGCAGCATCTTCTGGTTTCTATTGCTGTTATTTTTTGAGAGTTGATGTACAAAGCCAGTACACATATTGGTTTTTGTACTCATTTTTCTGAGCAGTGACTTCACCGAGCTGTGCTGAAAAGCATCAACCTAATACTGCGGAATCTTAGGGAGAGAAAATAAAACAAAGTAGCTGAAGGAAGTAATTTTTGAAAACAGTGGCATTTACGTTTGTCAGCTTCCAAAGCAGTGRACATTGAAGTTCTCTGAAGGTCTTAGTTTGAAACTTTGTTTTTCTCCTTTGACTGTTCCCACTTGCTTGGTGTTCACCATAGCTTTATAATTATTATCGGTGGTCACATTCACCTCTCCTGAAGTCAGACGGGCCTCAGCAGATTTTCACTGTTACTATAATCATTGTTCACATGCTCCTTTATTGTCTCCAAAAAAAAAAAAAAAAAAAGGTTGCAATTAATTGTATAGTTGCAAATATATTGCTTACATGTGTACTTATGTACAAAATTTGGGAATGCTCGTAATGAATTCCTATGTGATGTCTTAAATTTACAGAAGAGGATTTTTACAGATGGACACAAAGAGGTGCTTTGTGGTGGCTTAGGGTTCCGTCAGCAAATGGTTCAGCAGGCAGTGCAGCAATGGCATTTTATAATGCTTTTGAGTTTTATGTTATTAAATAAYCTTTACTGTTTGATATCTGTGTCTAGTAGCATGCATTCAACTTATAAAAAAAAAAAAGCCTCATTCTTGATGTGAAGTGCTTTTTATTCTTTTTTGCTTGTTTGATAATGATATATGTTTTTCTAGGGGCTGGCAAGGTTTGATTGCATATGGATGTCATTCTCTTGTGCTGATAGTTGATGCCAATACTGCTCAGACCTTACAGGTTTTGGAAAGACACAAAGCTAGTGTTGTCAAGGTGAGACGTACATGTTTTAAAGTATATTACTTGATTCTGATGTATATATTATTTTTCTAAATCAGTAAATACTTGACTTTATATTGCACTTGATTTTCACATAAAATCTGTTGTAAAATACCAGTATTTTACATGATCTCTTTTACAGCTAAATCAAACCATACATGCTGAAATTTGAGCTGAGGCTGATGGTATACCTTTATAGAAGGTATAGAATATATAGAAGTTATATGTAGAACGTATAGAATATATAGAAGGTATAGATTATATAGAAACATTTGGTAGTGTTATAGAACACAGACAGAAATGTTTCTAAGAAAGCTCTTAACATGAYGGAATTTCAAATGAACATTACAAAATATTAGATGAATCTCTTTGTTGATGCCCTTGCTGATCTTTCCTGTTGTGGGGGTAACCAGTGCACCATTCGACTAGAAAGTTACTTTTACGTTTTTCCTTCTGTTCTTACCTATAGAAAAGGAACAATAGCAGTCAGAACTGAACATTTATTTTAGCGATAAAAAATGGCTAAAATTTAAGCTTAAGTGTAGGGTACCTGTGCTTTCCTTTGAAGGCCCTTGACTTGAAATTGCAGAGAGTTTGACTTTGGGTCAAATGTGGAACAGGATGTATTTCTTTGATATATMATTTCTTTGACTGTGAAGAATGACAGATTCAGTCAGGGTTTAGAGGAACGTTTGGCTGGCAGATGTAATGTTTGACAGTCCTTAGCTCAAATGCTATATTAGAAGGCRGTCAGTAAATAGATGTTTAGATAGGGGGATTTTGGTGGGTTTTGTAGTAAAAGAAAAGGTTTGAATGTGCCTTCTGGAAATTGCACACTATTTTTTCCCATGTGTAATTTTCTTTAAATAGACCATCTTCATATAGATACACTAATAGTATGTCAGATATGGCCACTCTGGTATTTTAAAATTAAATACAATTATTTTGTCTTTGGGTTTGACARTTTAGTGACTTCTGAGCCATCATGTTCTGATGATGTCTTTCTGCACACTGAAGAGCTTCAATTTTTTAGCGAGTGGTTTTGAAATTTCAGTATATTCAATAGTTACACAGGTGGTGGTGTTTATGGATCTTTATASAGCATAATGTATTTCTGTGCTACAGAGTCCAATTAAGTGAGCTTTTTTATAACGATAAATAAACTGTTCAAATTCTGGGTGAAAATATTAAGTAGGGCAAAACTGATACAGATCCATACAAGATCTTGRCCAAGAGCCATACAGATAATGACATTGTAGCTTTTAAAAATGGTTATAAAGTTTAGGAATTAGTTTTGCTTGATTAGAAAGAATTTTGAAACTGACTGGAAAAAAGGAAGGTGGAAAGGTTAGGTTTCGAAACAGATATGTCATTTTTTGCGACTTGTGTGCTGTGACATGTTTAAAAATAATACGAAAATGTCACAAAGGACCAAAAACTRCTTTCTTTCAGTATGTTTGTATACTTGCCCAAATGTTTCAGTGAATTTTGAGGATTGTCAGGGTTGCCCAAACATTGCTGTCAGCTTAGAGCTTGTGCCGCTGTTCCGAATCGTCTCTTTGGTGACAAATGTGAGGCAACTCACCTGACTCAGTAAGGAGAGGTTATTTCTCAGTTATCTCAGAGCAAAGGTGTGTACACGACAGCAACCACAGAGTAAGCAGCGCTCTGTGAATCAATACCTTTGCTTGCCTTTTGGCAACTTGTCTGGATAAGCATACCCTTAGCCTCAGTTGTCTTCAAGCTGCCCTTTAAGGTGAACAAATCAATTCCAATGCCWATAATTGTGTAAAAAATAGAAAATGCAAGTGGTATGGAGGTAGCAGCTATAATGATGACTGCTTTAAAATTTCCACTTAGCTTGGATAATAAGTTGTAGCAAAATTAGTTTTTGATCCATGTGATGATAGCATTTTAATGTGCTTCAGTTACATTCACTAGCTTTGAGAAGTAACGTTATTTCACTAGGAAACCAAATGCCGAAGTCCAAATAGTTTTTATATAATTTATAAGATAATTTTTCAAAACCCCTATCTGGTGCTTTATTAACAGAAATAGACTGTAAGAAAATGACTATTTTATGAGGAGGAAGAGTGAAGAGAAATTCTGTTCTGCTTTAAGAAGTAGACATTATATGAGAAATTATTATGAGGCCATGATCATCGCAGATATCTTAACGTGCATTTGTAAGAAATTTTCTTCAATTCCTAACTGACTTCTTGTTTTGTTTGTAAATGCTAAGAGCGTAAATAAGCTGGAGGGGGTCTGTAAGAAGTCTGCTGTGTATGTCTGACTTAAACTCTTTGTAGTAGAGGTTCACACCAGCAAACTCACTCTACAGGGGATTTTCTCCCCCAAAACCCATGCTTCAGGTTTGAAAAATGCCCAAACGCGCCACTATCTGCAATAAAAAAGCAAAGAGAAAAGCGGTTGTTTCATAATCCTTCTGCAGTCTGTTAAACTATTTTTCTTTAAATACTTCCTGGCCTTTGGCAGTCATAACTGTGTCTGGAATARGTCATGGTTTCAGTGAAAATGGATCCATGTTAGTTGTCCGTATGTCCATGTGGTGTTTGTGGGATACTGATAACTTTGTACAGAGTGGATTATATATGATTTTTTGTTTTTGTACCTTTACAAAGAGTACTTGAAAGAGTACTTTTACGAAAGAAAATGTAATTACAGGAACAATTTTTTGATTGAGGATTGAAATTTCATTTGTGTCCGTTCTGATATGTTAATAAACAGTGATAGTAAAGTTCTTTAAATCAGATGAGATAGATTGTGAAAATCAAAAAAAAATTCACCTCTGGTTCCTGTTTCTGACCAATGCTGCTGTACATTGAAGTCAGGGTAGAGACGCAGTGACCAGTAGAGTAAGAAAATAATTTCTTTTAGCAGAGGGATCAGGTCATGTGGGGAGTTTGTTGGAGCAGTGTGACTACAATGAGAAAAGAGGGCTTACGGTGTTAGAGAGCAGGATGAGCTCTGGTTGAGACTGATTGTGTTCAAGGTCTCCTTTTTGTTGTTCGTAACTTGGTGACAGCTCCTCCCTTGGGAAATGGTGTTTTCAGACTTGAAATTTGCTTCAGAGTAGTATATATTTAACTGAGGAAGAAATAGCTTTGGAGGTTTCTATAAATGTTTTTTTTAATAGCTACATAATTTACATAGCTACATGCAGGTATCCTCATTGGTAGTTTTTTTTGAACAGCAGGGAATCAGGAATTGCAAAACTGGAWTTTGAAGGTAGAGGAGACTTTCCTAAGAATTCTTTGTTATTCTGGTAGAAACATACTTTGGGTTTATAGTGAGAGCTCTTTGAAGATTGCTTGCTGTGCATGTGTAATGTTTGTTTAATTTATTCAGCTAGGCTTTTGAGATACGTCCTGGTCACACCTCTGAGAGGGGTAGCACAAAGGTGGCTACAGGGCTCTGAACGCTGTTATAACTCTAATTCATGTTGCAAAGTTAGTGGTGCCTAATGATAATTCTACTTCTATTTTTTTAAYGTCATGCTTCCAATATCTGCAAGAAGTGTTGTGTTTGGCCTCACCCTTTCTGTCAGGTAGTGTGACAGCACACAGCTAGCTAGCTAGAGCGTCATTTTTCTAGTAGGTAAACTCCCATTAGCTTAGCATTAAGATTTCTTTATTCTGTTAGTGTCTTCAATCTCTCTTAGGGGCAGCAGTTCGCATTTAAAGCAGATTGCAAAACAAGTCCATATTGAATAGATAAGGAAGGAGTCAGTTGTATCTCCRTATAACCTCGGGAGACTTGTAGACAGAATATTTCAAATTTCAAGACACATAGTTTTCCTAAGTATTGCCAACTTGCAAGCCCGTCAGCTTGAAATCCCAAACCAGAAAGTGGTATGTGTAAATCAGTGGTGGCAACATACTGAAAAGGACCAAAAAGATAGCAAATGTTAGCCATAGCTTGACATGAGACCACATATAGATGAAAAACTAACCTTCCTTCCTCCCCAATACCATAATATACTTATAKTTGACAGATTAGGAAAATGACGTGTTTTAGGATGCGTGTAAAAGTTGGATGGTAAATTTTCAACTTTMATTTGTTTGGAAATCAGTGGGTATAGGTTTGTAGATGCCCACAGAACCTTAAACATTGCCATTTAGTTTCTTCTAAATATTTGAGTAAACTTCTTATATACATAGCATATATTTATGGATTGTTGTAGTTATCTTCAGGAACAAGGACTGTTGATTTATATACTTTGAAAATACCAAYGATGCAGTTATGCAGCACAGTTGCAACATAACTTAAATTTGCACAACTGATGGTGGCTTAAAAGTATGCTTGCACAGATGCTATTAACGTTAACTATTACTATGGTTTTTTGTTGAGTTATTTATTATTTGTTTATCTGTCTGAAAAATATGAAGTATGGTGTCTTTGTTGTATATGTTTGCCTCYTTTGACCAATTTCCATCTGTATCTTCAGGTTAAGTGGGCTAAAGAAAATTACCATCACAATATTGGCTCTCCATATTCTTTACGTTTAGCTTCTGCTGATGTTACTGGGAAAATAATTGTATGGGATGTGGCAACAGGAACAGCTCGTTGTGAAATACARGAACATGCGAAACCAATTCAAGGTAATGATAGTGCATGATGTTTGTATGGAAGTTATTTTATGGAGCATTGTGTACAAAGCCGTCACCTACATTTTGCAAATTATGCTCAATTCTGCCATTGGATTTTACTGTTGGGATTACTAGCCTTCTCTATGTTTGTCTACTCATTTTCTGTGTAAATGTAAGACCTGCTGTCTCCCAGAGGGATGCTGTGAGATTTATTTCATTATCATTTCATATATTTTCCAAGATCTTCTGGAAAWAGTTACAATCTATTTTTATTAATGTTATTTATTGAAATAATAATATTYACAGTGTCAAGTACATCTTCCTGCTTTTGAATTGGGGATGTAGTACAGTTTGCATTGCACCTGAACGTTAATGTCGTCTATAGTGGTGTTGTACTTTAACATTGCTGTAAGTTAAGAGTTTTGATTGTGCACATATACTTTGACAATTATTTAGATAGTTCATTATATAGCTACTTCTGATCAAATATACTAGCACGATAACRTACATTTACAATGTAACTAGAGAGAGGAGGTTTTTTTGAGCATCTGTGCAGTTGCCTGATTCCTAGGAGCAGGGAGGCCTTTTCATTTTGGCCCTGCAGTGGTTCTGTACAATAGACCACGTTGTTTCAGGTAGGAATTCACTCGATGAAAAGATCTGACTTCTTCAGATCGGATGTGGGTTGTGTGCGTGTGTGTGCACATGTGTAACCCAGTGTATTGCTGCTTGTTAAAAACATAAATTCAGGMCGTAAAAGGAACTTACTTTTTAGAATTGTGAAATAGAAACGTCTTGTTACTAACAAGTCACTATTCATTTCTTTAAAGACGTGGATTACAGAAGAAAAATAGTTTTAAAACAGAACAAACTTTTTTTAAAAATTAATTTCTCTGTTTGTTGTTCCTTCTTTCTTTTGACAGACATGCAGTGGTTGTGGAATCAAGATGCTTCTAGAGATTTACTACTTGCTGTTCATCCACCTAACTATATTGTACTGTGGAATGCAGACACAGGCACCAAACTTTGGAAGAAAAGTTATGCTGAAAATATTCTGTCTTTTTCATTTGACCCCTTTGATCCATCACACTTAGCTTGTAAGTCTGCATGTATAAAATAGCGTGATGTGAATACRGGTGACCAGAAAAAATGTTAAACTAAAATGCTGATATTGAGATTAAAGTAGTGGATTGGAGAGAATAATGTCATTAATGCCAAGAAGTCTCAAAACAAAGACAGGGGAGTCTTTAGTCAATGTGGAATCTTCTAAAATAAGATGCCATTGTGTGAGGGGAAGGGAAAAGTGGGCATGAGTAGAGAAGTTAAGAGATATGAAAATAAAAGTCTGAGACTATAAAGAAGGCGGAAAGCATGTAGATAGGGAGCTGGAGGAAGCCAAATATAGAGAGCCCTGTTAAACTGCCATGAAAAGCTATTGTCCTGGAAAGGATGGATGCTGAGGGAGAATCCAGTGTAATGAGTAGACCAAGAATAAATGGTATTTTCAACAGAAAGGATTTATTTTTTTTTAAAGTAATAGAGTGTGAGCATCAGTTTTGGAAGCAATTCAAATGTCAAGGGGAAATCAGTGCAGATTTATCGATATTTTAGCAGAAAGAAAGTAAGAGAAATAAGAGAGTCACCATTTTATTCTTTAATTTAGCTTGATCACTCCTGACCTATAATGAGACAGTGCAGTTTCCAGGCTTTGTGGTTGTCTTTTTTTTTTTTTTTTATCTGCCATACCATTCAACCTAAAAAAAGAACTTTTTCTTTTGTATAAACATGTAGTAAAATCTTAGCTACATCTTTACAGCTTAGCTGAATCTTTATGCTGAAACATAAATAATGTGAGTTAATGATTCTTTGAGCCATGCTCTGCATGAGGACAAAAAATGATGATATAGCCAGTGTGGGCAACCCTGCCTTCTATTTGCTTTGTGAAGCTTAAAGAAAAATAGTTGATGAGAGAGAATAACTGCTGAATAAACAAGAGGTTTCTGCTGGTAATCCCCACAGTATAATTTTGAAAAATTGAGTTTTGTGGATATAATTAATTGCAATGGACCATCTGTAGCTCTTTCAGTAGAAGGTACCTGTTGTCTAGAATTATGAGCGTTCTACCTAGTACAGTATTATTAAAGTTATTAGCATTTCTCCCCACCAAAATGTCATTAAAATGGAATACCACAATGAAATTGCAGATTGTATTTTGCTATAATAACAATTGTTTTTCTTGGTACAGTGCTCACCAGTGAAGGAATAGTGTTCATCTCCGACTTCTCTCATTCCAAAGCTCCTGCCAGCTCAGGGAAGAAAGTTTACATCTCTAGTCCTCATTCCAGTCCTTCTCACAACAAGCTGGCTGCTGCTACGGGGGCCAAAAAGGCCCTTGATAGAGTGAAAATATTAATCAGTAATGAAAAACCAAGGTAGGTTGCAAATATTTCTTCTCAGATGTTTTGTATACCTRTATATTTTATAGATATAATTAGATTAAAGTCTAAAAGATAATTAGTTTTAAAAAAGAAAATTCATTGGGGTAGGCAGGTGGTTGGATGTCCTATACGAGGACATTATGTAAGGATATAACGTTGACAGTCATTCGTCCAGTTCTGTTCGTACAAACAGCCATATCATCCCAGCACGTTTTACATAAGTTAATGACATAATGTTCTCCCTTCACTAACAGATTTTCATGCAGGTGTAAATTTAGAAACATCTTTCTTAGGGGGAAAAAAAAAAAAAGAGATCAAAATGGGCTAACGTGATTCATTTCAATTGCGGAATGAGAAGGGGTATTATAAGACAATAAAAATTCTGTAAGTACTGATACCTGAGAAGAGTTGTCATTCTGATGTTACACATGATACTGCAGTAGGAGGCGTTTTTTAAGTTAATAGGTAGAAATAAAATCAGAATTTATACATTTGTCTATTTTCTAACCTTTTAAAACTAAAGTTGTTGCATTTTGATATTTTCTTTTTTGTTAGAAATTCTCTAGACCGCTTTCTTTTGTGTTGTGTGATTCTTTTTTTCCTTTTGCACTTTCTATTTGAGTAATAGAAGTATTTCTCCGGTGCCTAACGAATTTGAGAACAAACTAATCAGACTGTATTATCAGTTAACACTTGACACCAAAATTTAGTGCAGATACGAAATTTATACTCTGTTTTAATAAGGTGTTTAAATTGCAAACTGGGGAGAAGACTTGATGATACTTCTTCTGGTAATCATTTAAGAAATTGTGATTTTTTTGTATGAAGTTAAAGGGCATGATCTTGTCATTTTGTGTTCTGTAATGCCTAATTTGTGCTGCATYGGACAGAACACCTGACTTGCAAATATTGAGAGGGTACATATGCTGCTGCAGCCTTATGTACGCTCTGTAATAACAGCAAATCGGCAAAGGTAGGACTTCTCTGCATTCTCCTGATTGCATTTTAAGTTGTGTATKAATATTCCTAAGGGTATGGTAGTCTTCTCTTTTTTCCCTCCTTTTCCATCCAGAACACCCGAAAAGACTAGAATGGGAAAAGGGGAAGAAAAAATTGTAGCAGCAATGGTTTGTCTGGTTTTATATTAGTTTAGGGRAACTTTGAGGAAAGAGGAGCAGGAGATTGTCAGAAAAGTGGTTGCAGAGGAGAGGTGAATAATACTCCTGAAGCAAGGAATGAGGTGCTAGAAGAGTGTAAGGGGGTTTAGTGTGYGGTAGAATGAAGAGGTTAAAACCAAATAAAACCCATCAAGGGGATGATACATTAAATAGTTAAGCGACCTTCAAACCTGAGCACAGTACGAGGATGATTTTCTTCAATGTGACTTAAATACAGGTCATTGGATTAGATGTACCTAATGAACCTCTTTACCTTGCAGCCTATCTCAGTCAACAAAATGAYGAACATTCCTGCTCTTTGCTACTTTCTCTGAGTTTGAAGACTAGTATTCCGGATAGGCTAGTTCTGTTCATTTCAAAATAAAGTAATATGCATAATGACATAAAAATTGAAGTGAGCAGTATGTTTAAGGGTAATTTCCCATGAATACCAGTAAATGTCATGGCAGCTAGCACTGTTCATAACTGAATTGCTTCGTATTTGAGATGTGCAAGAGTTACACTTGTTCCATTTGAATTACATATTATTTTAAAAATTGCTCTATAATCTTATTTAGACGAAAGTCAACAGAGWGTGTGTCTTTTGAAGGTCAGTGATGCTTTGCACTGCTGTACTGATTAAATGGAAATCTGCAGTTTCCTAGTGATGAAAATAGGGAATACTTTAAAAAATGCAGCTGCAGGAAAATTTATACTGTTAATTTTATTTTGAACTTGAAGTATTTGTTGATACTGAACTTGATTAGAGTTTATATCTGATGTTTTATAGTGCTGAATCTGTAACACTCAACGACTGTCTTCAGTTGTCGTATTTGCCTTCCAAAAGAAATTACATGCTGTTATTGTACCCCAGAGAAATYTTAATTCTTGACTTGGAAGTGAATCAGACAGTGGGTGTGATTGCAATTGAAAGAACAGGAGTGCCTTTCCTACAGGTAATGAAAATTTGATTGGTTTCTATCATTGTAATAGTTTATTAAGATCATATGTAAGTTCATGACTCGGTGATAGCTGTGTTTTCATTAGTTCTAGAGGATGAAAAGAAGTTAGCTCACCAGGGGGAAAAATATCCTCTGAACCAAGCGTTGTTTAATTTTCTGAAGTCTGCAGCAAAGCCMCTTCATTTTTTGGTGTTACAAAAGTTACCAGTGTGGAAACAGTGCTGTGTAAAAAGAACATTTCATTCTCTGGTGGTTAAGCTATTTATAGAGAAGTTAATACTAGTTCTCTGAGCATCTGCCTTTGCTTAATTAGACAGCTAAGTCTAGTTTGGGGTCTTATTGAAGCATCTTTTTGTTCCTGGAATCATGAATTCTGATACCAAAAAAGAAAGTTGKTTTTTGTTTTTGTTTTAAAAAGAGRTAGCTAAAAAGAATATATACGAGTATGTCAATGTTTAAAAAAACCCCCTAAACTAGCAACCAATTCAAACAAAAACATTCAATGAATTTCTCAAATTAATTKACTTCCTTAGCCACAAGTACTGTAGCTAAAGAAATTCATTGAAGTGTTGCATTATGGGTAATATTTTTAGTGACTTGCTTATGCATCAGAAATTGTATGTTCATTTGCAAGTGTACTTTACAAAGGATAAAATTTTGATAACCCAATATAATGTGGTATCTCTTTACCTAGGTAATTCCTTGTTTTCAACGTGATGGGTTATTTTGCCTGCATGAAAATGGTTGTATAACTTTAAGAGTTCGCAGGTCGAACTGCAGTATAACTGGAACTCCAAATGAAGAGCCAGGTATGTTTTGCATCAAAAATGTCTAGAAATGAACTTTGAGGCATTTTAATTAATACTTTAACACCGATATTAACCATCACATCTCATACAGGATGGTGAATTACAGCCCTTCTAGAGCTTTTTTTATCTTATACATTAAATTTCAATTAAAATTCATGCTGCATTCTCCCCAAATTGTTTTTGACTTCCTGATACTTAGTGCAAAATAAGCTACTAATATCCTGAAAATCCTTTTTATCACTAAATAATACTTTAATTATGAAATGGCTTAACAGTCACATATACAAGAAAACTTTAGATAAAAGGTGACTAGTTCGTTCTTTTTATCTCTAAGAAAAAACATATTTTTCAGGCAAACACAAGGTTTTGGAAGTCATTTGGCCAATTGGAAGAATTGATTTTGTAACTAAGACATGGGCTTAAATTTACGTTAAAATCTAAATTATTAAACCTTTGTCTCTTTTATGAAACATTACTAAGAATGGCTTTTTAAATACAGTGGAGGAGACCGGAGAAAAAGGGAAAACATAGTTCTGTAAATGTAAATAAGGGATTTTTTTTTTTTTTGTTAGATTTGTTTGTTTGTTTTGGTTTTGGCAGTTTGGTAATTTCTAGTGGGGCTACAACATTACTTGCTTCTAGGTTTACCAATAAACCAAATGAGTTTTGGATTGTGGAGAGCAGATGCACTTTCTACCCAGATATGACTCAGTAATTCTTTAGATTTGGCAAGATTCAAGTGGAATAAGATATTTTAAAGACAAAGTTACATTTTGGAGAACTTTTCAGAGCTGTGTTGTATACAGCAAGATCAACGGTATATAGGTTTTGATTATTTTTCCTAATTGTTGCACAGGAAGTATGTGGATTTCAACCAAAGAGCTCAGCCATTCTGCAAATTTACCTCTGTTGATTGATCACATCATATGTTTTCTGTTCTAATTGTTTGTCCACTGTGGGACATTGATGTTACAGATCCAGACCCAGTTCAGGAGCTGATTTATGATTTAAGAAGTCAGTGTGACGCAATCAGGGTAACAAAAACAGTTCGACCCTTCAGTATGGTGTGTTGCCCAGTGAATGAGAATTCTGCAGCTCTCATAGTCAGTGATGGCAGGGTAATGATCTGGGAATTAAAATCCAGTATTTCTGGCAGAAATGTGCGTAACAGGTAATGGGATTTATTTTTCTTATCAAAGCTTCCATCTGTTACATTTACAAGTGACGTGTAGTATTTAGTTTTATTCTATTCTAAAAGCAACAGTGCTGTCCTTGTATGTGTGGTAGTGTGACATTTGCTATACATGTGTATGAATGAAAGGAAGAGGAACAAAATATATCATCCACATGTATTAGTTCCCTTGCTTTGGGAAAGTGAAGAAACTGTATTTACTTTTCTTCCTTTAAAAAATAATTCCATACTAACTGGTTGAAGTAAGGAAACAAAAGATGGGAATGAATAATCACATTATTTTGGGGGAACATTTTCTTCTCATTTGGCTTTCTGCAGACAATGTAATTTTCTTCAGGAATGAATCCCWCACTTTCAATCACATGAAAGGACTGCAAAATGAGTCTGGAAAGGACTACATTTTTAGTAGGGGAAAGGTTTTCTGCTASACTTGTGTGAATTTGACACAGAGCAATATAAGGCTGCACAGCAGGTGGCTGGAATACAATGGTATAAGCAATATTTTTATAAACAAAGCCTGTAGAGTTTTAGATTTTGAGCAGTCTCTAAAAATACGATATGAAGTGGTATAGTTCTTTGAACATTCAGGGTATTAATTAATTCATTCTGCTGCAATAAACCTTTAAAGGACTATTGAATAAAATAAATAACTTACTGCCATAAAAGAAATACAGAATTCTTAGTACATGTTTAAATGTCGGAAGTACCAGATTTTCAGCATAGATCCTTTTGTTGCTCATCTGTGATTTAATGTTTTTATTCTTGGTGTTCTCAAAAATACTGTTAGATGGATTCTTTGTGAGATATATCCAAGAGAGCTGTTTAGGATCCATACGTTGCTGGGTTTTACTTCTTGGATTCTTGGGCTCATTTCTAAAACATTGATTTTTGTCATGATTATATAACCAGGAAAAATGTAATAATAATATAAGAACCACTGAGCTTAGAGGATTCTGGATATGGTTGGATTGTACTGAAAAGTAAAGCATATTTCAAGTTGGCGCAGAGTCCTTAATGGATTTTGAAGGAGTCTTCCTCCATTATCTCTTGATCTTCTGGATTTGATGGTCTTAAAATTTGAACTCAAAGTCTGTTAAAGTGCGATTTTAAAAAAAAAAGGCTTTGTAGATGCCTTAAACTCCATTTTTGCATACAGCTCGGTGCAGTTAATAGTCTTTGGTCTTTGCTTATGACATAGACCTGTCCTCAGCCCAGCAAGATACGATTGCCAAGGCTGTTTGAGTCACTTTTAGATGGAGATTGCGCCGGAACCCAGTCATAGTCACTGAGGGAAAAATAACGCGAAAACCTGATGCATAGGTAAACTCACAAGACAGTAAACATAGGTATTACTGTAAGTTTCTGTTGTAGCTTTGCATATGCAGGGGCAATCCTGTTTCATATATTGAGGTGAAAGGCATTGCTTCAGTTACGGGTTTTGTCATCTGGAACCTATATAAGAAGTTTATAAAGGTTAACAAAAACTGTTCCCAAGCTTGGGAATCTGTTCTTAAATATCGAAATATTTATCATTGTTCCTTAGGTGTATTCATTAACATAGCTCTGCATATTAATACACAATATACGTAAAAACTTCCATTTAAAATGCTTAGGTAAGCTTCAGAACAAGGGATACATCTGTCTGTTTTTCTGTTACTTATAAATATCTCTGTAAGGAAGAGGAAAGTTACTTTAAATTTTGTACATTTTTGCGTGCATTATCTCCTGGTACAGTTGTTCATGGAAGTTGATGTTGGGAATAATCTTCTCAAAATATTCTGCAAATAATAAGTGGTAGGAATACTGAAAACAACCTGGGGAAAAAGCAAAATGGGGGACCTAAGTCAACAGGAGATCCAGTTTGTATTAGGAACTTGTTTTAATTTCTTTTACAGCAGTTCAAGTGCATCACCTTTGTATTCCCCAGTCTCATTCTGTGGAATTCCTGTAGGAGCATTCCAAAATAAACTTCCAGACCTCTCATTAGACAGCATGATTGGTAAGAATTTCTTTCACTAATATTATTGCTACTCATTTCTAGTATTTTTTGAATCATTGTATGTCTTAGCTTACTTGAGAACTATGTATGTTAGAATTATTTTCTATGCAATTTACATAGTAATTCTGAAAGAAAACAATTCCTGTTTACTAAAGAAATTATCAAATTAATCTTTTTGAGGATTTTATGTTGAGGACCAATGGTCACATTGTCACTGAGGAAAAAAAGTAATTTAAAATGGAATTTGACCAAAACTCCTTCAGTTTTTCAAAGTAAACAGATGAAGACAATTTAAACTACCCTTGAATTCTGGAAGAAGGCTGAAATGGTTGCACTTACTTTTTTTTCCCCTCTTCCTTCCTTTCCCTACCTTCTTAGTGTTAGTAAAGAAAGCTAGTATTGGAGAAATTACCTGAAGTGCAGTCTTCTAAAAAGTTTTGTCATACAGAGTTCAACAGGAAGGAGTGCCTCTTTAAATAAACTAACATATATATTAGCAATGTTTATTTGTGATTTTTATTTTATAAACTCCTGTGTCTGATAACTTTCCATAACGTCTCAGATTAAAATTTAATACTAACAAGAGCTTTAATTTTTAAGCAGGGCAAGGCACAGTTGCTGGAGAAGAACAATTAAAAAGTTCTTTTCTGCAAGAAGTGCACCTGAAATTTCTGCTGACTGGACTTCTTTCAGGACTTCCTTTGCCTCCGTTTGCTATCCGCATGTGCCCACCTCTTACAACAAAAAATATTAAACAGTATGAGCCAATGCTTGCTGTTGGTAAGTATCATAAATAGTTTATTGGTTGCTCTGAAAACAATATATTCTAGATTAAATACAGATATAGTTACTAATACAGAAAGAATTCTGTTCTTTAATCCTGTGTAACTAATCACAAATAGCCACCCTTGTGTTAGTTTGCATCCATGATAGTCTTCGGATTCCTTTTTTCCTGCCTTGGGTTTAAGTAATGCTACCTGAAAAATTGCAATATATTAGCAAGTTGGTATTTATCCTTTCATTTACTATGATACTGGTCTGTTGATACACTCAGCATTTTACATGCTGCTCTCACTTCATTCTAAATAAATACGGATTTCTGCAGCAGCGCATTCCTAGAATAAGTAAATGAACTTAACAGAGACTGTACTTTTGTTCTGATGTAGATACCTAAATATATACTTAAAGCATGTTATTTTTCCTGAATGAGTCTATTCTGTGTTATTACAAATGTAGTTAAACTCATCTAGATATTAGAATAGTTGCCAGTGAGCACTTGATTTATTAACCCTGAGTTCTTCCTATTCAAATCTGATTTTTCTGGCATGCTCTTTCAGACCACATCAGGGATTTCACAGTGTATCCATACAGGCTGCTGTCTTTCTCTGCAGTCAGTGGGCTGGAACRGTAGACACAGAGATGCTGTAATTTAAAGATTGTGGTATTTTGTAAAATTAGACCTCTGGATTTGGGTTGTTCAMACGTGCTCGATGTATCTAAGATATCAGTTGATTCTGGGCTGCCCTGTCAAGGCTGTGCCTGTTACAAGTCAGACTTGGGAGATTTTTGTTATTCTTAAGGTTGCCTGTGCCATAGAGCCTTCTTAGGTTTTTGGACGGGGCTGTGGGGTATTGCGAAGGTGAATGTTACACAGGAGCTTACAAAGAGGATCTCTAGGATCACTCTAGTAATGAAAATGCCCTAATAACGCATGTATGTATGTGTGCAGTTCTCGTAATACTTCTATTATTACTGAGCTAAAAGTACCATTAGTAGTTGTGCTATAAAATGTAGGCAAGCTATCATTACATGATGTGATGCTACTAAAATGTAACTTTTGATTTTTATATAAGCTGTAGCTGTTAAAACAGGTGAAATATAAAGATTAGGAAACTAGTAGGTAGGTATAAAGTGCATTTACAGCAAGGTCTACAGCATTCTAGACTTAAGGTACCTGAATGACTCTTTAGGTATCCATTGTTGTATTTAATAGAGTTGATATGAGTATAAAGAAAAACGAGAAGAACAAGTAAGTCTTCCCAGTGTCTAAAAGAAAATTGTAACTTCCAGTGTTTCAGAAGGTTTTTGATCTAATTGAAGCTAATAGCTACTAAGTTATTGATTTGTAATTTGAAAGAGGTCATTATTTCAGGGATGAGAAAGCAAAATTGCTTTAATGATTCGGTAAAATCTACCCATGATTCTCCCCTAGGATTATTGGTGGATAACAATTAATATTCTTCTTTGAGGTATTTACTCATCTTGAGTAATCAAAACAAAAAGAAACATTCCTTTATCCTGAAACTTGGTATGTTGTGGAAATGCAAGAACAGATTTTCTGCAGGCTTGACGAATGGGTTCAGGAAAATGTCTTGATCCAAATGGATTTCACTGGCTGCAGAGAACCTTGGAGGGTTTAATATTTGGGATTTAAGCACTAGAAATCAAAATACCTTTTCTGAAATTGTAAAATATAATAGTTACAGGTGAAAAAAAAAAGAAAAAAGAAAGAGAAGTAGCTGTAAATCCTGCATTTTCACTAAAGTATGGAAGAGAAGAATAAAATTGGTCGACATATTTTTTTAAATCACTTCTTATAGGTACAAGTAATGGCTCTGTCCTGGTGTTTCATCTTACAAGTGGACTCTTACACAAAGAGTTAAGCATCCATTCCTGTGAAGTCAAGTAAGATTTTAATTTTAATTCCTACTATAATCCTTCTGCGAGACAAATACTAAAGCATCTAACTAACACTGTACCAGCAATGTGGGTATCTTGTTTCACCGTTAATGACACTCAAGAAAATTGATTGTTGAGTAGTCTACCCTAACAGTATCTTTGCTATGGATAAGCAGTAACACACTGACAAAATTAGAGTGAAAATTACACTGAACTAAATATTTGAATTGTATCTGTGCCTGCCGATCTAGGATGCATATCAGCTACTTCCAGTTTCTTTAGTATATTGTAGTACAAAGAAGTCTTTTTAGCACAAGAAGCTATTACAGTGTCTTATTTATATGACTGTCGTGACTCACAGATTGTGTCCTTCGAAATAATTCTGTTTTATATGCCAAGGTTTACTTCCTCTGCTCCCTTAGGGCTGAAATTGCTGTTGAGACAGTTCTAGCCCTAACTGAAGTAAAAATTTTTAATTTTATCTTTAAAAGATTTTAAAGACCAAATACAGGACCCAGTATTTATCCATCCTAAGTAAGGAACAGAGTAAGTTTGAAAGCTTGTTCCTGTGTGTTTGCGTGTACACAGTGGCATAACTTTTTGGATAACTAATGGCAAAGATATTCAAGATGGTGCTTACTGGATACATAGTTCCAGACAGATGGAAAATAAAGCTTAGAAAATAAAACATCTATTTTTAGCAATAATAATAGTGAAAATTTCTATCAGAGTTGTGGTGTGAAGCCTTCATCAGGCTAAGGTCTTTGTTTTACYGTTCGTTCTACAGAAAGGTAAGAAAAGTACAGGTGTTTGAGAATAGATAGTTCTACGAATTCATTATGTAAACCTGCTTTGAATATACGACCAAAATCACATAAGTATATTTACATTTGTGGTGTGATTCGTATGCAGTGAAAGAATAGAATTTCCCTTTCTGTTCTAAACCATTTGAGTTTTTTGTTTCATACCATTAACTACTTACAAATTTATTTTCATTTTAAGTTTTGTTATGCAGCACAAGAGAATACTGCTTTTTTTCTCATTAAGGTGATTATAGAATTCAAAATTAAAACCACTACTAACATTTCACAGATTAAAGAAACAAACAAAAAATTAAGATGGGGAGTCAGGAGGAAATAAGCTTTTGAAAAAATATTTCTCTCTTTTATTTAGGCTTCATGTGTCATTGGAAGTATTGTTAGTTTGGGCTTTTCACTTTGCAAAGGTTTTGCAACTTTTTAAAAACTTTGAGAATACATTGTCTTTCTAGGAACTGTCTTTGCACAAATGGTATTTTTGGAACAAAATTAAAATGATTGTGAATTTTGTTTAGTCATAAGCAATTACGTAGGTAAGTCTTTTAAATATTTATTTTAATTTCCTCAGTCCCACTCTTAATGGTCCGAGTGACTTTCTACATAATTTTTACAAGTTCAAGGAAATGCTTTAAGCAATGTAGAATAAGGCATAGGGATTTTTTTTTTTTTTAATTAATATTCACGGCGTGCAACAGTTTTTCTTTCAGTGGGAATTCTTACTTTACCTCTAAAATGCAAATAGATTGGATAATGCCTCTATTTCAGTTTTATCTGAAAAATACACCTTCAGGGAACGCTGTTATTTAAGTATGTAATTGAGAATACCCTGAAATTGTAATTCAGGGCCAGCAGAGATTTCACTGCCTTGTAGTTTAAGAAGAGAATGTAATAAAACTGAGGTCTTTGGAATGGCAACTGTCCTTTACATATCAACTGTGCTAAAATAATGGCCACTGAGTTGTCTAGGTGCTAGCAGTTGACATTTTTGTTTTTGAGATTAAAGTGTTGTTTTGTAGAAGCTACATATGTAGTCATATGCTGATTTTTTTTTWAAATTATTTTTAAACTTTGCAGTTCTGTATAGTGATCAGGAGTAGGGTAAATTGGTTTTCTGTCCTTTATTTAAGATAGTTCATACTCATGARTAACCTTGAATATTCATTTTGTCTGTGATTATTACTTACCTGTTTCACTATTTGTTTAGAATTATGTGAGTAAATACTTTTCCTTTGAGTTTAATTTGGTTTTTATTAGGACACCGAGGCAAGAAGCAGCAGAAATGCTCCAGAGCACATAGAGAGGGAAACTCAGTCAGACTGCTGCTAGGAGCATCAGTGAGGGGAAAGAACAGAGGGAGACTATAGCATGTGTGCTGGCTGAAAGAAGCTGTGAGCAGGAGGTCAGTCTTTCTTCCGTCAGGGTACAGAGAAATGCAATTAATTCTTATTGCTAAGAGGAATTAGAAGAACCGTGAAATAACTCTGATACCYGTTCTGTCTTCTAAGTGGAGCAATCTAAGCTATTGTGGTAAGATAGGAGATGACAATACATCTTCAGTGCAGAGGAGGATATATTCGAGACATGTAAATAAAATGGGTGCGATGTAGCTTCTAGTTCAGTGAAAGTGTTGCATTTGCAATGCCTCTCACTGCTACTTTTGCTTATTGTGATAGATAACTATGACTAGAGCAGTGCTTCTCATTCTTTTTCGCTGAACTTCAGCAAGTTCAAGRTTGCAACAGGTTTTAATTTTTAAAATTAAAATCTCAGTGACTGTAACAAGAATGTGTATGGCCTGCAGGCAAAACTTGGAAATTACTGCATTACATCCAAGTTTTAGCAGTTGAATTTAAGCCGAGTCCCCTTTGGGAGACTGCTTTGCRAACATTCATCACATCCTTAAAAAAAACTTCCCTCACGTAGAGAATGGTGAATGAAAAACACCTACCACTTCTGTSATACGGCTGTTGGTGTGCTGGATTTATTTCTGTGCATTAGTAAATACGCGTTGCCTGACAAGCGTAAGCAGTGTTGCAATGAAATCCTGTGTATTTGGAATTGAATTCTGAAGTCTCCATTACAGGATGTACAATTATCTCAGATGTACCCTATTCAGCACTTAATTGTAATTTCTTTTTCTTAACCTTCCTCTTCCTGAAAAGGAAAAACTTGTTGCATTGCTGACATTCACTTTTGGACATGTAGACCATACAAATACTTTTGAAGTACAAGGAAAATTCTTTTTACATAATAAAATTAGAGGCTGAGCGTATTTTATGGTAATATGATTGAGATTTTAATACAGTTTTCTTTAAGATATTGTTTTATTTCCAATTTTACCTTTCTCCTTTTCTTATAATTCTTATAATTAGTTTGAGTAGCAGCTGCCTTGTCATAAAGTCGCAACAATCCGTTCCCAACTACAAAAATAATTTGTGATTTTATCCGCTTCAGTACACTCTGTAATTTGTTTGCATTGGAAACATTAATCAAAACAACTGAACCTTACCCCTGAAGTAACTGAGACAAGTTGAATGTATAGAATCTCTGAATTTCATCTTCTAAAATAATGGATCTAGTCTAAGAAATAGTTTATAGCTGAATGTAACCCTTAATTCTAGTAGACAAAGACGTCTTTTATTAGGAAATTTTGCAAATGGAGATATTTCAATAGGGAAGGCATTACTTGTTCCTTCATTAAAACTTGAACCACTGTCTTCAGATTCTCAATTTACATGTATGACAACAACAAAAATTATACTGTTTCAGGTGCAAGCAGTAAGCTAAGGTTTCCTTTTGATTGTGAGTGTCTTGGGTTTCTGTAGATTTTTATTGGTATTGACGGATGGCCTGCCRGCAGGAAAGAAAAGAGAGTTATCCTGTTAAATCTGAGCTATGAAAGAAGTATGGAAAATGCCTCAGGTCTTTGAACGAGAATGGTGAATAACTACTGGCAATAACAATTCATTACGAGTATCCTGTGCTTTTTCCAAAAAACATAGTAGAATAATAGATACAAATTAGAAAGGTGTCAGAATTCATATTTTTTCCATTTCAGAAAGCTCCCTATATTTACGACCCTTCGGAGACTTGCAATGTCACATGTTATTGCAATTGTAGATTTCTATTCAATCATTCCTGTAATGTTTCCCTTAATAATTGAATACTACTCATTTTGATTGAAATTATTGGTTGAACTTTCATAGGTCCTGGTGGGAAGAGGATGGGGTCCTAAATTTTTAACTTTACTTGAGGACTTAGGAATAAAGCTTCCCATTTTTTTAAAGCTTGAACTAAAAAAATAAAGATAAATATGGCTGTAAGTTTGTATGTGCAAAATATTAGGGGAGTGCTTTTTGCTTTCACCCATCTACATTGCATTTAGGAAACTTCCACTTAATACAAAGTAAGTTGGATTTACTGRCAGTAAATCATAAATACTGATATTTATCTTTCTCGTATTTCACATACATCCTTGCAAAACAGACCATGATTTTACAGTTGATGTAATACACGATTTAGTTGTCCTGGAAATACTTGTTAAGTAATCTGTATTTGAAGGATTTGAGGAAAACCTAAATCCTTTTATCTGTGTTAAAATTAAGTTGGGCATGCATGTATTAGAACAGTATCTCAATTTTCTTTTAGATTAGTTCCTTGATTTATTTCACAGATAAAGCACTCAACTATTTATGCTGGCACAARGTGTGTGTGGGAAATGGGAAATGGGGACGGGAGGACTATCTCGTTTTGGAACACTACCACCTAGTGCTGCTTTCTGTCCTTTTGTGGCCTGTAGTATATCTCAAGAATTTGTTTAGAATCCGTATGTGCTGACAATATGTTATATACAGTGTAACTTTACATCCTTGCAAGAYTTCAAGGTAATTTGGTGTGTGGCTGCCTTGGCATGATCTAAAAGAGCGGAAAAAAAAATAAATACCAGGTTTTCAGTTCTTTTGTGATAGCCTTTGAAATCTCTATAGGGCCTCTCTTATTCTATCATCTTTGTTTCTGCTCTCTCTGGACTGAAAGAATCACGTCTCCCCACCCTGCTATCCATATGAATATTTTTCTCTTTCTGTATGCTGGCAAATTTGAGTTACTTGATAGTTCTTCCCATCTGGTAAATCGCTGATTTAATGAGAGCAGTGATTTTAGTCCACTCTAGTGCTGAGTATCTGTGAGGGATTTTCGCAAAAGTTACCAGTGTTTCTAACTGAAATTGTTGTTTTAACCAAACAAAAAACAATGTAGTCTGAAAAGAAAGCTCTTCTTTAATTTAATTTGGTAACTTTATATTTACATCATAGTTGTAAATGTGTAGCTTCTTTTTAAGTTTAAATATAGCGTTTCCGTAAGATACAGAAAATTATTTCTGTGCTGTTTTCAAATTGAAGAATATGCATGAAAAAAGAATTACTGTACTTCAGTCCAGGCTATTTTCTAGCCATTTGAATATTTTGGCTAATATGCTCCACGTACTCTCTTCTGATGACAGGGGAATTGAGTGGACAAGCTTGACTGGGTTTATTTCCTTTGCCACATCAACACCTAACAATCTGGGGCTAGTAAGGAATGAGCTGCAGCTGGTGGACCTACCAACAGGTTAGTATTTCATGAGAAATCCTTACAAGAGGCTAACAGATTTGCTGGGGAGTGACAAACAGAAGTTCTTACTACTTTTTTTTTTTCTTTTCCCCCTTCTGTTGTCACGACAACATAAAATAATAAAGAGAAGTTTTAACTGGTTCTGCTCTTCTGTCCTTGTGAAGCCACGTAATGGGTTCCATCTGGTGCTCTACAGACAGGCTTGAAACAACACCTTTGCAAAGATRTCTGTGGCTTGGACTTATTAAAAGAATGAATATGTGCCAGCAGGAGGTTTAGAAGCATTCACACAGCATGGGTATTAATGGTGTATTTTGTTCACAAAATGCATATATTTCCAAATGTGTTTTTTCACAGTCTACACCCATTSTTTCATGTGCACCTGAAATAGTGTTGAACCATTTATTGTGGTTTGTATCAGCATAATTTTTCAAGGTAGGCCAGATGCGTGGCCAGAATTTGAGTG
Organism: Oceanodroma leucorhoa; assembly: GCA_030449065.1. Lineage (NCBI taxonomy): Eukaryota > Metazoa > Chordata > Aves > Procellariiformes > Oceanodroma > Oceanodroma leucorhoa. Next base: position 9,052,051 of record JASVER010000017.1, read on the forward strand.
TGTGTGTGAACACAAAATGGATATTTTAATAACGAAATTGGATACTTTTATAAAGAAATGGAAGGGTTAAAAATAAAAAACTTTTTAAAAGATACAGTTGATAGCAAAACTAACAGTCAGGTTATGTGTGGTTTTCAACTACTCCAGCCTTATAATGGATGACAAATATATTTGTGACCGAGTTCAATATTTGCACAATWCTAGGAGGTATAATTTGGAAGATTAGACAGCCCAAAATGGGAAGCACTTCAATAATTTGAAATTATTTTTGAATGGGGAGACCTGGAGCCATTTAATTTCTAATTGAAGAGCCTGAATCTTGTAATGCATGGCTAATTCTGAATTGCTTTATGCAGCATGAAGTGATTTTTTAAATTTTTGTTAAGCTTATGGAAAAGACTCAGTTTTTATATTTACAGGGTGCTGCACAAAGAGGCTATTCTTCTAACRTAACAATATTGTAATTTTTTTCCTGATAATGTCTTTTGTTCATTTGTTAAATCAAACCAGAAAAGATACGTACTTTGTAAAATTCATTTCATGTAAAATGGGATTTTGATTTTTCACTCAGCTTGTAAATCAGTATTGAAACATTTATAAATATAAGTGATAAAATGCTCAGTATTTCTGCAGGCAACCAAGTTCCAAGCAAATGTGAATGGGTACCTGACACCTTAGCATCTGTTTTGCTTAAAAAATGCTACTTTAAAAAAATGCTACTTTCCCTCTTTTAAAACTTACAAGAAAGGCATAGCTACTTAACTGCTTGATCGCTGGATCTTCCATCACTAATTAGCCCAACTTTCTATTTCAGTTCTAGGAAAGCTGTACTGATTTGTATTTACTTCATGAATACTTTGACAAAATTCTCATTTATGTTTCTGAACAACAATAAGGAAGAAGATTCCTAGGGTGTTTGATCACTAATGAAGAAAATAGAGCTGCAAGGTTTCCTGTAGCCTGGCCTCTGACATGAGAGCACTAACTAGCATTGTTGATAACTAGATTTATTCACATAATTGGCATAAGATAAGTAATTTAGCTATGAGCAGCCACAAGAGTGGCTAAAGTTTGAAAACTTGAATTTTCCTTGAAAGCTAAGGAGAATGAAACTTGCGTAGGAGGTGCTATGATACCCTGGTGTTTATAGATGATTATTTATTTCAGTGATATGTGTAACACCTTTAATTCTGCAACACTTTGTACAGGTGGGTGACATTTTTTGGGGGGATAAGATTATAAATTCTTAGGGTTTATTCTTTTAGCTGGAAAGAAAGAGAAAATGGTTCTGCTAAGTATAGAATGAGTTACTTCACCATGGAGATACTTTCAGGCTTAGTTTATGGCAGAGTTAATTTCTCTTACAAAACTTGAAATCTACTCATGAATTTCCTCCTTGGGGGATTGAGAGTATATCTCATTGGCTTGGAGTGGGAAATAATAACTCTTTGAACTCTCTATATTTAGGTAATGCTGATGATGCATCAATTTCAGTAGTTGTGCTCTGGAAGGGAGTCAGGTATTATATTAGACAGTAGAGTTTACATTATACTTAGTCCTTTGAAATGCAGTAAAACTTTGACGATGACAGGATTAATGTAAGATAGGGCAGGTTACTTGGAGATGTGCTAGTTTAGTTTGTAAACTATTTCTGTTTACAAACAGAATAGTTTATAAACTATTTTTATTTGTATTTAGTTTAGTAACTATTTTCTGTTTTCCCCTATGTCGATTTTGTGTTCCAGGCAGGAGCATTGCGTTTCGTGGGGAGCGAGGCAATGACGAGCCAGCTATTGAAATGATAAAGGTGTCTCATTTGAAGTAAGTAGATTAGCCTTATGAAATTTATAAATTTTACTGTACTGCATGCAGATCCTCATGACTTAATGGAAATAATAGAAATTCCAGGAAAAAACACTCCAGAGAGTATAAAAAAACATGCAACAGCATCAAGAGAAAAATACTTTAGAATATTAGTTCAAAGTGCAAAAGCTGTGACTGTTTCTGTGGTTGACTTTGTTACTTCAGGATCCAATCACATTGCAAGATTGGTCATTAATATTTTAGTTCTTTTAAGAATTGTGTTCACTGAACAGACATTTTGATAATACTAGGGAGAATAAAAGTGCTGAACAATTTTTGTCAACTTGGATTATGTTACGAGTTAATTCCCTTTTCTATAACTTAAGCCTTACTTAAAACTAGAAGATTGGCATTAAAGGTGGGATGATTTTTCATGTTTATTAATTTTTTCTAAGTATGTATTTCACACCTTAATAAATTGTCTACTGGAAGACCAGATGTGAGGTATAGTTGTTTGAGAAGTCAGCTGACAAATGACCACATTGTTTACCATCAAATCCTGCTTATTTTGAGACCAGACCTGTGACAGGATGCCCTGGTCTTTATAGTATCAAAAATAATAACAGTAGTACTTTGTGTGCTTACTTTCCTGTGTAAATGAAATTAAAGTAGTGTTGAATTTAATAAGGCATTGTCTCTAAATTTTAAAAGTTTTTTTCTTTACAGTGGAGGAAGAAAATTAGTGTTATCTATCTTCCATAGGAATATTTTCAGAAGTACGTATGTGTTCCAGAGAATTTGGAAGAGTTATAATGGTCTTATTAACACATTAAAAATTAAGAACAGCCATGGGCTTGGATGAAGAGACTAGAATGTTAAGTGAGAACAAGAAAGGATAGTTCATTTGAATAGAGATCAATGCAATTGAGAAGAGTACATATAGCTGCAGATCCTCTCTGTATTTTCAAATTAGATGCAAAAAGTGGTAGATTGAAGGTGTTCTACTCATCTAGCTCCGCAGATGAAAGGTCTGAAGACGTGACTGACAAGTGGTTTAGTGTAAGAGGATTTTATGTTCATTTATCACTGGATTAGGGAAGTGGCATGCATCTGGAGTAGAGAAAAAAATCTGTCCAACCTACAGTCTTGGTATGTCTTTCTGGTATCATGTGCAGTCATCAGCTCGGGCTGAATATGTCTAAACTAGAGATGCTGCTGCTTTCTCTGAATTACTTCCCTTGTCTCCTTTACAGTAGTTGAGCAGTACCACCTGATGGAAATTTCTAATTCTTTTAGCTTTGAAGGACTCTCTTTCAGACACTCCTGTGCTCGTCAGTAACTCAAAGAAATCACAAGCTTCAGAGTGGGATTTGAGCCAAATTAATTTACTCTGCTTCCTCTTAGTTTTTGAGAGTTTCCACAGTGCTGATATGAACAACACGTGTGAACTAAAATGCTCAAATTAAAATGGAATGATTACTTTTGATGTAGTAAATTCTTCTTTGTTTTAGGCAGTATCTAGCTGTAGTATTTAAAGACAAACCACTGGAGATCTGGGATGTCAGAACATGCACTCTGCTGAGAGAAATGTCTAAAAACTTCCCTACAGCGACCGCTTTGGTAAGGAATAAAATACGTTACTTACTGTTTATTAAATGTAATAATGTTGAGATAGTATAAAAACCTATGAACAATTTTGCAGCAAGATGTTACTGTATCTGTAGCATACAGATAAGCGCTTTCACGGTTCCGTTTTCATCTGTCATCAAATAGAGGCAAGAAAAAAGGGGAGGTACTGGTGGAAAAATCTGGTCTGCTCCTTGGTGATGGGGGGAGGTACCATAGTAAGCAATCTTAATTGAAATCATTATAATTAACAGAAAAATCCGCAGTAAATTCAGGGAGTAAACATTTGTAAAAATTTTCCATTTTTCCTGGACAACTTTTCACAGGAGTGGTCACCTTCTCATAACTTAAAAAGCCTGAGGAAGAAGCAGTTAGCAGCCCGTGAGGCCATGGCCCGACAGACGGTTGCATCAGACACTGAAGTTAGCAGCGTCGAATCTTCTGTTATCAGGTATTTCTGATTCTGATTTAATGCTATTCTGCATCAGTTGTTTTTCCACCGTGTGCCATTGTTCTACAGAACAGAATATTTTGGAACTGATTCTTGAGTGCATACCAAGCAAAGGACTTTATGGGCCTCCCTTTAGCTTTTAGATGTCAAAGTTTGCTGCTGAATGGGAGAAACAGTGTACCTGTTTCTCTTAGATGTGTCTGTAGCAGTCCATTAGTTACCTGGTCCTTGAAGTAAAACTCTTTATTTGCCCACTGAACATTGCCACAAGTGTATAAATGAGTTAACTGTTGGTTCTGGTAAATTGTTTTGAAGGAAACATGCATTTTTGTGCTGCCTCCGTGCATTAGTTAGGGAGAAATTGACTTGCAATTCTAATTTCAAGAAAGAAATACTTGTGTCTCATTGTGTTTTCTTTAAAGCTTGTTACAGGAAGCCGAAAGTAAATCGGAGCTGAGCCAGAACATTTCTGCCAGAGAGCACTTTGTGTTTACAAGTGCCGATGGGCAGGTTTATCATCTCACAGTAGAAGGAAACTCAGTAAAAGACAGTGCAAGAATTCCTCCTGATGTGAGTTCCAACTTTCTATATCATTGATGCTTTAATTTTTTTCTCAACTATGATTGCCAAAAAAAATCAGGGATAGGCATTGTAGTGGCAAGTGGTCATTAACGCATTCATTGAAATATGAAATAGGAGTTCCAACTTCAAAAATGGTAGCAATTATCTTTTCACATTCTTACAGTTTTTCTACTGAAAACAATATTGAAATAAATGATTTTTTTTTTACAAGTTAGAATCTTCATAGGCCCTGACTTGCTTTCTGAATAAATTACACAACATATTTTTAAGAATTTTAGTAAAGCATATACAAAAAGCTTGAATAGCAAAGAGGGTGTTATTGAAACATGTTTATGCGCTGTTAATGGATTTTATCTTACATCATAAGGAGGACTTGAGTGGGCCAGAGCACTCTTTTGTGAGTTTTAAGTTTGGTTTTTTTCCAGTTACTCTGAAGAACAATCTTTCTTGTTTTCAGTTGTTCTTGAAGGATCTGATAAATTGAACTTAACAAAGAGGAATTATTTTATTTTTGTTTCCTACTTTAGTATGTGCTAGTATTGTGTTTAATGAGGTCTGTCATGTTAGTGTTTGCTTGCAACAAGAGACAGAGAAGTGATTTCCGTTGCTTTAAACCCAAAATTTCTTACAAGGAAACGTCTTTTGAAGCATATTATTGAAGCAAATATAAATGACTTCATAAATGCTTATATTCGATAGAATTGTTTCTGTTTTAACTGAGTAGAATTTGATCTATCATGTCATACAATATTTAAAAAAAATGAAATACTGATGATGAAATGTTTGTTCCTATGTTTGGATCCATTAATCACAAGATTTTATTCTGCTTCTTAAATATTTCCAGGGAAGTATGGGTAGCATTACATGTATTGCCTGGAAAGGGGATATCCTGGTTCTTGGAGACGTTGATGGAAACTTAAACTTCTGGGATTTGAAAGCTAGAGTATCCAGGTATGAATGCAAATTAAGTCTGATAAACATGAGATAATGAGTGTTAGAATGTTTTTTCCCCCCACTTCATTTTTGTTCTTCACTGTAGCAGGTCATCTGTGGTGTTTGAGGGGAAAAATGCAAGTATTTTGAAATAGAATTTCAGAAAATGCCTACTCTGTTACAATTCTCTACATTTCATCTTTTGTGTTTTCAGATAGAGTAACATTTTATCAAAGTTTTTAAAACAGCTAGGTATCTTCATGTTAAATCTGCAATGGCTTCTGATAAAGCGTTAAGTATTGTAGTATTTATTTCAAGCATTTAATCTTTTTCGTTTTCATGATAATTTGGATAGCCATTTGTGTGTGTGTATATATAAGTGTATATATAAATATATAGTTCTTCTCAAGCTGTACAATGTGATCTGCAATGTTCATGGAAGGGATTTAATTACCCACAATATTAGGTAGAGAGTGATTGATACTAATCTTGTGCTTTCCTTTTCTTAGGGGGATTCCTACACACCGAAGCTGGGTGAAAAAGATACGTTTTGCCCCAGGGAAAGGCAATCAAAAACTTCTTGCAATGTACAATGATGGAGCAGAAATTTGGGATTCAAAAGAGGTAAGTGTCTATTCTTTGATATGTGCTTCTTTGCAAAACACACATACTACTTCTGCAAATCAGGGTGAGTCAGGCATTAAGTTTTTCTTAGTCATGTTTTCTTGCTGACAGTTGTATAATAAAGTTGTACAGCTTTTCTCAGAAGACTTTTAGTTCCTATAAAGCATTTTTAAGCTGTCATCAATGAAAAGTACCTTTCACTCATAAAGCTGACAATGTCTCTGAGATACTCTTTGTCATTCTCTTGTAATGTTTTTGAGGCAGACATTGAAAATTTAAGGGGGAGTCCTCAATCTTAGAATTTAGTCTGTGGACAAGAGAGTATTTTTACTACAGGTTTCTTAACTTGTGTGCATAGTCAAGAGTATGTATTCTTCAGTGCATGGATCTAATTTGTTAGGGAATACCAGAAAGCTAGATACTTGTTAATTAACGTTGTCTAGCTTCTCATCTTATTCAAAAATTCCGTAGTAATGTTCAGAAATCTTCTGGGGTTTGCTTCATAGGTCTTTCAGGGGATTATAGTACCATGGGGAAGGAAAGATAATTGCACTGTTTTAACTTAGCCCCCCGGAGTAAGTTCAAGTTATGAGGGTATGAAACGGGAATTTTAAATTTTTTTTTTTCTGTTCACTTTATAGTGAGCACCAGGTCCGAAATCAGACACTTAATTTGAGCAATATGAAACTCTCCGTTGATGATAGGAGTTGGACAGCAAATATGACCAACAACTGTGAATTGTGTAGGCAGAGTAGAATATTATCCCATGAGTCTTCCCTTGAAGAACATTTGAATAGTTTTGATGCCATGGGATACTCCTCCTGTAGCTGTTCCCTCTCTTTTCCTGGGACAAGGGAAAGTGTTTCCTACATGAAAGCATTTAAAATTAATTCAATTTTCAGCTGAAAATCTTTCAGAATATCTGTAGAAATATTTTATAGTCTCAATCCTATTATMCATATAACCCTCTCCTTAGAACTTCATCTTTGCCTACAACCAGTTACCCGGTATTTCCACATTTTTCTCTAATTCTCTCAGTGCTAGGAGTAATCATGCTCGAGAGCTGTTGTACCTTACATCTCTCTAATTCCATGCTTTGCTCTAGAAAAGCGAAAAGAGACAGCAGAATGTTGATTGCAGCAGAGGCTTTGTTAATATTTCCTTATATTAACAATTGTAAAGTTCTGTGATGCTACGGAAGGGTTACAAAATGTCTAACTACTGACCTGTGGTTAAAAGTGCAGTTCAGAAGGTTTTGTTTATCTGTGTTTGGTTTGTAGACAATAAATCATCCTATTCCCATAATGTTATGTTAATAGTGTGTCTAAATGTATTTCTAGACAAGTTCAGTATTTATCAAGAAAGTATATGTTTATGAAGAGCAAGAGTTAATGAGAACCTCACTTCCACCTTGGTGCAGGTATGCTGCATCAGGGACTGGAATTAAGAGGGGATGTAAATTTCTACCAGTTTACCATTGAAATTTTATGTCAGAAAAGATAACAAGAAGGCAGCTGTCCAGCTGTGCTCAAAAAGATGTTTTCTCAGCTCTCAATTGGGAAAAAGTATTGTTTCAGGGCAACCATGTGCCCTACTCCAAGGTTTCTAAATTCTCTACTCTCCAGAAGAGACCATCATTAAAATGATTTATGACTAACTTCACCTTTTATTGCAAACTTTGTGGTATGCCTCTTGGGCATGTGACAATGTCTTACACTGTGTGATGGAGAGCCTACTAAAAATGAAGAATAACTCAACTTTTCAAGGTACAAATGGTGAGCAGTTTAAGAAGTGGAAGAAACGTTAATTTCCGAATCCTGGATGTGGACTGGTGCACGTCAGACAAAGTGGTCTTGGCATCAGATGATGGATGCATTAGAGTTCTAGACTTGTCCATGAAACCATCGTGTTTTAGAATGGATGAACAGGACTTAATAGGTATGTTGATTTCTTTTGTGCTATTGGCACAAAATCCATTTTGAAAGTGGACCATAAAAATGTTCAGCACTTCTGTTAGAACAGACAATTGTCATATGTAGATGATTAGGTGTCCCTATAGTGGTTTTCATAGATGCAAATAAATTTTTTAGGCTTAGGGCATATGGATGTTTTTTTCGTACAAGTTTAATCTCCTAAATAAACTATACTTTTTAATATCTTAATTGGAATATAAATTAACAAAATAAGAGTTTTTTGTACACGTCTAGGAAGTTGACCTAAAAAGCATCGGTACATCGATTGGGTATTAGTACCTACATCACTGCAATTCATTACATAATTTTGAAACATTTGTTAATGTGTGAAAATGTCTTTTATGCTATTTCCAGATATCAAAGGCAGCTTGTAGACTGATTCATTGCTTTTCAAAGTAGATTTTCCCACTGAACTCTAAAATAGCAATATTAGTGCTATTTGACTTTCTTTGCCATATGTTTAAGAAGGGAATTTAAATATTTAACTATTTAAATAGTTAACTAAGCTACATTTTTCTATTTTCTATGTCTGGTGTTCCAAATAACTGCTTTTGTTTTGGTCTTTATGGTCAATCCTACTTTTACTCATACAGTTTCCTTAAAACATGAATTCTGACTAAGACATATGTAATAAAATTGTAATGTGGGGAGCTGTGGTGTGGGATGTTTAAGGAAACACATAATTTATCACAGCTATTTTTATTATCAAATGAATGTTCTTTAATATTAAGCTATTAAAATTAATGTTGTAAAACCAAGCACGCTGAAATTAGGATACGCCAGGGTTATCACAGGGTTGCCTGTGATTTAGCTGTCCTTCTGCCTCTACACTGTGATAATCTTTCAATTACAAAATCACATTTACAAGATTCCTACATCATTCAGTGCATATGAACTACAGGGAGTTGCTGAATATTTAATAATGTAGCTGGTTGGTACTTGTTTTACTCCTGAGTCACTGGGTAGCATTTGCTGCATATCATCCAAACCTTGTACTGAATACAGACTTACTGACTTCTAAATTTGTATGACAACAGATAGCACTATAATTTTAATCTTATTTCTTTGCTAATATAGACATATATTAAACTTCACAACATCCTTTTGGGATGATGGGTGTTAATCCTTGTGTTATACTGTAGAAACTGTGATTACAAAGTAAAACTAAAACATGCATTATGGTACATTTTCGTATAGCTGTTCTTATTTTCCAGCATGTCCTTGTAGCAGCAATAATCATCATGTACAGCTCTACTTAATGCCAGTATAACATATTCCAGGAGTCTATGGCTAAATTAAATATGGAATGTCGCGAAATTCTCATTTGAGCATGGTTGATAACCCTGTACCTTCTAGGAAATGTTTTTGCTTGAGCGTAAAGATAAGCTTTTATGTCTAGTAACCCGTGCTGTGTATATGAAAAGCCTGTGATTTACCATTTTCATCTGGTGCTTGCTAACAAGGTGGTACACTTTATGGTCACCGAACACAATGTTACTGCACATTAGCCGCTCAACAATGAATCTTTTCCTTTTGTTTCAGAACCTGCATGGTGTCCCTATCTGCTTGTTCCAAGGGCTTCGTTAGCTTTAAAAGCATTCTTGTTGCATCAGCCATGGAATGAGAAGTATTCTCTAGATATTATAAACATGTAAGGAGAAATATATGTCTATATATAAAATATTTTTTTTTTTAAATTCTACATCTTTTATTAGTCTTTCTGTGCAAATAACTATTAGACATGTAAGTTTCCTCACTCTTTGGGACAGTCAAAAAGCTAATAGCTTTACTACTTATTACTAAAAGTAATAAACAGAGAAGGCTTTGAGGTCAAGTATTTTGTTTCTTTTGACTTTCAGTAGCCCTTGGCTATTGAAAACTGCTGTCTACTTTAAGATACTGGCAATACTTTGATGTCATTTACAGGTTATATTACTTCAGAGGACAACTGTGTGTTCTCTTTGTTCAAGAAGTTAATGTAAGAATAGTCAGAGTTGATTCCTAAAGTGTAATTGGAAGTGATATTCTAACTGATAGTCTAACAGGCATATCTTCACCTTTAGTGAGCCATACTTCACATCATAGTGGGAGCATCTTTCTGTATCCTTTGTCGCGTATTGTTGTATTGTTGGTGGTCACATAATAATGGGCTAGGCATTGGCATTTTCATTAATTTCAAGGTTAATAAATAAAGTGGGAAAAGAAAGATTGGTGGCACTGACTCTGAGGTTGAGAGAAGGCAAAACAATCTTTCTTTACTATTTTGGAACTAGTAACTAGACAAAGAATATTGCATGAATGGCTTACTGTAAGAATATGAAAGATTGTTTCCACATATGGTCTTGTGTTTTTTACTACCAGTAATACTCCTACATTTGAGATAATTATGTCATTTTGGTAATACAGGAAACATTTTTCTTTCTTTTTTTCTTTTTCTTTTTTTTATCCAGTGATTATCCAGAGAATGAAAACATTAAAAACCTTCTTCAAGAGCAGTTGAATTCATTGTCCAAGTAAGAATTTTTCTGTTAATATTTGAGTAAGCTAGTGAATTCAGAGAAGGCAAGAAAAAAAAAAAAGACATTTGTGGCAATTCACAACTTAATGAAGAAAGAATGTTTTTTTTTCCTCTCTAAAGATAAGCTTGAGGAATGACAGATTTATTTTAAACACAGTTAATTTTTTTTTATGTAACTCCTAAAGGTGGTGCTTTATTCATTTTATTGAAGATTCTAAATTTTTATTTCTATTTTTTCTAAATAAAAATAAACCATAATACAGTATCAAAAATATTTTTTTTAAATAAGCAAACTGTCTCAAAGTACTTTGTTAAATATTGACTCAACAGTCAAAATCTACTGTTCTGAATATATAAAGTGTGATGGAAGTCAGTACTGAATTTTTAACATTGACTTATCAGAGTAGTGGCTGACAACAGATGTTTTAACCCTGATTAGAGTTAGCATATCATGTGTAATAGACCAGTGAGCATTTGTAACTTTTTAGGTAATACTTCTCGGTGATGTATAGTCCTTTGATGTTGGTCCAGACTGTATTAGACACTGCTACTTAAATTCTCCAATGTTTRTTAAGATATTTAAGCTCTGAGGAAGAAAAGACAAACAATTCTAAAAATATTTTATTGAAGATAGGCTTCCAGAGTAGTGTTCATGCACATTGGTCTGCTTAAATAGAAAACAGATTTTGACATACGATTTAAACTATAAAAATAATACTTGAAGCTAGTAAACAGAARTTTTTCCCTTTTCCCTCTGTCCTTTCACTTAGTAGGATGGAAGAGATAACAGCGTATTTTCATCCAGCCTGAAACATATGTAGAAAACCTAAATTCATGCATGTGGATCTCTTACGCTATGGCATTGCATAGTTGCAAAATTATTCGTAATTAAATTAATCTTGTAATTTGTAGAATCACTGCAGACTAGCTTTTGTATGCACCCTTGTGGTTGTTCCCTTTATTACAAGAATAAGGGGTTCCTGACAGACTCACTATTTGTATTTAAACTGGTAGAGTGACTTGCTCCTTGAGATAAATCATATTTCAAACTATGTATACTTCCTGTTGTAATTGTTTTGATAGATGCATTTTTTCAGTTCAGAAAGGAAATTGTGTATTTTTTGTTTTGATTTTTTTTTCAATTGTTAGGTGATATAACCTATTTGTGTTCAAAAACAAACAAAAAAACTTGCACAACATTTTACAGATTATTTACGGCTTTCTCTTTTTGCAGTGACATAAAGAAACTTCTGCTTGATCCGGATTTTACTCTCTTGCAAAGATGTCTCCTAGTTGCCAGGTAGTAGAGATTCAGATAACTATATCAAATGTTTCCTAATAAAATCTTGATCCTATTAATGCATATGAATGTGCTGAAGTTTAAGTACTCAACTAATTCTCCTTTAACTCAGTGCAATTCCTAAAGTACTTTGTTACCCACGTATTAGACTGTTTTCAGGACTGAGAATGGAAGTGTTACCTTACTGAAACACTTCGTTGTATTTGCTTGCTGGATGTAGAGAACTTCCTTCAGCCTTGGTGGTACTTTCATAAATGCAGTTCCGCTAACTACATTGCATTTAGTTGTACAATGCCCAAAAATGTAATTCAGAACTTCACAACACACAACAGATAATATGCAAACAGGGGAAGGCCTGTTTTTTCATCTCACATGTATTTGTTCTGTGTTGTTGTTCTACCTAAACTGTAGCTAATTTTAGTCTGTCTATATTCAGAGTTGTTTTTCAAACTTAGTAACTTTCTTGTAGTTGAAAGAGGATATTGGTGATTAAGTGTAAAATAATAATGAAATATCAGTTTCCACGTATTTATATGCTAAACTTTCACTGAGTTTGCTATTGTAACAGCCTTCTGGCCAGCCTCTTACTTACCTAGCTTGCTGAATGTCATTCCTTAATCTTTTCTTGTAGTTTGTCCCATTGATAATGCAAAGTACTTGTGGTGCCCACAATAATGCATGGTCTTTGTAAAAAGATATTTTAAATGTGTAATATTTTTATGTGACACATGAAAAAATACAAACATATTTGTATCTTCACAGACTGTATGGGGATGAATCTGAACTGCATTTCTGGACTATTGCTGCCCACTATTTGCATAGCTTATCCCAGGAGAAGCCTACAAAGCCGACAGACACAGCTATCCTTCAAGAACAGTTGGTTAATCCACTGGATATAGGCTATGACATACTGTGTGAAAATTATTACTTCCAGGTATTTCAAGGAGTTCAAAAATAGGTTTAATAAGAATGTGATCAAAACATTAAAAGCTTAGTATTGTAACCTTATTATTATCTTAGAGCTTTTCACCATACTTATTTCACTTTTACTAGTAACATACAACTCTGGATTAAATGACTCCCTATTATTTAAAAATAGGGAGATTTTTGGAACTCCCAAAATACTTCTCATGGTAGTCTTATGTTTACAATATTTTTCCTTTTTCATGCAGAAATTCCAACTTGAAAGGGTAAATCTCCAGGAAGTGAAGAGATCGACCTATGATCATACCAGGAAATGTGCTGATCAGCTTCTTCTCTTGGGCCAGGTTTGTGGGTAATATTTTAATTTTTTGTTCTTATTCCTTGTCCACTTTATGTACTTACCCTATTCAATTAAAGGTTTGTCTAACTCGTATGTATTGTTTCATATTTTTATTCACCTAGTGGATAGTTTTTGCTGTCTTAATATGTTATTACACTGCAGACTCAGTGTAATGACATGGTATATGGTAATGTTTGGTATTATCTGCTTCAGAATGTATAATTTTTCTGGGAACCCTATAAAAATCTTTCTTCCCATACAGTGACTAGAAAAGAAAAATTACATTTTCAGTTTCCCAGAAATAACTTAAAAACAACATCTTTGGGATAGTTCAGTCTGCACTTAGTACTCTCGTTTTAGGCAACAAAGGACATGTCTAAGCTTTTGGCAGATCTGTACTGGGCAGTGAAACACTGTACAGAGCTGCTCACTGACACCCTGGTAAGAATATTGTTGCATTTGTACAATATATATCATGAGCTGTTCCCCACTAACGCACTTGTGCTGCATCCATTTCTAAAAATAGCTTTGGTGTTACTAGCTCCAACTTAAATGATTTCTATGCCACTGTGCATTTGAGCATGTCAATAAATGTTACCAGTAAAAGATGCCAGAAATATTTAGTCCATAGACAGTCTGTGTAAAATGCCAGTTTATAGAAGTTTAAAAATACCAGTTTATTGAGTCACTGTCTTTTAATATGTATTTAATGTGGCTTTTCATTATTTCTGTAATTATCTAAGCTATTGACTGACCTCACCAAACTAACCTCTCTAAAAGTTAGGGACCTCATTTTAATAACAGGCAGAGATGACATGCCTGCAGTAATTAATTTGATTCAGAGACAGGTGTCTGCAGCCAGTGTAGTGAGCCCCACTGGTTAGGTGCTCAGCTGTAGCTAACATTTTAAGTGGATGAGTTCTGTGTTTCTTTTAAAATATCAGGTATTTAATCAGTCTTTGACATCCTGGCCAGTTTCTGCATCTTTACAATTTTATTTCTGCTCTTCTTATTTTAAATGCTTCTCTTCCTTTTATAACTCTGCAAAAGATCATGTAAACAAGGAAGTAAATGTTTTGAATTAAACTTTTCTTCTAGAAATTTTAGGCTGTGATTAAACATTATGTTCATGATGGATGTTTAAATGCTATCCTTACTAAGGATACTTTACTGAAATAGGACCTTAATTATTATTACGCTGGTAGATATTTTTGTAGTCTGTTTTAGAATAACTTTCATTGTTATTTGTTCCATGTCTTAAAAAGGGTAAAAATACAAAGACTTTTGTTTAAAAGTAAATATGTTGTGGTCAAATTTATATTTTTTTTTTTTCTCTTGCCAGACTGACAGAGCAGTACAACTATTGTTAGAAACAAGTTCAGAGAATGCACATTATTACTGCGATTCACTCAAAGCTTGCTTGGTCACAACTGTCACCTCATCAGGTCCATCTCAAAGTACCATTAAACTGGTAGCAACCAACATGATAGCCAATGGAAAGCTCTCAGGTAAAATGTGACTTTGATGTTTCGTTTGCTTATAAACTAGTAATTCTGATCTTATTAGGGCTGCTGATGGAGATGGGAGAGCAGAAAATTGTAATAGATCTTTTATGTTGCATATGTTGTAGTATGCACTATCTGCAGTAGTTAACACAAAAATGATCAGTAACTCAGTTATAAAGCTCAACTTGTTTTGATTCATTTTCATTGGAAAATGTATTTCTGGAGTAATTCTCTTAGCAATTGTTTGCACTAAAAGAGGCTGAGCACATAAAGCTGCATATTTTCCACTTTCCTAACTAAAAAATTAATTTTGAAATGGTTTCTTACTACTGAAGTTGAAATACGGACTTAGTTTCATTTCCAGTTCAGAACTTGTTTCAAAAAGTGTGTTTTCTTACATGTACAGGTTAATTTTGCGCAATGCAAGAGATGTTCACAATATGATGATTGACTGAAATACTCAGAGACGTGCAGAGAAAGTACAAATGTCTGTACTTGCCTGGAAAAAATACTTTCCACTCTGTGGAGGATTGACACATCACTTAATAATTACACTATGGACAACATTAAATTAAAATAAAGGATTATTTATGAAATCTGTTTATTTGACTTACAAAGATCATTATCTCTTTATGATGAGAAGTCCGGTGAACTCCTTTGTATTTAGGACAAAGGTAAATGAGAGCTTTGTGAGGTCCTTCTAAGCTCTGTAGCCTGGGAAAAAGATATGATAACTTGACACCCAGGTTATATGGAGAGCCAGGTGGTAGAAATCGGGGTTTTTCAACATCTTCATATGCTAAGAAGGAAATGAGAGCTCCTTTTTCTGGGGTTGAATGATCTGCTCACACTTATAYAGCAACTCTTTTTTCCCTTAACTTTTTATTTTCCAGAGGGTGTACAGTTGCTGTGTCTGATCAATAAGGCTGCTGATGCCTGTCGCTACTTGCAAACTTATGGCGAATGGAATCGTGCAGCATGGCTTGCAAAGGTAGGAAATGTCTCAATTTTCAGTTTGCTAACGTAAGTGACCTACTTAGTGTATGTAGGTATGAAGGCTGATGAGGKTCCTAAAGTTCTCCAAAGTTAAAAAACTGAAACATCAGTTTGAAATATCATCATCAGTTCTCTCCATGTGTTAAGCTATAACAAGCCAGTCCATTCAGTCAGTGTTGACGGGTTCTTCTTCAGCCTTTTCACTGCAGAGGTCTGTCCTGGTCATCCAAATGACAGGATTGGGGCCTAAAAATGGTTAGAATACTCAATTTTCTAGTTTTTGAGCAGTGATGTTGAAGTTGCATATAGCTGCAGCAGTACAGAGTTCATAATACACGACAAAAAAMCACACCTGGAAGTGGATAGGTAATTAGGCGATTAAGTGACTTTGTGCTGAGCTGCATGTAGCTTGTGTGCTGATTTTAAAGTTAGCACCAACCACATAAATTTTCACCAACTCCTGTTTTGGTACGCAGATGTTACAGGAAAAGTGCCTAGACGCAGCATTAATTCTCCATATTATAATGGACAGTAGTCAGTAAGGATGATCTTTCAGTCTCTCCAAGTAAAGTTTCTGTTATGTTTCCTGCAGAAAGTATGGGAATAGTCATACTCAGATTTTCTAAATGGATGAATCCCACTCTTAAGAAAAGTAAAGATGTTTTGTCCTGAAGTTTTCAGCAAAGGATAAAGATTTCTAACTTCTTGATACTTGAAGTTTTAGTAAAGCCTTRTGGTAAAAATAATGTAATCACATGTAAGTGTGGAGTGACCACAGTGGAGGTTTTTAATATCTATGTAGTTCTTCTTTTTCTTTATATTGTTTTTGTTCAAGGGATTAGTGTACTTTTTATAATAAAATTGGTAATTTCGGATGCTTTTAGTTCTGCCCAGAGTTTCTCACTGAAAAAAATGAAGCAGAAGCAGAACGCTCTCTTTAGTTAGCAGCTGAGAATTCATAACTGGCTTTCCCATCTCTTAAAGGTTCGTTTGAACTCGGAGGAGTGTGCTGATGTGTTAAAGCGTTGGGTAGATCACCTTTGCTCTCCACAAGTCAACCAGAAGTCCAAAGCCATTCTTGTCCTCTTGTCACTTGGATGCTTTACAAAAGTTGTGGAGATGTTACACAGGTAAAGCTGAAACAGCACAATCTGTATTTTATCTTGTCCAAAACTGTTATTTAAGCATTTGTGACTCAGAAGACAAGGGGGAGGGAGGAGGTCTGCAGTTTGATTTCTGACATTTGTTTCTATTTTAGCATGTTTTTCTTTAGTTAACTTTAACCTCAGCAGTGCGTCATTTGTGTGTGCTGGAACTGATGTTTTTGTTGCAATTTCAGGAAATATACTGGCACTTAAATTTACTGCAGGCTTTAAGATTGCTAGCACCCATTGACCAAGCAGTAACAATTTATAGTAGCTATGATTATTTCTGAGTAAGCTGAGCCTTGGTCTTTCAAAAATTTTGCATCAAATGTCAGTTCCTTGAGTGCAAGGAGGCAGGGGGACGTAAGAAGCTTGGTGAGAGGGCAGTGCCAGGCTGCGGGCGCAGGAGGAGCACGAGGCAGTACCTGGGAACGGTATGACCCCTTCCGACATACTGCCTGGGAGCAGGGCAGCAGCATTCACTGCCCTGAGGAGAGCACTCAGCGCCGTCGTGATGTTGTGAACGCTCAAGGCCTATGGAGCATGAAGGCGCAGAGAGCAAGGTAGAGCAACGTTAGAAACTGAGCGCAGTGTGTGATATGAGAGTGAATATGTGCCATAGTGGCAGCTAAACGGTGATACTGTTTAACGTTGGCGATGTTCGGAAGCCTTGTTCAGCCCTCAGTGCAGAAGAGATTTACCACTCCAGACCTAGGTACAAAATTTTAGAAAGCCTGTGTGTAAGAGTTTTGATGCAATGTCCTGGAATACTTTTCTGTTTTCCTGTCCTAACAAATTATTCTCTTTTTTTTTTCCCCATTTAACAGTATGAGGTACTTCGATAGAGCGGCTTTATTTGTTGAAGCTTGTCTGAAGTATGGGGCATTTGAAGTTAATGATGATACAAATATCCTTTTTCTGAAATCCTGTTTTTGCATCTGTGTACTCATACACAGTGAGTATACATGAAGCAATGTTAAATGAACTAGTCTGTACAGGARTAAGAGTCCCTATTCTTATTTTCCAGGTTGTGTAGTTTGAAGGAAGTATGAGGAAACAAGTGAAAAGGAGTCATTTGCATAAATCCATAACATTACCTCCTGCTGATTCTCTGTGAGGCCAGTGGAACTGGAAAACAAACTAAAAGTGAAAAAAATAAACATAGGAGAGAAGAACAGATGATAAAATGTTCTTTGCAGAACTTGGAAATTATTACTGCAGACTGTGTAGGGAAATCAGTGGTTCAGTTATCTTTTAAACACTGTATCTCAGGAAAAAAAATCCTGCAYTGAACCCTTCTGTACACCAGCATACTGCTTTAGTGATTGAAGTCCTTTATGAAGGAGTCAGTTTTGAGACAGTGAAAACAAAATTAAAGGTCAAGGTCAAATGAGCTGAAAATGTAGTAGGTGTTTTAAAAGGTATTTAAAGTATTGCTCAGTACAGTCTGCACATCTAACCTGGTGTTCTGGAAACTCTGAACAGTTGCTCTAACTTTTGTATTTTATGCAGTAAATAATAATGCATACGTAAATAATACCTGATTGTGTTTTATGGAGTCATCACTGATGTCRGGTGGTAAATAAAAAAAGCCACTAATAAGTCATGTAGATAACTCCAGGTCTATTTAAYGAACAAATCTTGTAGTATGTACTTACAATTTCTTAGTTCCTTTTCCAAGTTATGACATGGTATTATGGTAGGTATTTATGCRTATCTGAAATGTATCTGTTTTAGTTTATAGCACTCTGCATATTGCCTGATAAATGCTAATATGCATTCAATAGTAGAATTTAAAGCAACTTTTTTGTCTTTATTTGTGCTGAAAAATACTGRATTAGCACAGTTGGCAGCAATATTTAGCATTTTCAGCTTGGGAGAGCTAAGGAGTGAGGAGAAAGGAAAAAAAAGATTGAGTGTTTTCATTTTGCTATTCATTTGTGTTTTCCTTAATGCTTTGTTTACATAAATTGATCCATGCTGTATATGCAGATTATGCCAGAAGCTTGAAGCTCCTGGGCTTTAAACAGGGAGCTATTCTCTTTGCCTCAAAAGCAGGGGAAACTGGTAAAGAATTACTGATGGAGCTCAAAGAGCCTAAAGAGGAAGTGACACAAGAGTAAGGACTTTATGAGGAGATTTGGGTTGTCTATCAGACTGAGATTCCACTGTATGAAAATACATTTTGCTCTTGAATAACTGTAATAGCTGATAYGTGTGATTTGAGCAAATATTGTTAAATGTATATGGAGGAAAGATTAAGAACTGTTTTATGTTTATTTTCATGTTAAAATTGTCTTCACTTTCACAAGAGGGGAAAGAAGAGTATGATAACATTTTACAAAAATATTTCCAACTTTTTCAACTGCAGCAGAAATCAAATTTAAAAATGTGCTGCAAGAGTTSTATACCTGTGTAAAAGTCTACTCCATTTGCTTCTAAAAATCAAATCTTTATAGTTCTTCACTGCTGTTGTATTTATATGTATAAATGATTCAATCTGTACTATAAAAATATAAATATATTTAAAGAATAAATGTAGATCACAAAACACACAGTTCTTTCCTGGAACATCGTGTTTTCTCAATCCAATTTTTCTGTTTAAAATTACTGTTATTTTAAATCAGTTCACTGTATTGTCACTTTCATAACTATCTGGAATGGAATCTTTAACAGGTTTACGTATGAAAGGCTCCTAACATTCCAAAAATCCGTGAAACGTCCCTTTTTTCAATTAAAGTATTGTTATATTCCGTGTTATTCTTAAGTGTGCACTCCCTGCACACCCTGGGGACTAAATTCTGCCTTGTGTTGACTGGTTCATGGGATCAAAGGATGGGAGAAGATCCTACCTCAAAAGCAGCAAGGTAGGCTCCTGCAGAATACTCAGGAGACTGCTAACGCTGTCTCCACAGTTACTGTTTTGTTTGTTATTTGAATGTGTGATTAACAAGAGGTAGAAAAAGCATTGTGCAAAGCCAAAATGTTGGGGTTTTAATTAGATACTTTTTATGCTAACACATCTTATGGTCCAGATACTTAAGGATACCACCAATAACATCTTTTCTCATTTTTGTGCCAGTATTTCAGTATTTAAGTACTTGTTCATTATTGTTTGTTATGTCAGATATATCTTTTCTATTTATTACTGATTGACTGAGAAATTTTACAGCTGAGGAGTGGATGCTGATGTTAAATTGCCCTTGCAAATTGAAGGCTGTGGCATGTGAAAATTARTCTTGGCTAAAAAATAAAATTATTCTTTTTACCAAGTTGTTGGAGCTACTGAAGTTTAGTACACGGTAGTGAAAAGAATCGTATCATGTAAAAGGTCTCTCATTTGAATGTAATTCATGGCTCGTCTACTTAAAGTAATAGTGCATTGGATTCTCCTTACGTTCGAGTACCTGTGGTTACGTATTCTACACTCCTTCCTAGTGGAGCACCAGCTTCAGGACATCTCTTTAACTCCATAAACCTTTTAATTCAAATCTAARATAGCATTTCTGATAATATTTGAAAGGTTAGGCTTTTCAATAATGATGGTTTTATACAAATTGAAAATATGAGTTTTGTTGCTCTAAATACAAAAGTAMATGTTATAACTGCAGTGTATCTTATTTCTTCTCACCGCATCTTACGTACACCATAAAATACTTTCTGTTCAGTGTATTTCGAACAGMGCTTACATAGTTACTTTAGCGTGGGAACATAAGTATACAATGAAATATGCCTTAAGCTTTAACTGGTGAGCAGCAGAGTTGAGCAAAATTAACTATCAGTAACAATGGGCTAAATTCTGGCTCACATTGACTACTACAACACTCCTCAATTCCTACTCTTGTTTTTGGTAGCAGTACTCATGGACAAGGTTACTRCAGAGTTAATGTAAGCACACAAAAACCTGTTCTTTGACAGATCCGTAGAATTGTTTGTCAACGGGTCTCTGGAAAAAAAATCTGCTTTAATATACACTTGGATTTATAAATCTCATGTTTTTAAAAGAAACACATTGCAAAGGCCTTTTAATACTGAATGTTTCTATATACTTTTAAGTGTGAAGGTTGCAGAATACTGTGTGGCATTCCCTATTGAAACCTTTATGATGAAGGTAGTGTGTAAAAGTGATTGAAAAGTTTATTTAGACAATAATGCAGTCACACTACAATAATAAAAACAAACTTTTAAAATCTCTGTGTGTCTTTATTTACTACAAAAATGTCATCTGTTGCATGGGGATTGAATGCTGATTGTGTAATTCTTGTCATATTTCCTTCTGGACTGGCACAATGCTCAGAGCTGGTTTTAGTAGAGGAAGTGATTATCCTTTGTACATATTAGTCACATTTTCCATATTAGTACTAATTGAAATGTTGGGTTTGGGTGGGATTAATTCCCAACTTTTACTAGCAAACATAAAATTTGTACAGGTTAAATTAGAGCAGGGCATTGCCTGCACTTTCTGATTTTTAAAAGCACAGAAATAAGTGATGGAAGAAAAACACATCCTTYCTGTTTTCATGCTACCCCGCAGACAGTAATACAAGACTTTTCCTTGCTTCTCAGCTGATGCCAGCGAGCGTTGTGCATCTTGGTTTTGTCTAGGAGGCAGGTACGCTTACATCAATGTAGATAATCACCACCTCAAAAATATGAAATGCATTCAGCAATGCTGAGATCCATGTCAATGAAGTTGTCTTTTTCTCCATCATAGTTCACATAACTTTCCTCTTGGCTCTTAGGATGTTTTTGTCACTTTGGCTTAGAAGTTGTTTAAAAAAACAAAAAAACAAAAACCAGATAAACATCTGATATGTAATTGGCTTGTACAGAATGAAATGTGAGAAGCTTCTCACTTGTATGTTTGAAGGACAAGCCTGAGAGCTTGGAACATACAAAGAAAGTGAACTGAATGAATTTYAAGAAGTTTCCAATAAATATGCTTTTACCTCCTTTAAATCCCTTTGAGAATTCCTTCCTCAAACCACTGTGAATAGTTCAAGTAGCAGCTGAAGTTCGTAATCTGTATTTGCCAGGTTTTGCATTTYGAAGCCTCTGTGACGAGCAAAGTCTGTAAGACAGCCATGATTCTGGAACTGTGTTTGACCATTCTTGGCAAAGAAGCAGCGGTAGCGGGAATTGGGTTTGCAAGCCGATGTATAGAGATTCTTTATTCATCTGTCTTTGAACAGCCGGCTGAACATGAGCCGGCAGTGTGCCCAGGTGGCCAAGAAGGCCAACGGCATCCTGGCCTGTGTCAGGAATAGTGTGGCCAGCAGGAGCAGGGAGGTGATCGTGCCCCTGTACTCGGCACTGGTGAGGCCRCACCTCGAATCCTGTGTTCAGTTTTGGGCCCCTCACTACAAGAAGGACATTGAGGTGCTGGRGCGTGTCCAGAGAMGGGCGAYGAGGCTGGTGAAGGGTCTGGAGMACAGGTCTKATGAGGAGCGGCTGAGGGAGCTGGGGTTGTTTAGCCTGGAGAAGAGGAGGCTGAGGGGAGACCTTATCGCTCTCTACARCTACCTGAAAGGAGGCTGTAGAGAGGCGGGTGTTGGTCTCTTCTCCCAAGTAACAAGTGATAGGATGAGAGGAAATGGCCTCAAGTTGYGCCAGGGGAGGTTTAGGTTGGATATTAGGGAAAATTTCTTCACCGAAAGGGTTGTCAAGCATTGGAAGAGGCTGCCCAGGGAAGTGGTGGAGTCACCAACACTGGAGGCGTTCAAAAAACATGTGGATGGGGTGCTTAGGGACATGGTTTAGTGGTGGACATGGCAGTGTTAGGTTAATGGTTGGACTCGATGATCTTAAAGGTCTTTTCCAACCTAAATAATTCTATGATCCTATGCGTCTTATATTAATTAAGTGTGATGTTTGATTATCGGAACAGATTGTTCRGTAGCTATTTTAAGATTGAGTTGCAAAAGGCTGGGAATTTTGTCCATAAATAAGGAGGTTTTTGGACATTTGGGTTGTCTAGATGGAGAACTTCTAGATGSAGAACATCTTATAGCAGCTATAACTAGCAATGGTTACCCCTTTCATTATATTATATGAATCATTTTGGATGTGTATGACCACCAAAAAACCAYGCATGCGACTGAGCCTACAGGGATGCATGAGTTGTCTTCATTTCAGTGAAGCGTTCTGAAATTTGTGTATCTGCTGTATGAAGCTCATTCAGTCCTACAGACATTTTCTTTCTAGATCTGTGTGCTCACATTCAACTAGTGGTTTTACAACCCAATAGAAGCTTATGGTAAATGTTATCATGGGACTGTTGTAGTAATTATAAAAATGGGGTTATTTTTTTCAATTCCTRATGTGATTCTTAAAGTAAGTCCAAATTATTTCAGTTTTGTGATAATGGATGTACTTGTTCTAGCTGTAAATAAATAGTCTAGAAAATAGTCTAGCAGCTTAGTTCCAGTATAAGCAAGCCCTAATTAGAGTTTTAATAGGAGCATGGTGTGCCTCCCAATAAAGGCAGTCTCTGTAAATTAATCATATTGATTAACCGTGTCTAAAATTGCCTAACTTGGATCAGTTTCTGAAGTACTTCTCCAAAAATTTAGTTATATATAGTTTGTGTGTGTGTATAAATATACACACACACATATACATATATTTGATTCAGGGGGAATAATCTATGGAAAATGACAAAATTAATTATTTTATTGCAGTGTAAAAATGATTAGTACTATATTGCAAATTATTTATAATTTGCTTTCATTAAAATGCAAACAGTCTGCCAATTTAGAGACTTTGCAGCCAGATAGAGGCATATATTATACATCAAGGAAACCTGGTCCAGAATGTTGATGTGTTCRGTGTCTGAGTAAGTAATCTAAGAGATGACGTTTTGCAGCAGTTGACCCTAGAGACAGAAAACAAGGATGATCACAGATTCTTTAATGGGAAATGGGTTTGGTTTGGGTGATCAGCAGCTGCCCAAAATTGTACTCKAAAAGCTCAACTAAAAATTTAATTGCTGGTGAGCAGTAAAAATAATAACAGCTTAGCAAAGAGTAAGGATTTTTTTTTAAATAATTATTTTATTATTACTTTCTGAGAAAAATTTAATACAGGATTATTCATAAAGAGATTGAGTGGAACTGTGTGCTCACCTCTCCAAAGGTTGTAGTACTAAAAAATGAAATAGCAAAGTCCATATGTGTTCATTTCCCAAAAAGAAGCTACAAAAATAATTCAGAGTCTTTTCCAACTTCATACCTACTTGCATGAGTTGCTGGCATGTCATATGTTGCTTTGTGTAGGTGGGAACTCATAGAAATAGGAGATTACCCCACAGGCAAAATGTTTTTTTCACACCTGTTGATTCAAAGGGAGAAAGAAGAGGGACCTTAATAAGATCTGAAATTAATTTTCTTTGAAGCAGGCTGGTGGATTTGGACACACCGAAGTTATTTTCCGTGGAACCCGTGTACACACTTCCTTTGCAGATCTGAAACCTAGCTCACCTAAAGGATGGGCAGATGGTGGCAAGACATACAGTTAAACTTTGCTGTCCGTGTGCAAAGTATTGTTTTTTTCCCCTTTGATCAAAAGACAAGGTCTACCTTTTTAAAAATGCCTTGCTTCTGATAGGCATAAATCATGTGTAGTGAATTAAGAGATCCTACGAAAGTACATGCTGATAATTTAAATGGAAGACACTAATTTACTTCCTGCAAATTTTAACAATAACAAACAATTAAAAGAGACTGGAAATGCATAGATACAGTCTGTTTTAAAGAATCAACTGCCGAAAGGCTTCCAACCTCCTGTAATAGAGAACATTGACCTTTTCAGAGCTCTGTTACTTCRCTGTCTCCTCAGTCCATCTGAACAAATTAAGTTGTAATGAGTTGGGAATGGAATGACCAGATAACTAAAACATGAAATACTGAAAGGGGTAAAATGTCACGTATTGGCGTAGGTTGTAGGTACACCCTTATGAGGGATTACAACCGGTACCTCATCCCTCTGATTCCATCTGCTCTGGCAGAATAACAATAGAAAAYGTGTAAATATATCTGAATTGAGMATCTAGATTTTTTTTTTTAATTCTTTGAATAGTCTAGATTTATTTGTGTTGAATTTGCTATTAATTTGTTTTGTTTGTGTTAGATGGCTTTCCAGCTTGGACACAACAGTTCTGGAAGAAAAGGAAAAACATGTTTACCCAGAGAAGGGAACCGACTAACCTACTCAAAATGCAATTACAGCAGGTAAGTGGTGCCCCCCYATGCCTGCTGGAGGAAGGGAAGTTGGAGTTTGATTTCAGGCTCGAAAACCCGAGATAATCAGTTAGATGATACTAGGTTTTATTTCCATGGCATTCACTGAAACTGCTGGTCCCCTTCCATAGGTTAAACTTCCCCCTTTGCTTTCCGGTTTTCTCCTCCTTACCTATTAATGCAGCAGCAGMAGGAGGAATCGTGGATGACAGGAGGGGGTTGCAATCACCCGCGGCACGGAACGGCTCGTGAGCGGGGCAGCCCGTGCGTGAGGGAGAGGGAGGGTTGGCTGTTAGACTCCAAACTCATCAGGGGGTAAAGGCATGAGCATTTAGGTGCTTCTTCAGAGTGACTTTATTGGCCCAACTTAATGGTTTTCTTTCAATTTATGGACCTGAATCCCAGAAAATGCTTYTTTTTCCCATGTCATTGTCACCGCTATTTCATTTGGCAAATAATGACTCTAGTTCAGTGCGGTTCCCACTGACAAACTCATTTCAGTGACTGCTTTCCAGAGGGTTATTGAGTGACAGCGTTATATATTGTTCAAACCAAATGCCAACAGGTGCTTTAAAAAAAAAGGCAGTGTTTTGTCATTACTTTTCACCTTACAGTAGCAGGAGATAATAGAGTTATATTAGACTTGTCTGGCTCCTATTTCACTTKCTGTAACTAATAAAAAGCTACAGGTAACGTATTTCAGTTGCAAAAAGAACATTGTCTTTGTGCTTTTTTTTTCTGAACACTTGTTTCATAGTTAYGGCCCTAGTGAGTCAATCTTCCATCGCTGTGAGGCCTGCTTTTTGAATGCAACCATAGACTTATGAATAATATTATTCTGATGTCCCTGTGAAAATATTTTCTCCAGCGTTGTTTGTGAATGGAATTTTACAGTAGTCTGTAACAAGCAGTCACCGATCTTGACTCAAAAAAAATACGCGTRGTGTAAGTCTTCACTGATCGCTGCTCCGTGAAATATAATGCACCACATTCATAACCCCCTCTTGGTGAAGCTGCCGGCCTTTTCGCGGCGGTGCTCTCTCCTCACTGGTGATTGCAGGATCTGAGGCTCACTGAGATAAAGGCAAAGGTTGCCGTGTTTCTACATACCTGTCTCTTCTGAGTATGTTTTTCAGTTGTTGTCTTCAAGGTTGTTCCAGTACTCTGGRCTATTAAGACTTTCGGATTCTCTTCTTGGTTCTGGTACGGCACCTCAGATTGCAGTCTGTACAGAAGGCGTGGGATGTCTCTCCAGCACGGCGACTGGATCTCTCGGGGAATCTGTGTAACACSGTCGCTGCATCGTCTGAGATATTTCAAACATATTTTCACTGCAAAGTGCAGTACAGCACATGCAGGTTTGGAGACATAACACTTAAATAGAAATAAAATATTAACTCATTTCAGCACATTTCTGAATACTCAGGGTATTCTACTGCTGAGACAGATTTTTTTTTTTCAATATGCCAGGTAACAGTGATTGTCAAGTACCTGTGTTCTCTTTTTCTAAGTTTCTACATCTGCCACTTATTTAGACACATCTCATTTTACCCTTTTTGGTTTCTGTCTCTAGCAATGCTTTATATAAACAGGAAATTAATCTGGCAATTTATACTACTTGCAGGACTAATACCTAATYTTTATATCTCAGCTAGGTCAGAAAGTTTTGTTGATGGTTTCCATATAATGCATCTTCTCCAGGCTCTATATCTCTTGTCTGGATTTASTGTGTAATTCTTTTCTCTTGCTTCAGCCCTAGCATTATCTTGTGTTATGAAAAAYTAGCAAGATTGCTGCTGCAGGTGTCATTTTCCAAGACCACAGCTTTGATCACGTCACTGTGTTCTTGTACTCCTTATTCACCATGTCAAAAAGTTGGTCTTATCTTCCAGTTTCTGTTCCCAGGACACTTGTTTTGATTTTTGTGGTTTTTGACGTCGTTATGTTTGGGAGAAAGTGCTTTTTTCTTTTTTTTTTTCTTCTCTTCTTTTTCCCCTTTTTTACAAAGAAGCTGTTTTTCAGATGAAGAGCAAAGTACAAAGTTATGGACAGATGAATGGCAGCAAAAAGACCCTGGGAACAGGCTGTTCAGTCTTAACTCTGCCTCTGTGCTACCCTCCCATTTTTGCATTCTTTCCTACTACTAAGCCATGATACAGAAGCCCAGAAACGGTAGCAGTAAATGAAACAAAGCAACCACCTCCTCAGCCAAGTTGGAGCGGTGGCACGGCGCTATGACAATAAGAGCTCCAGTCTTACGCTGCGGAAATGAAGGGGACGAGGAGGAGGAGGAGGTGCACACCTGGCTCTGCCCAGGAGCACCATTGGCTCCTTTACCTTTCTCCCCACCTCGGCATTCTCTGCTTCTGCTGAGGAAGCTGCTCTGCTGTTATCGCAGTGTTTAATTTTGTACATGCAAGGGAGGGTGRTTTAGGACTTGTAACCTCCAGCTATAAAATACAAGACTTCTTAAAGCTCATTGACTTACTCCATCAGTCAAGTTCCACACTGTCCRTTGCGCTGGAGATTTGCAAGTTTTCATAAAACTCATAATCTGGGCTAAAAGAAACTCTTTTCATCCTTTTTTGCCAGAACAGATTTTATGCAATCTTCTTGATCAGTTTGCTTCTCCTGTGGCTCCTAGATGAACTTTTTCCTTGTGTATAACTTGGTGGCTTGGTAACCAGCCACCTTTCTGTTGCAGAAGAAAATGGCCCCGGGAACAAGAGGGCATGTATTAAAGCAATGGACCTAATGTTTGGAGAACARCTGGGGATCTTTGGGGGTGGAAAATATGGTTTATTAAATAAKAAATTATTTGTCCACTTTAACGGAATTCCATTTGCCTGAGAAAATACTTCCGAAGAAGCTGTTTCAAATTCAYTTCTGGGTGATAAAGGCATCCCGGGCACTGGTACACAGCTATGAATACAGCAGCTTTATACTCCTTTTTGCACAGGATTTCCACTCCTCGTCCTGCCAGAGGAAGTATCTTTGAAAGAGATACAGAGAATTATGCATGTTGAGAGTCATATGAAYGTACGTTCATATTTTAAGAATAATTTGATCTTTCCTCATAATCAGAAGCACCCTTACAACTTCTGAATTATTTTTGGCCTTTGCTGACTGAAAACAAATCAGAAAGTCTTTAATTGGCCTCTCAGGACGACACGGCAGGGTTTTTCTAATTAAAGAGGTCAGTGGCTTTTGATGCTTCTCTTGCTACGTATCTGTTGCTCTGCTCCCTAGTTTGGGGCCGCGGACAAAGAGGGCTGAGCTGCGAGCTGTGCTGTTAGCACATGCTTTTTGGCTGGAGAGAAGAGACTTGGCAGAACCGCCCTGGGCTGGAAGAGTTTCAACGTAAAGCCAAAGCCACGTGCTGAAGAAAGGATCCTCTGAGCATCCACATCTCCGCTGAGCCAAGAACACCCCGTCATTACTCTGCAGTTTCTCCTGAACAAGTTGAGATAAGCCAGTTCTCCTGAACATAAATAGTATTAATTAGTCTTTTTCCTTTGACTGATAGGAGAATTCCCCCAAATGCCTTTTCTGTTCTTAATTCTTTGAATAATCTGGCATATCTTTACAGCACTTTGGCGATATCCAATGTCTTTTTCAGGAATAAAGGAGCGTGCGGTGTCCATCCTCTCGGCTAGGAGCTATGTCGTCCCACAAGCAGCGGGCTAAGTCAGACCCGGTGAGCTGGCTGGGTGAATGATGTGCTCTCGTGCCCGTGTTCGCTCCCCTCGCACCCACGCTCCTCCGCATGTTCTCGCTCCCTTTGCGCTCATGTGGCAGAGTCACGAGAGAAGTCTGGAAGCTGAACTGGCTGGAAAATAATGGGGTTTGTTTGTTTTAAGGTTTTTGTGGGTTTTTTAGATTAATCTTTTGCTGGATYGGTTCCCTGGTCTGGTTCACCATGTGCTTACAAAGGCACAGAGAGGTGAACGCAGCCGTGAGGGTTCGGAGTTAGGATAGTCTGGCTTCAGGGTGCCTGTGCAGGCATGAAACCGCGCTCCTGATTTGAAACCTCTGGGGAGAGAGAAACATGTGAGGGGKTTGTTTTTTATTTTGAATTACAAAATTTGACTTGCAACATCTGTATTTGAAGTTACCAACACAAYCATTTGCATTGGAGGTAGCATACATCAGATGTTCATGGTGTGTACCGTCAGTAGGTGGAATCATTAAAAGGGGAAAAAAACAAAACACAAACAAACAAAAGGTACRAAGTTGCAAATATCCGAGTCTTTTCTACCTTACCATGTTCTTATTTCAGTAATTTCTTGCATCTGAAATTTTAACTGGTATCTGCAGTAATTGAAGTACTGTATCTTGACTTCTGGTTGCTTGCATACAATCCCTCTCTAGCACATAGAACAACTGATTAATTTGGAGTATTTGTTTGCTGGGTTTTTAATTCCTGACAACCCAAAAATTTTATTTCCACAGGCTGAGGGGGCTGTTTTTCAAATTACTGACATGGGGTTTTTTGCTTTTTGAATGTTACACAACTACATAGGAGCAGCCACATGCAAAATACTGTACAAACCAGCTCATTCTTCCTACATTTGGGAAAAGAAGGCAGGCATAGTCATTTTTCCAAACTGGAACAAAATGGAGTATTTTCTTTCTCCCTTCCCTCTAGAAAAATAGTTCTTAAATACTTATCAAGCCAAAGAGACTCTCTCTGACTGTTTCTTCCAGTTCTATTCTGTGGTTTACCTCAGCATCTGCTTTCTTTTTCCACTCTGCAAAGTTAAGCCTGGTTTTGATTAAAAGCAAGCTGAAAGGCAGATTAATGCATTGCAAGAAAAAGCGGCCTTGTTAATATGAAAAGAGAGCAGGAAGGTAATTTGTTAGCATCGCCTGGTCCTGGATGAGATGTTTTCTGGTAGCAGCTTTTTCTCCCAGTAGGACTAAGCCAATGTGTAGGGGGGGTTTATTATTATTTTATGCCACAACCATCTCATCAAAAAGCCAAGACACATTCTTTGAACTGAACTGAAATAATCTGTTTGTCCTTTCTGACTGCTTYGCAGGCAAATTCCTCAGCCACAAAACTATTTGCGAAGTACATTTTTCTCTTTCCCGTTCCACCACATTTTCATTTTTGATGAACTTCTAAAATGTTTGTGTTTCTGTGAAATTCCACTGCTTTGTGATAATATCTTATGTGACTTCAGCTTTCAAACCCAAGRGGTAGTGTGAAATCAGAGGCTTGCAAATTATTACCCCAAGCAGAACTCATAGGCAATCTAGTTCTTAGTATTCCTCAGCTTTTATTCAAAGAAATGCTGAATGAGTTAAATAATAACAGAAAAGGCAGACAGAATGGAAAAAAAAGCCCAAAACCACAGTGTGTAGAGTGCAAGTCAGTGAATGATGAAATGCTGAGACTGGAGGGGAGAAATAAAGGAGAAGAACAGACTCTGCAGGAGGGGGGAGAGATGTACACAGATTCTGCATGCAGAATAAGATGGGCTTTTTTTCTATAAACCGAAGGAACCACAGAACTCATCTTCTACCACCTGAAGGCAGCGTGAAGACTGGGCTGCTTCATTGCGGAGCCGGAGCTGGAGAATCTCCGAGGTGGTGGCTGCCCGYGGGGGAGCAGGGCCCGGCGCAGCATCCCGCTCCCGGAGCACCGGACYGCCTTGGCAGGCCAGGGAACGGCACCGGGCTCTGCTTCAGCCTGGCTCTGTGCCTACGGTAGAAGGTCRAAGCAGAAAAACAGCTACTCTGCTTCACATGCGAGCAACAGRGCGTTTGCCTCCTTATATACACATAATATTGATAAATTTACCACTTTTAAACTTTCTTCTCTCTTGCTGGATACCTCCCTAGCAAAGCCATTAAATATACATCAATATCTGGATATATTTCTTATTATTATTTCATTTATTATTATTTTATTATTATTATTTTATTATTATTATTTTATTATTATTATTTTGTCCCTTACTCCATTCAGCAAGCTGTCATGAGCACTTTCCCTTTTCAGCTTCAGTTTTCCTTAATCCTAAAACTCCTGCCCCATCCCCTCTGGGTTTAAAGTCACCATTAACAGCCTTAATAACGTGTTATTTCATTAAAATCCTGGACGGCGAGTTTCCAGCTCCTGCAGGAGAGGGCAGCAGAGATCAGCAAATGCAGAKGCTGAGGGGCCAGGCACTTGCACAGTGAAACAAGGTGAACCGAAGGGTTGGGGTTTTTCTTTCCTTATATTCGGTTTTACAGAGTGGCAGCTCCAAAGCAGGAGCAATATCTCAGTTATGGATTTTAGTGTCATTTATAAATAACTGCAGGCTGTCTGGAAAGGAAAGAAGGACACTGAGAGTAGCCAGTTTTTGTATAAGGCAATAACAAGTAGGAGCTACGGTTGTTATTAAACTCGAGGCCACACCTCACTTGAAATCTGTTTTGATTTGGCAAGTAAGAAATGCTTGAAAATGCATTAATAAGTATGATTTAAAACATTATTTTGCATCCGATGCAGGAAGGGTAAGGTTTGCTTTAAAACTTGGTGGCTGGTTGCCGTCAAGTCTAGCTCAGTTTATTTCTGTGTTGAAGGATTGCCTCTTAATTATTTACAATAAAATACAATTTACAATTACAATACAATCACTGCTTTCTAGAAAATACTGAGAGCAGATCTGATGCACACAGAAATTGCAGCAAGTGTATCCCATCTTCAAGTGACAAAAGTGAACTCTTTCTGCTTTTACCTGGAGGAYCAGGGCATGCTTGTGCCAATAATCCAGAGTAAATTGCTGGCAGCGTTCCTGCGTACCAGCAGAGATCACAGTAGCTTGTTTTTTGTGTGTATGTGTAGGAAGAAGAAAGGAGCAGAGAAAATTTACAACAGGAAAAGTTCTCTCTGATGGTTTTCAAAGATATATACCTGAGCACTTGCTGCTATGGGTGTTTCTGGTGAGCAGTGAATTGTTGTCAGTGAATTTGAGTATGATTTTAGCATATTTAAGTAAACTAAAATGTACTAGGAGCACAACTGACCAGAGGCACTGGTGTATTTTGGGCAACAGATATGCTGAAATAATCTTTTATTATTGTTATGAAAGCTTATTAACCCTTGCATTACACACTGRGCACTCCTGTCGGCTTCACAGCATCCTCTTTGAAGGGGAACCAAGCTGAACTATTTCTCTTTCAACRTGCAGACTTGTCACGGTGCTTAAAGCCCTGCATGAGATAATTCCGAGCCCAGAGCAGTGTTACTTCAGCAAGAAGCAATCCCTGCATTTTCAGCTGGAAAACCAACACAGAGTCGAGTTTATTATTTGGTAGAAGCGTCTAATATTCACATTTAGTAGAGACTCCGCAGTGGTGCTGATTCTTGAGGGCCAGCTCCGCAAAGGACGTGGTCTTGTTTGAAGCGGGTGCGTATCCCTGTGGAGCTTTAGGTGGGTGACAGGTACGGGGGCGTTTGCTCTTGTGCTTAAAGCAAAGCGTCTCACTTGCTGGATACAGTTCTTCAGCTAACATGGTCAAAAGTGGTAGGAAAACAAGGGCAGTGATGGATCTGATATTGAAGGGACTCTCACCTTTACCCCGACAGCAYCTCCGAGGAGCTTGTGCCATCCTCTGACCTCTCCAGAACCCCTTCATTTCCTTGCCCTTTTCGTATTGCAGCCTCATGAGTTATATGGGTTGGGGACCAAGGAAGGTATATTTGTACCTTGCATGTCATTCACACCATTTCTCAGAAAAGAGCATGACTTACCAGGAAGAAAATGCACCAAAAAGCTTGAAGACACATACTGTGCAATGTCTTTGCAGAAGATGGGTTTGTGATGAACGTGAAGGTAAGTATTGGCTAATGCTTTCTTTGAATATAGATGATTGATTTTATGAAGCAAGTAATTCTATTTTAAAGCACAGCCCTGCTCATGCTCACACCCTGAATCTAGGGATTTAAGAAATGATTATACATACGGAGCTCGTAGTTCTTATTGAATTGGCCTCCTCCCAGCTTTTAATTCACTCTGGGGCCCTGTCTGGTGTCTGCCCGAGGGACCGGGGGATGGCAGTGTGTAAGAGCATCCCTCCTCTGCGGGAGGCTGGTTTCTGCGGCTGTCGGCTGGAGCTGGCCCCTCCGCGGCGCGGGGAGGGAGGAAAGGTGCCCCCGTGCCCCAGGGGTTTGGGGGCTGCTTTCTCTCGGCTCTTGGGAGCTGTGCTCGCTTTGGACTTGTTCACCCAGGAATCTGAGGAGGTAGTGAGATGCTCTGAGTAATGAGTGTTACTGAATCTTTCACTTGCAGGTCTAGTTGGAAGCCAGCTCAGGCTGACAGCAGTTGCACCCCAGGAGAGTGATAAATTGCTTACATAAAGAAAGATGATGTAAACACTGGTGATGTCAGGGGAACTGCCTCCCAAAAGCAAATCTGGGTTCACTGATGCAGTCTGTGTTTAGCTCTCCTGTTATAAGAGATCTGAGAAATGAATTTCCCTCTCTCAGCCCAGCAGCAAAGTTGGGGCACTGCTGGCAAGTGCGGCATCGGTTCCTCTGATCTGTGCTTCTAGGTCTGGCTCTTTCTGGGTTTTTGTTGTTTATCCTCATACGAATGAGGAATATCTGCTCTGAAAGAGTCTGTTTCATTTTCTTTTTAAAATGTGTATTTCTGATGGCTTCTTGCTCTGTTGGTGAGGACTTCCAAAGAGGCCTTTCAGCAGGTTYATTCACAGCTAAGTATAAAAGTCACGATTCATCCCTGACTGCTGGGAAGGCCAGGATGCTCATGAAGAGAAGCAGCCTGATTAAAAAACAGTTTATTGAGACTTCCTCAAAACTAAACCAAGCTTGAACACCGTATCTAATGCACGGACACTTGAACACTGCTTGAACACTGTGTCTAATACACGCACACGCTGAATGGGAGCGCACCTTGTACCTCTGCAGAACAGCCCGGACGGTGAAACGCCTGGGGAGCTGGGGTCAGCAGAAGCAGGACTGTCTGCAGATCGGGCATCAGGGCAGCTCCCCAGCATCAGCAGTGGTAAGAAATGAAAGCTGGGAATGGTTTTGCCTCCTGGTTTTGCCTGCTCAGTCTCTGCGTCTCTAAGCCTGTGGCAGAGGAAGCTGAAGCCATTTTCTCTAGGGCTTAAAGTAACTTTTGTGTTTGTTCTCCAACCATCATGATGATGGATATTCAGAGCTATGCTGGTAGTTGAACATCTTGTCTCTTTAGGTAGGCTTCTGAAAGGGTCTATGCATATAAGATTTATGCAATTTTTTTGTTATTATGTGCACTGCAACTAAGTGGTGCTTTGCATTAAATTCATGGGAATAACCACCAAATTCTGGACCCAGCCATATACCTTGGTGTAATATTCAGAATACTGAGAGTCAGCAAAAGGAAAAAAAAGGGGAAAAAAATCTGCTAACATTTTCTATATTGTATGTATTTTTGGCCTTACTAGAGTAAGAATATTTTTCACAGTAACTAAATGTAACATTTAGAGGGCTGCCTCTCTGTATATCAAGTATATATTTGTCTCCCAAAGTATAAAATTAGACTTGATGAGAAAAAAGGGACAAAAGCCGAAATTATTTTATTTCGGAGTTTCAACAATTACATTTGTTTGTAGAGATGTTTGACTACTATGCAACTGCTAAAAACATTTAAAAATATATCAACAAAATCATCCATGATGAGTGTATGCCTTTGCCATATAGAATTTTCAGTATATTTTTCGTATATCAAAGCCATCATCATCTGAACATATATAGGGGTAAATAAGCAGTAGGAAAGAACCATAGTGTATGGACTGGAGCTCTTTCCTGGGGCAGCTGTTGGCACAACATACAGTACCGATGGACACCGCTCTCTGGGGGCTTGTAGCAATATWGCTATTGAGGAAAAGAACACTTCACAGATTTTTGAAAGTGTATTTATTTGTCAGTCTAAAGCTTCTTAGCTAGTACATAGAGTGAAAAAGTGATTTAAGATATCGGCCAACCTTGTTTACATTAAATAGCACGTGTCATTTCCCCACTAATACAAGCCAAACCCAACATTTATGAAGCACAGCTATGGCAGGGACTGAACATTGCTTTGCTCCAGGAGTTGCTATCATCCTTGGGTAAGTGCCAAAATAAGCATGACTGGAGCAAAGGACAGTGACAGTTTTAATGGTGTGCATCTCAGAAACTATTGTAGCTGGAAAGAAGGGAATCCCAATAGCTTCATGTGCCATGAGTAGGAAATTGTATAATTTCAGTTTTAATCATCTGTATTGCTGACAGTTGACTCAACTGTTTTTCAAGATCCAGCTTGTTGCTATTCATTTTTTTTACCCACTGGCTTCTTATTTATAAGAGGAACTGGTTTTCTGCTAGCAAATCTTCCCCATCCTTTTCCTGTTTCAGAGTCTTCTAAGTGATAACATGTTTTCGCAGAGGAGTCACTTATGCTGAAGGGTTCAGTTCCCTCCAAAATCTTTCCTTCTTTTCACATCTCTGTAGGGTTTCATCCTTGGCAACTCTTTTCTCAAGTTCCATGCTGCTTACGTATGGAACTTTTGAAGATGGTTTTCTTGTCAGTGTCTCTGTGGCAGGGGATTTTATGGCAATAATTATCTCAGAATGAATATTTTGTTGGGATTAAAGGTTTCAATTAATGTCCCTTTAGTTTTGTGTTCTTTAAAAATGTTGTATGAGCAAATCATGGGCTGCTGTTTAATTTTGTCTTCCAAACTTTTAGTTATTTAAAATTTTGTTCTGTTTTCTTTGACTAACAGTGTTACAGGTTCTCTGTGGGAGTCCAGTTCAGGATTCAGTAAAAAAACTGAGTGAAGAGTTAATTGCTTGGGCTCAATATCTCATGCTATTGTCTGTCCTCTGACTCAATAGCTAAAATCCTTAAAATGAGATAGCTGGTGGGAACAGTTGCATTCACATGAGGTGAATAATCTCCAAGAGAGCTTTTCAAATTCACTGTGATGTATCTTCAGGATGTAACTGAGCATAGGTTTTCTTCTGAAGCCAATTGTATACCAGCTGAGGATCTGCCCAAAGATTTCTTATGTACCACGCCTTCTCTAAATTCATTCATGTGAAGTTATTCAAAGAGAATCAAATGACA
The DNA here is from genome assembly GCA_030449065.1 of Oceanodroma leucorhoa. Lineage (NCBI taxonomy): Eukaryota > Metazoa > Chordata > Aves > Procellariiformes > Oceanodroma > Oceanodroma leucorhoa. The sequence continues at coordinate 9,088,113 of JASVER010000017.1, forward strand.
GGGCATCTAAAAAAAAAAGACCAGCAAAGCAAATTCATATTTGCTTTGAAAATTTGTAGAAAACGGTTGGATTCTTTTCTGCAACTTTGGCAGGTTCTGATTCAGCCCTGGCACTAATTATTCAGAGCAAAGATGGATTCTGTATGAGAGAGAGAGAAAAAATACACATAATTCCCAGGGAGCCTTGACAGTCTACGCAATTAAACTGATTTCTGACATCTCTGGACAGTGGGAAAGGATAAAAATGAAGTTCGTATTAGATATACATGAATTCTTGAGGTAGAAAAGCCAGCTTGTCTTCCAAGATGCCACGTGATTCTGCATCTGCCCCACGGTTGCTGGTTAGGCAGGAGGTCATCTCTCAGACGCCCTCTCCAGATTTAGAGTCTCGTTTAAAATTACAGCTTCTGCTAAAAAAACCGTGAGCCGTATTTCCAGATTGAATTAGTCTAGCTTCAGCTTCTAGCCATTCATCATGAAGTCAAGCTGAGGGCGTTTCTGTGTGTCACAGCCGGAGAGCCGCTGGATGCCAGCCCGGTCCGACCCCCTCAGCAAGGCCGGTTGCTTCGGACGTGCTGGTGGTGGTTCTTCATTGCACTACCGGGGTCACCCAGCTCCCCCCTCAGAGGGGACTTGCTTTCTGCCGGCGTATCGTGTGGGCACAGCGGGACGCATACATGCCCCGAGGTTTTYGCTGCTATCTCCCCCTGGTTGCACAGCTTAATCATTGGCCGCTACGGTTCTTCTCGAAGTACAAAGGGCTATTTTCTAGGACAGCGCACACAGTGACATTCAGCGTTTCTGGTGCCTTTGTGTAACAGAGTTATTCTATTTCTTTCGAAGACCCCTGCTGAAACACTGCATGTGAGTTTTGCCAAATGGCTTGCTGATCTCCTTCCCGCTTAGGAGCTCTTTCACGAAGGCATCGTTTTATCACTGGCTGTCTGAGAGCTGAACGCAGATTTTATTGTGATCAGATTTCAATTTCTGAAAATAATTTCTGAACTTCCCAGCGAGTAAAAACGTTCATCAAGCAGTCTTTTGTAATATCAGGCAAGTTACCTATCCAAAGCAGAAAAATCCAGACATGGATACACTAAAAATATTTCCCATGCTGCTAATTGATAGAAAGTGATCGCTCTAATGTTTCCTTAGTCACACATTCTGGTGACATTTCTAGACAGAAATAATAGCTTGATCTGTTATTTTTTCAATGGGTATCCGTGGTTATAAAGAAAGCTAAATTCATGTCTATAATGTTGCTCTGCATTTCTGCATGGTCTCCTAGCACGATGTTCAGAAGCAGGCAACCTTCACTGCTCCCTTCTATGAGGCACTAAATTACTTGCGTGTTCCACACTGCTGGTCACAGAATAAAACAAACTTTCCAGTGGCAGTTGTGACTGATATCTATAAGGAATATGGTTCACTTTAAATATTGTTTACAGACCGCTTAACGGGGAGTCTAAAGCACATTTGGCATGGTGCTGCAAGGACTCGCTTTGTCCCATGCTATCAAGTGAAATCCAGAGAATGAAGTCAAATTGAGTGGAAACATTGCAGAATCATTAGTGTTTGTTGATGGATTCATTTGCCTCTTTTGTTTGGGTTTTTTTTAAAGCAGAAGCTGTCATCTCTTCTTGCTGGTAAATCAGCATCTTTTATTAGCGATCGTATTTTCACATTATGTACCCAGGAGAATCKTTTTACCATGACCATCTTCCAAATTAAACTTTAAGATTCCAGGAAAATTTTAACAAATGTTTTAAGTCAGTCAGACRTGAAGCTAACGAAAGAGGCTGGAGAAGCACCCCTGGTGCCGTGTTTAGTTTCTGCCTACAGCGCAGCGCAATTTCAATTCAAAGGCTGGACTAAGTTATCTAGGTTACTTATAACAGGATAGGAGTTTAAGTAAGGTGAAGTTGAGCAAATATCAATAAACAATTTACCATAGGAAGGTTTCTCCTTAGGACTGTTGACTGCATAATCCCAAAAGCAGTGCCCCAGCCTTTCCTGGCAGGAGCAGGAGGAGGCAGAAGGTTTGGATTCTACACCTTGCTCCAACCCCTGAGCTGCCTTGTGGGCAAGTCATTTGATTTTTTTCCCCTGTGCTTATCTGTCTGTAAAGTGAGGGTGATTTCTGTTTTCCTATAGCAAATTCTCTGAAATCTGTAGGTTAAAAAATGCTACAGAACAGACTAGGAGTTTACAGGATCCTAGTGGCAGATTCAGCACTGAAAAGACAAACAAGGTGGATGGAAAGCCACATAATGTACTTTATTGTATAATCGGTTGTTACTATCGCAAAATCATGAGATGAGAAAATACTGCAGTGGTCGTATTTACTGAACCTTTACTGTATCCTGCAGTGGGCATCTCTTGTGAACATGACGTGTTTGCCACCGTTGATTCACACACAGGTTGCAACGCAGAAACCTAAATGCTGCCTAAAACATCCCAAGGTGAAGAAATTAAGGTTTCATAACAAACTGGTAACACAAGAAAGCAATGTCAACAGCCTCCAAATATACGAGCTGTTTCTGATCCGTTAGTGGCAGAGAAGCGTTCTTGTGACTGAAACGCCCAAAGCTGCTTGGGTGAGCTTTCCAAAGCAGGACAGATCTTCTGAGAAGACTGGTCAGGCTCTTCCAAACAGACATAAAGTAGGTTGGCTTCCTGAAAAACAGGACAATTTCACTAAAAATAAGCAACAGGGATCACCTTAGGGCAAGGCAAATTAAGTAKTTGGAAGAACTTGCGCCCATAAAACTGTCCTTGTCCTGACTCAACTTTGATGAAAAAAAAATCACAAAATTTACYAAAATTGACTGTGCAGTAAAAGCAGCAAGACAATTTTCCAGTAAAAACTTTCAGGTAGATGGGTCAGTGGGGCCTGGTGAGTTTTTTGGTGCATACGATTTTGAATCACAGTGAATACTGTCGGAATTTGCTGTTCAGGGATTAACTACCCCTCTCAAGCCTTTGAGGCTTTTGTTTAAATGCAGGCTAACACAGCTAAACTGTGTTCATCATCACTAATTCAGGTGTACACAAATGCACAAGTTCGTGATACTTATTTTAATATTGATGAAACACRAAGATTGCATTTAGTGATCTTACCCAGCAAGACACCTTACCCAGTAAAACACCTTATCCTAAACCGGGTCTGGTTTCCTCTGTCAACTTCCATTTTTTTCCGCTGTATGTGAAATTGGATTAATACAAAAAAATTGTGAGTGGAGTATATTACAGTTTTCGTTGATAATCTTTATAGATTTGAGTTTATTGGGGGTTGCTGCTTACACTTTTTCTCTGGTAGCATTTTGAGCCTAAATTTAAAATCCTCTAAACAAAACCGAACCATGAACTACTTAAGCTGACAACTGCTTTATATTCCCTTTGATCCCTCTGCAGACCCAGGCCTAATTTAGAGAATCTGTTAATACATTTTGATTTTTTTTCTAAAAAGGTAGCAAACCAAAATCTCAATTAAAAAAAAAAAAATAATAGAAAAAAAGAAGCCATGCTGCTATTTTTTCCCTTATAAATCCATTCAGCTATACAGCAGTATCACAAAACCAACAAGCACAAAAAGATTAATTAGTCCTTATTAAGGTATTTGGTAATCTCATTTCTGGTCATCTGAAGTCAATGAAACTTTGTTGTATGCCAGCAGGGAAAGAAATGGTAAGAGCTTCTCTTTAGTGAGCCTTCACTCCAGAGTTTTACCTTGTCACATGAGGAAACAGAAATAACCTCTCCTGTCAGGGATGTCCATAATGTCCTGTGAGGTTTCCCATTTATTATAATAGCTGCACGATTGAGGAATGATGTTTGCCATCCACAGGTGTTTGATTCACAGTGTTTTATACTTCATCTTCTAAGTTGCATGACCTTCAGATAGCTTCTGGCCCACAGCACACTAAGAGTTTTGTAGAGGTCTATTTGATCAAAAAGTGACTCTCCATTTCAGTTTGCTAAAGTTCCACATATTTCTTTACCATCTTCTAAAACCAAGGTATTACCTCTTACACTGTGTCCTGGAAAGTAGCCATAACTTCTGATCAGTCCATGAGTCTGCATTTCTGTTGACATGTTTGTTTGATCCTGTGGCCCGGGTAAAGAAGTCATCTTTCCTGTAACCAAGCTTCACCTGGAGCTGGTCAGAAGGTGAAAGCTGAATAAAAGGTTTCATTTTCACTAGAAAATGCAATTTGTTTGGACTGAAATTTTCATAGCAATGCATCTGATTCCAAAAACAGATTTTACAGCTAAGATTGTCATAGCYAGGATAAAACTTGGTCAAATGAGGACATCAGAGTCAAGTCAGCAGCCCGCAGGTCACACGTACCTGTGAGCACCTGACCACCAAGTGAGTAGCTGGCCACCRAGCTATTAAATCTCCTGAAGTACTTGCTTTCCCATTGCATTTTGGGGGGGCAAAAATCCATAGAYAACCTTCTGTTTTTCCAAACCATTGCAGAATGAATTCCTGTTGTCTTGTCACTGCTGATACAAAATCCCCTCCCTGACCTCTCTCTCCTCCCTCCCATTTCCTCCAACAGCCTCTCTGTAGCTGGGATGGAGACTCAGGCTTCAACCCTGTTACATCTTTGCTGACTCAGTATCTCACAAAAGACCTTTGCAATGTCTGCTTATGATCATGCAATAAGGTAACCAGATCAACAGACTTTGAGCCAGCACTGGGACGGACATGAAGTTAAGGTAGGGAGTACAAGGCATTAGCCAATACTATTCTCATCATCTCCAGAAAAGTTTTCTCTGWAGTGGTTTATTCATACTCCAAATTGGATGAAGCCAAAAAGGGAGCGCTAGCTTTAAGGCATACACAGTGTATACTTAATAAAAGGAAGCTTTCAAGAGAGGAATGTGTGAGCTAATGCAATCCTAGAGCAAGAGTAACTCATGCTTCAACAAGTTATGTACATTTTTGTGTCTGTGGCTGATAACTTGCCCCTACTTGTCAATGCTAATTATCTCCCGCTAAATGAATGTTCACCTTTTAGTGGTCAACAGATTCAATGCTTAAATGAACAACTCCTAAGTTGTCAGAGAATAGKTTTCCTCACTTGTATGGGTTAGTGAGGTAGCATGTAAACACRTCTATTTAGCATAAGGTCAGTTGGTGTACAAGCTCTAGTTGGATGGTATATACATGACAGAAAAAAAATCAGACTGAAAACAAGACACATTTCAAATAACAATGAAAGCCAAAACCATCAGAGCATGTGATAATATCCTTGTCATTTAGCACCTTGAAGTAAAAATTGCTAATGGAGATTTTAGAATGTATACCACAGAAGGTTTGTTTTTAAGGAAATTAAGGTACACATATGCTAGGAACAGTACAGGTTGATTGTCCAAGGGCCAAAGATTAAGTGACTGGCTTCTCTGGGTCTCTTACACTCTAGTTTTCTGTCTGCATAAAATATTTTCACTGTTTGTATAAATTACATTCTCTAGTTTAGCTTAAAAGAYGTTGCCTTTTGAATTTCAATTGGCATCCAGGTATTCCAATGTGTTTAGCCATAAACTCCTCCACACAGAGTATACATCTGAATTATTAAAAGCTTTTGTTAAGAGGGAAAAAGTATGCTCCTGAGCTATTGGAAAGTTCAGGAGGTGAAAAACCATTTCCTGCTTTTATAAAGGACACGTTTGAAAATAAAGCATTTCATTACAATGGTCATTTGGAAGCTGCAGCTGGCAGCTCTCACTTTGCCGGGGAAAAATGGTTGTGGCTTTGACAGTAGCAAAATAACAGTGTCCATATGAGATAGCTAACAGTATTTATAAAGATGTAATTCTGTCTTAAACTGAGCTTTCCTTTGGTGTCAGCAGGCTTTCTGAAGAAAACATTAAGGCACAAATGAAAATATTCCTAGAGAAAGCTTAATTTTCGTGCCAGAGGGAGGGAGGGAGAATGAATTCTTAGCACTCCAGGGTAATTCAGGCTGGAAGGGCCCTCAGGAGAGCTCTAGTCCAACCTTCTGCCCTGAGCAGGGTCAGCTCTGGGATCACACCAGGTTGTGCAGGGCTTCCTGCAGTCTGGTCTTGGAAAMCTCTAAGGATGGAGACCTCACAGCCTCTTGGGGCAACCTGCTCCACTGGCCTTATGAGGGAAAGCTTTTCTATCAGCATGTTAAGCCACTTGGCTCTAGATATTTTAAATCATGAGACAAATGTGACCACTAGTGGCTTCTGAGACACTTCTCTTTCTGGGAAAAGACGGGAATGTACAGCATTGGTCTGCGGAGGCAGAGCTTTGTCACTAGACCACTCTGTTTTGGGAGACTATTTGTCCAATCCGTCCTGATGGAGCTACTCCAACTAATATGAGATATTTCTGAGTGGTGAAGAGAGTAGGACTCTGYTGGTTGGACCCCTGTTGAAGAGAGCAGACCGGAATTCTTGCTGGTGTTTTGCTTTGCAATATTTCATGTGCAGTCTTACCTGGCAGGGGTGCTCTGCTRCTGCCTGTTAGATGGAGTCCATCAGGTGTGGGGGGGGGAAAGAATAGCTGATTCATAGTGCCAGATGGAGCTTTTGCAGTCTAGTCCCTGTCTAGACTCAAGGAGCTTTCCTCGGGGCTTCAAGTGCCTTCACCATCACCGAACAGCTGATCAGGCTTTCAGGGGCTTTAAGCCTGTGCTTTCTGCGAGCTACCACATGTGAGCTTTCAGGCTTGGTCGTGGACTTCGCTGTCTGGTCTGCATGGGGGATAGCAGAGGAGAGTTTTGCCATTTGTCTCACCTCCCATGCCRCAAAGATGCAGCAAAGGACAGAAGCTGCACTCGAGTTTCAAATTTAAACACTGAAAATAGCTGAAGAGCAGCAAAAGCATGCTCTGGAGCAGCAATCTATAGAGCTCAAGTGTTTGGCACGCAGTTTTGTGATGTTTCAGTAGGACTCCTCACATGCTCCAGTTTAAGCATCTGTTTAACTATTTGGCTGACGAAACTCTGAATATTGTATAATCACATTTCATGTTGATACCTGTTAAAGTATGTATACATCATCGATACTGGATGTCTGGAAGTAATTTGAGCTCTGTTGATAAGTCCCCAGGGTTTTATTTTTTCTTTCTTTCTTTAATGATTCTTCTTCTAGAATTTAGCTTAATAGATTGTATACAAATATCAACGTCTATTTGTCAGTGGGAGTGTAGGAGGTAGGAATTCTGAGTTTATTTGCTTKTTGATACTGACCTCTTTTGTGGCTTTAGAAATGGCATGTATGTATCCAAAATATGATTTGCTCTTTAACACCTACCAGTAATTAGGCTTTATGGCTATTGATTAATAAATTCTTTGAGGAGGAGGAGGTATTTTTAGTATAAAGTGTCATAATGTGAAGGTATATTTTGATGCTCTTTTCTGTGCATAGTAGGTACAGATTTTTATTATTGTTTACATGTAAAAATTAAATTAATTGCTTTGTTTTCTGACACTTGAAGAAAGACTATTGAAAAATCTAAATGTTTACCAAGGATAATAGCTATGTTCATGACTGATTTTAGCTGTAAAGTTTGACCAGCTTAGTATGGAGAGTGATGTTTTAAAAAACTATTTTTCATGTCAAATGTTATTGTAAATGGAAAATTTTAATTTTAAAGCATTTAAGGGAATATCAGCAGGCTCTGAAAATCTGTACTCAAGTGAGTGGTCTTTACCTTTGCAAACCTGTTACTATGGATGAGATACTCACATGACTGAAGCTTGCAAGACTGGATCCAGAGTAAATACTTGATTTAGTGGGATAATGTTCTGAGTGCTTTGAAATGTTATTCAGGATACTCTAAAGCATATTTATAATTTACTGGAAATGTTTGCTGTTCCCARCTTATTTTTCTTTCTCTGTTGGTAGTATTTGATGCATACTTACTCTAGCTTGTAATAGCCCAGTGTATAACAGTTATTTTCCACTCATTTTGAACACTTTCAGGTTAAGTAACCATAGGTTAGAACATACTCTTTTYTTAAAAAAAATCAAAATGAAACCCAAACCTTTTCCATTTCTTTCATCGTAAACAAAAGGCTAAGATCTCAAGATAACAAGTAAAATAAAAGTATTGTAGTTTAGTCTGAGCCATRAAATGGATTCTGATATGTTTACATCTGTATTTCCAGATAGTCATTTTGAAGACCCTCATGGCAAAATCTAGGGGAAAATTTACATACTTAAGATGACATTTTGTTGGAATTTAGACACATATACCAAGAAAGTGATCTGGATAGTTTGGTTTTGATTCTGGTTCTTACCCAGGTTTTGAAACTGAAGTGCCCAGCACCCGGCCGGGCTGCCTCCGTGGAGCTCTTGCCTCCTGCCGGGATGGCACCGCGTCTGCTATAGCTGTGGACAGTGTCACTAACGCTCACCTTTTCCATGGCTGACTCATGACCACTGCATCAGCGGAGAGGTAGGTGAACTGGTCTTTCTTGCCTCCATAGCTCTTAGTTCTCCCAAAACTGTGCAGATCACTGCAGGCTCTTGACTATTTTGTGCTTAGGTAATGTCCCTCTCTCTACTTGAAGCTGAACTGTTGTGCAGCCAGGAACACAAGCCTCATAGAGCTAAAGGACTTTGGGGATACTTGTTTGGTCCCCACCACTGTTGTTTCTGTCAGGTGGAGTCAACACTCTTAGGAGTCTTCCAAAAAATGCAGCCGTTGTGAGTSAGGCGATTTTGGCTACAATGGTTTAGAATGTAGGGAGATCTCTGTGCTATGCAATCCATCACTAACTAAAGACCTAATTTCTGCAAATATATCTCTTAAATGTTGTCCTGCCTGTCAGGAGTAGTCCCACTGAAAGATCTTACTAGTGAGTATAACGTATATATTTATATTTTCTAATAGCGTAATAGCATGACCTACTTGCTGCTTGGTTTCCTAAAACAATGTTTAAGAGACTCATTCTCTACAAATCCATTTTAGGACACTTAACTATTTACTTCTTCAATAACATTTAAATTTCTATCTAAAGGACATCAGTTCTTGAGAGAGCTGCTTAACAACCGGCATTGCATTGCTGTGTCTGTGCATGGATGCAAACACATGCGCCCACCCAGCATTTTTGTATGTATTCATGTGATTAATGTACATGGGATATTTCTGCTCTTAACTGGACTGATCCTGAGCTGACTTATATTTCAAGCATACTTCTCAAAGAAAAGACTGGTGTGGGGGAGAAAGCACAGAATCAGGCCCTTTACCTTCATCTAACTTACAGAAGCCTCCAGAGATTCATTTTATTTTGACTATGGTGGTAAAAACAAATTCACTGCTCATGCAGGCTGAGATCTTATCAGACAAACTATAGTACAAAGCACATTTTACATTCAAGCTATGAACCCTTGAAAACAGAGGCTTATAAGGACATTGCTGACAATGTTTAGCGTTGCAGCAGAGTTGACACTAGCATGGTTGGTTAAAATGATCTTGTTTTTAAGGTAAAGAGTTGGATCTGTTTTTACATAGTGATGTCTTTAAAAAAGAGGGAAAACATTACTTAGGATGACTCATAAAAGCGCTTTAAAAATGCTATTAAGATTTAAGGCATAATGTAGATCCTATAAATCTGCTCTGCATTCTTTCACTGGGAATCACTGACTTTTATGAAAACTAGAGATTGTAAATCAAGAACCTAAATAAGGGGGTTTTTTGACATGTAAATATAGATTATACATTAGCTGAGCCCTGACTTGACTGCCTGCTGGTTCCACGGGGGGCACACAATATAGGCGTTTATTCTCCTGAGCAACACTTTTGCCTTGTAAAAGCTGGTAAGCAAAAATACAGTYTATCATTCCTCTGGGGAGAAACTTTTTTTCTAGTGATTCGGGCAGGAGATTTGCTTGCTCCCTCGCTCAGTTCTGCTTTTCTGCCTCCCCGTTCATTCATCTGTTGTTTAGGATTGTGYGTGTGTGTGTGTTGTTGAGGAGATGGCATTACTTCTGAAAGCACTCCTGAAGCRCTCTAAACACAAATGTTAACTAGAAGGATAAACCCCCACACACGTGCAAGCAAGCACACTCAGGCACACACGTACACACACGCACGCACCCTTTTCAGTGTTCAGGGGGAGAGTTTGCTCTGTTTCTGAAGTTGTTTTAAGAAACAGCTTCCACGCCAAACTATCTCTCAAAATCCATTAAAATTCCTTAGGAAATGCCAGCAGCCTTCCATCGTGTTATCACAAATATATTTGACCATTTGCATCTTTGGCCTCAGCTTAATTTGTTTTCGCCTCGTCCCCTTGTCTCCGCGCTGTAACTCACACGGGGCAATCTTGCCCAGCGAATACTCCCCTGCCCCTCCAGCTGCTTATCTGCGCAGGGAGCGGACCTGGCGCTCCCACAGCAGCCAGCTTACTTAACCTTATCTGCTTTACGCTTCTATATTTAAACAAGGAGGGCTCTTTGTCGCTGAACTAATATAAAACATAACTTGACTAGATGCCTGACTTTTAAAGAAAGGGCATCTATCACTTTTATGTGACATTTCAAAGAAGAAGGCATTTAATAACGCTGAAAGACAAAGAAGGGAGTCTGTCTTAATGTACAACTAGCCGTCTAATGATTAACTTCTCTTAATGCTTAATCGGTTTATGGTAGAAAAAAAAMCAAACGATGCCATGGCACGGTTCAGCATTGTGCTGAGGAGTTTGCTGCACTGTCTAAAGTGATACAAAACCTGTATACAGCTGGTGTACAAGAGTATATGATACACTTCAAAAAAAAAATACACGCAAGCAATACTCAAAAGCATTTAAAACAGGAGGGTGAGGGGGGCAGCAGCGAGCCTCCGCCCTGCAGTGGATGCGGACCATGACGTCCTTCTGCACCGGAGGTGTCTGCATCAGGCTGTGCCACCTCCCCGGCCCCCCGGTCCCTCTGCCTCAAGGCCAGTGTCCCGCTTGTCCCAGCCCTGTGGGAGAGCTCCTGCTCGGCAGTTTGTGAAAGGCAAAGGACTGCTTTTACCCCTGCCCCGGAGGCATGGGGTGCCACCTGTGTGGGGAACTTCTAACTTGAGAATACAAARGGAATTTCATACTTTTTCGACATGACTTTTTAAGCCAGCCTTATTGCAGCTACTTCCTTGCATATATGTTGATTTGTATAGGGGGATAGTCTCTTTCCTTTCCATGCCTACTTCCTGGAGAACCGAGAAGTTTATTTATCTTCTGTCTAACTGCTACAGAAGGTGCAGATAAACTCACCTTCGGCCATCTAAGGTTGGTTTGGGTAATTCCTATCTTGTAAGAGGAAAAAAGTCCTGTTTGAGGTTTTTACAGAATAAAAAAAACATTTTGCAGTTGTAGTCTTAAAGTGCATCAGACAAAACTAGGGAAAAAGCCCTAGGAAATTGTTACAGTGGATGTGACTTTTTCATTTATGGTGATTTTATCCTTTTCTTCTCCTAAGAATAAAAGTTTACACAAGGCAGCTCTGCCATTGCCTCTATTTACATAAAATAGAAATAGAAATAATCTTTTCCTTTCTTTTGGCAAAAATTCTTTCTTTTTTTTTTTTTGAGAGAGTTTCACAGCTTGATTGCTATGCCATAACAGTCCGTCCAGTGTAATAGCATGGAATACAACGGCCATTTCATTACTGTCCCACTGGACTAGAGCACTGCATTTGTCTGTATGTGTGAGAAGAACCTGCTGAATTTGTTCCACCCTCAGCTTAAGAGAGAGAGAGAGGGGCAAAGTCTTCATCCTCACTCCTCCTCCTCCAGAGGAAAAATGCCTTCATACATCCAGTTTCTTTTTAGAAAAGCATAYTGCAAATGAGGAAGAACAGGGTGTTTTGACTTGCCAATGCATGTCCAGCTAGTTGAAAGACCCTATGCTGATTTCTCGTGAGGATGATCATTATATATGTATTTTCAACTGAAATTATGTAAAAGTGAGTTAGTTGTGATAAAARGTATTTTTTGTCAACTGTAAGCAACTGCACACAGTAACTTTGTGCCTGCAGTTTACAATAGCAGCAATACTCAGCATATACCTTACGGCGCAGACGTGATCCTGGAAATTCAGTATGCACTCTCCTCTCAAAACCGAAGGCAAACCTCGAGCTGAGTGCCCCTGGACGGAGATCACTTAGCGGTGATTTGAATGGGTGTTCCTCTGGGTAGAAGGCGTTGTGCACTTTCTGAGATCTGTTCACACCTCAAGCGCATTGCATGGGTCACCCCAAAGGGCAGTCGGACGTACTTGCCGTGATTTTCCTGGGAGGGAGTCCCAGCATTGTGCAGTTTCTGCTGCCATCTGAAATTGCAGCTTGACTCTGGCCTGCTTATATTTTGGCCTAAACCTCTAAGAGGTGTGTGAACTTTCGTGAACCCAGCCTGCGCTCGGGACATGGGGCTCCGATTATTAAACACTTTTTCAATGTCTGTAACAGCTTTCACCCAAAGACGTTAGGACACTTGTATGCACTCATGATTAACTGCACACTCTGCACTCTGTCCCAGTAGAAAACACCTGGGAAAGCCATGTCAGCTCTGAATATACTTTCCCAACATGAGGACATGGTGGAGAGGGACTTGGACTGAAATCTTAAAATACCTCAGGCAGCTCAGCGGTTCTGCTTTCCAGCTCCACATTTTGAGTGGCCCTTTTCTATAGCATGATTTAAACCATGCTATATAACAACCAGTTCCAAAATCTGGAAAAATACAGATGCCGTATACATATATACAATATACAACCAAACCTGTTTGGTGATTATACAGTGAGATGAAGGACAGTCCCAGATTTAGAGTACTGGTGTATGATTTGAAGACCTGGTTTCCAGCATTTTCTTTTCCCATTACAGAATTTTTGAGGGGCAGAAGAAAACAGTTCTGCGCCTCTGTTTCATACACATTGTTTTTTGCTTTATTAAACTGTTATTGTGCTTGAAACAAAGAAACTCTCCTACTGCAGCATATTATGCAGAAAAATGCACTGAAGAGTGAGATCTGCCCCAGCGTAAGGGTAGCGGTGGCCAGGTAGGTGTCATGGATACCCCATGTTCAATCACTTCCATTGACTCGGGTGGCCACCTCTCAGCAGAGAGCCAGCAGTGGGTAYGGTGTCTGCGTTAGGTCCCTTGCCTTGCTCCAGGGACTTCCTGCAACACGGAGAAGTCCTTGCCAACCTTTTGAACACCRAAGCCCTATCAGTCTCTCCTCCGCACAGGTGGTGTTTAGAGGGAGTTTGCTTTATTTTTCTTTTTCCTTTATTGTTTTTTCCAAGCTGCGTCTGTCCTACAGCCCAAGCTGCAGGTGAGTTTGCTGTCTATGTAACTGGATTTTGTGTCTTTGAATATATCTGAAGGCAACTGTCAACACTGGTCCTTAAAAGCCTTCTACCTCCTTTCAGTCTTTCGGACACAGCTAAGCATAAAACCACAGAGYTGCACAGCCAAAGACTTCTGCCAGCTTTCTTACATGGCTGGGATTTTATAGCGATATCACACTTAGGTGTGACTGACAATTCATAAAACCCCAGAAGTTAGAGGTGGAAAAGACTGTTAGGTCACCAGCTCCATTTCCCTGCCAGGGTGGGATATGCCGCAGGTGTTTCTGCTCTAGGACTTACAGAATTSCTGTGCCAGTGGTGGTTGTCATTAATTACTGTATTTGGGAGTCTAGGACTAAATCCTGGTGGTTCTGAGCACCACTTTCTTACAGCAGTGGCAGTCCCAGTAGCTCGTTCTTCCCAAACTTGGGACATCATGGTTTGAAACATCATCTCCTGTGATCTTTTGTCCAGAAGGGTAGAGGAGAATAAAGCACATGGATGAACTGGGTTATTCATACAGGGCATAGGTTCTATAGCYGGTGAGATTTAGACAGCTAGCTGTACCCACTCAGTGTGATAACTTAGTCTGGCCTTGCCTATTTTTAAGTCATGGAGGAATTTCCTTTTGCTACAGGGTTAGTTCATGCACAGTTAAGTATGCTGTTTCCCTCCTTAATAGTTTAGTAATGTGCAAATCACTGGGGTATTTTATTATGATATTTTCTGCAAAGGATGTTTCAAGCTACTCATTACTAGCTAGATATTACAACATTTTGCTTGAACTTGTAGAAGTTGGTATTTTTTTTTTCTTTTTTCAAGTGAGAATGAAATTCTTTTACTATTTTACGAGACTCTTAATRTATCTGACACAAAGAAAATAGAATTAAAGCAAATAGTAACTCAGTTTCTACCACAATATGAAATCCTGTTTGCTCTCTGATTGCACACCAAACGTTGACACTAACTAGCAGATATGCCACTTCCATGCCAGGGTTTCATTCTTGGAACATGAGATCAGGCTGATTCTGTGAAAATAAATATTGAAGAAAACACKCTCAGTAAAGTGCTCAGCTCATAAAGGCCCAGTGCTAAGAAACCTGGGCAGCCGCTGGCACCCCCACTGAGGCTTGCTTAGCTCGCAGCTCTCACTTTCYGAGATTTGCATTACGGTTGTATTTTTTGCAGGTAGCCAACATGATCGCATTTCTATTTAGAGTTATATGACTTCAGTTTCCAGTTGTCCCCCCCAGCACTCTATTTTGAATGAGCTCTTTTCTCGATACTGCAAGTATCAGTTCTTTTACTATTTTTCAGCTGCTTCCGTTTCACGATAACCTGGCACTTCCTCAGCTTGTCTTGTTACAAAGGAGGAGACTTTTTTTTTTTAGTGTTGTTTCCTGCTCTTTTAGAGCTTCCTCAGGTTCCAGAAATGACCCTACAATTAGACAATTAGTAAGCATGCTGCATGCTTATTCTTCCTTTGCAGCTGTACAGAAGTTAAACGAGGTACACACCCTCTTAGCCCGATCTTCATAAGATGTCAGGACCTAAGAAACTAATGTCCTAATAGGACACTGTCAGTGTTTCCCATGAGCTGATGCTCTTGGCCCTAGAGCAAAGACTGGTTCTAAGTGASGAACGTAGTAACCAAATGCAGCCTTTGGGTTTAGGTGGGGATAGTGACAGCCAAGTTCATTCAGCCTTTGGTTATCACCTTTGAATACGTCTAGTCTGATGGAGTGGACCCACTTTCTGTTGCSCCCTTCTCWTGTCTCCAACCCCTCCCCAAAGAAGCAGAAAAAGCCACAAAGTTATAGAGAACTGAGAAGGTTAGGGGAGCCTGAGCAGTTACTGAGGACTTCTGCCCCAYAGCCATTTAGTAAACACCATATAACAAGTTTTAAATTTTATATTCCTATAACAGCAAAAAGTCCTGGACAGGCAGAAGATCCATAATGCTAATGTGCTATACGTGTGTGTATCCACTCCATCTTTTCTTTGAAGATTTCCCAAAAGTAGACCTACCCTTCAAGGAACTTCCCTGCAGGTAGACCCTCCTCGCTTTCAGTGATGCTCCGTGACTGTGCTGTGAACCAGCTCCTTTCAGGATCAGGGTCTGAGGAAAGACTAGATGAAAACAGGTAAGGGAGTAAATATCTAATATGAAGAAAAAGAAGGGAAATCCTCTTCCCTAGGGTTACAYTTGAAGCTGAATAGGGAGTTCTGGGTTGAAAGGCTAGGGAGAGAAATTATTTTTGTTTCAGGTGGAGCTCTTGTTGGAGGGGAGTGTTGAAATGAGAGAGCTTTGGGGTTAAAAAAGTTTCTATGCTCAAGTAAGTGGTAGCTGAGAATTTGCTTTAAATAATTTCAGTAAAACTAGTGAGCAGGGAAATTAATTTCCTTTCAAAATGATGTGGTGGAACGGCAAAGCCTTGGGTTACAACTCAGATAAAAGAAAAAGGTAAATGCTTTGCATTAAATTCCTTGTGCATTTCATACTTTTACAGACATCTTTGAAATTTATAGTGTAGATGCACTGGTTTGAAGTACAAGCTCACCTTGCCTGACCTCYCCCATAACACAGGACTTTGAATCTGACCCTGTAATTTCTGCATCAGGCACCTCTCTCTCTGTTTGAGCTACAACATGTCTGTTAGATATCCATCTAGTCTTGACTGGAAGACTGCAAATAAAGGAAATCCATCACATCCTTAGGTAGCTGTGTTTAAATCACTAAGATAAGCCTGTACATCTAAGGCTTTCCCTGAAGACAAGACAGCAACAAGAATTTGCTGAAGAGGCCAGCACTCGTGGGAGGGTAAGAGTCTGCAGATCCAGCCATAATTTTCGTAAAGCTCAGAAATGGGGAAAAAGCAAAGTGTTGCTCTAGTTCCAACACAACATAAGTGTAACGTCATTCTGCAGAGGACTTAGTGTGAAATGTATTCTTCGCAAAGTTAAAGGGCTTTGAAAGAGCAATGGACTTCAGTTTATTAATTATTTGGGTTTTAAGGCTCATGATTGGGTGACTAGGCAATAATGCTACAGTTAGAAMAAATTAAAAACTCTTTGAGAAAAGAGGGGTGATGCTACCTTGAAAACAATTCTATTTCTTTTTGTACTATCTGGTTACAGATCATCTTCTTCTGTCCCAACTGTTTCAAAAAATCTTTTGAAAATATTTCACTTACATTTTTGGYGTTTGGGGAGCCAAATTTGGTGTCCTTACCAAAGACTTAGGTGAAATTTAAGCCCAATTATAAATGTACTAAGTTGTTGAGGTAACACTACATGGACTATTTTTATTTCATGTTGATGATCTCCAAGTGATGATACTCTCTAGTAATGATAAACATCAACCCAGATTTCAGTTTTGTTTTTCTTTCTATTAGTATTTGYCAAAAACTGTATTCACAGTTTCTCAACCCTGAGCATGAAGTTTCAGGTGGATTGATTTCAATAGCATTAGACAATATACTTTCTATATTATTTAGGTGATATAGTTCTTACCAAAGTTTGAACAAAGGTGCCAACTTGAACGATCCGATGGCTCTGTCTTTTTTATATAGAACTTTTGATACATTTTACCATATTGAGGAGTTTTCTTGTCTTTCTGTGCTTTTTTCCCCCCTCTTATTTACTAAACCTTTACTGTAATCCTCTAGTATTCTTGCATTTTTGCTTCATTCCTTTTCTGTCTCCCACTTTCCTTAATACAGATCTCCTGTTCCTAGTGCCCATCAATCAAAAAACCCAGACAAAAATAATCAGTGTGGGTAGCTCCTGGGTGCAGGTGGAGCTGGGTGGCAGCAGCCAGGAGCTGAAGCTGCCTTGTGCGGGGTGGACCTCAGCTGGTGTCCATCAGCGCTCCTTTGGTGGAGCACTTTGCTCTATTTTCATTGCATTTCACTGGGGAAGGTTTCTGTAAGGTACGTGCTCATTCTGTGGAACGAGTCCTGGGTGATTCACTCAGAAATAGCAATAGGATGTCCTCTGAGGTGACACATGTAAATATGCCCTTTTCAATGACACCACCATCTTTGGACGCCTGGTTTTACTTTGTATTCAAACAGCATTAACTCGTATATTTCCCATTCAATTTTTTCATGTCTTTTATCTGTTGTTCCACCAGTGTGATCTGTGGAGTTTAAAGCAGAAGATTCAAATCATCTGGCTTTACAGTGAAGTCAGTTCCATCTTCTCCTATTAGATTTGTTTTTACCTGGATTAGCCTCCCCACTCATAGTTCTTTAGTTTCTTTGTCTTCTGCTCTTTTTCTAATTACAGACATCCAAAAGAGATTTTGCAGTATTTAAGATGACTGAGGTAACCCCTGGGTTATATTGTTCCATGTGTTTCTCTGTTCATCTAGACCGCTTCAGCATTATGTTTGCTTTCGTGCTATAGAAAGAGCCATTCCACATTTTTAGTGCATCTTAGGACAGAATGACCGGTATTGTTCATAAATGACTGCACAGGCATCTGAAAGTTATTCTGCTTAATTTAACTAGAGGAGTATAATGAATCTGAAAAATAGGAAGGAGCCTTTCTTAGATTCAGGAAAATCTCTTTCAAGGTTAACGAGATTCCCTCTGCCTGTCCTCAGAAAACTACCCAAACAAGCACTCTAGTGGGTTTTTTTTCCTCATAGAAGTCTCTTAAGAAATGGAGCAAATGGGTCATCATCAGGGCAAGAGCCTTTGGTTTTGAACGCTACCTTTTGTTTGCTTGAATAGGTAATCACATTTGGTACAGCCTTGTGTCACCGGTTGTTAGAAATGAGGTAAYATGTTTATGGATGGAGGCATCAAGTGTGTGGTTCTGTAGCTCAAAATTTTATGCAGTGCATTAYTTCTCCCTGCCCATCCAAAATTTCATTAACAATGGCACAGAACAACTTTGTTAAGCAAGTAGAAAGTGCTGGATTTTTTTAAGAGCAATTATTTCAAACACAGTTGACTTGTACTTTGTGGGTAAAAGTACATTTAAATAAACTTCTAAATAAGGGACTAGGACAGTGTATCTTATAATAAAAACACTTACTATGCCTGAGATAAGAAAACAGAAGAAAGATGAAAACTTCTTGGGTACCTGTGGCATGAAGACCAGGATATCTAGGGGGAAAAGACGAATGAGAGAGATTGGAAAGCAGAGTGTCATTCATTAATCTATCACCATACATCAAGTGTTTTGAGCTTTCTTAAGAGAAATTATATAGGATGTTATCTGAGGATACAAAAAATATTAAAATGCATAAGAAAGTTTATGTATCRGGCACGTAATGTAATTAAGTAAATACATTTATTTAGTAGCCTAGTTTTGGGAATATGGAGTAGACCCACTAGTCTGTGGTAGCTGCCTACACCAATTTAGCACAACTGGAAGGATTTTGTCTGCTTAGAATTGCTCATATGAAACTCTTCTGAAACTTCTATTATTGCCACTACAATACTGGAAATCATACAAGACTTAGGGAATTTAGGACTCGTATGCACAACATACCAGTACATTCAAAGTCATCATTCTTAGGTGTTACTGCTGCTTAGAATTAACCAAACTGGAAGCAAACAAAATACAATTTTTGCACAAAATAGCAGGAATGTGCTCTATAGAGCATTTGGCTACAAAGATGTACACTTCAAGGAATCTCTTGTACCAAAAATAGCCAGTTTCCTTCTTTTAGCAGGCAACGAGGAAAAAAATGTGTAGWTTACTGTGCTATGGAAACTTTAGAGAATTGCTCTTCAAGGTCAGGAGCAYGCTGGTAGACTTCTATGGTTACCAGTGCTGTTTTCTGTGCAAAACTTTTCTGTGAAAAAACTTTTTAAACTTCACAGTAGAGRTGGAATTTATTGCACTAGCCATTAATGGTTTAAAAGTTAAGATCCTATACCAAACTAACTGTCTAGTTTAGGCAAAGGAAAGMGATAGACACCAGGTAGCAACTCTTCCCACCTATTTGTAGATGACTGGCTGATGAGGGGGTGGGTACTAAAGTCYTCATTAATCTCTCTTCACGCATGAGAAGCAGAGGACCTACCATGTTGTTARGCAGAGCATTGGAAATATGAGGTAAAATGTTTATTTTCCAAAAGCAATTAGSCGCTAGTGAGGTCCTGCCTGTTTTGGGCGCTGCTTCTAAAGGAACTGGCTAGAATTCGGCAAGTGCTGGCCTATCCAGTGAATGACGATATTAAAAAATAAAAGTATTGAATTTGRGAGGCAGCATCCAAATAACTCCCAATGGTTTCTAAACTGTACCTTGAAAAAAAAAACCCTCATGCTGCTTCTATAATAAAATTAACAGAGCAAAGTATATTAGTGCTGTCCAATATAACCYTCTGATTTCCAGGTCCCTTCCAGACCACTTTGCAAGTCCAACTTAGTTATTAGCTCATGTTAAGAATTCGGAAGCGAATTGAGTACAGCCTCCATCTACATTGGGCTAGATGTATTTTGGGTCTGTTTTCCTATGCCCTACTTTGTTCACTCGTTTTATTTTGATTGCTTCACAGGATATCAGTAATTATTACGGAAGCAAAATGAAATTAAATCAAAGTTTTTCCAAAAGGTTATGGGAAGTATGGACTCATAGCCCAGGAAACCTTACCAGATTCAAGTCAATCGTAGTCTGTGACCACAGAAGTGTTTTAGGAAATTTTCTTTCATTTGTCTTAATTTCATGTATCATGGGGTGCTTAATAAGATGCCATGTGTAATGCTGAAGTGACCTGCTTCTACTTTACAAGTGCAATTACCTAAAGACAAACTGGGTTTTGTGCAGTTTTCTGCTGGGACGCTGGGGAGGCGGCAGGTGGCAAAGCAGTCGGTGCCAACGATTACAGCGCTGCCCTTCTGGAAAGTGAAGTCGAGGTGAAAAATGTTACCACATCTCTGGGTCACCTTTCCCCTCCGAGCCTCCGCTCTGGAGGGAAGCCTCGCTGTTCAAAGGCTCGCATTGTACCCGTGGCCTTTCTAAATAACATAAAACGCACTCTGGTTCAGTGTGGGTGGCCAGTTAAAGCTAAGGTAAACAACCCGCATTGCCAAGCAATATTTTTTTAAGCAGTAGGCAAGATGCATTTCAACAGATGCGTTTCAAAAGGAATAACCACAAAGATATAGGAAACACCTGCAAGCCTTTGTTGTACGGGAGTCCCTACAGTGGGACCCAACGGGGGTGCGAAGCCCACCTGTAACTCCTCTGCAAAGCTGGTGCAACAACATCTGCAAGGCAGGAAAAAAAAAAATGCACYTATTGATCGGGCACGTGTTGTTTGTGAAAATGAGCATGGGTGCACACAATAGTCACCGTAAATGTGAAAGCAGATTGCCTCCCCRGTATTAGTGGGGGAGGGTGGGGTAGAGAAAGGACCAAAGGGGGTGGTTGTCCCCTCCAGAACAGCCCAGGATGGCAGACCTGCACCCAGCTGTGTGACACAGCACCGGCTGTTTATCTAGTGAGTTTTGAGATCTCAGCCTCAAGATTTACTTACTTACATCCCCACAGGTACAGCTGTGATTCACAGATGTCAAGCTAACAGCACAYTTTTGTCAAACACACCTTGTCTTGGCTAGTTTCATCTGATGTGTTGAAAATATCATCACCTTGAATAGTGAGGAGACAAGCATCCCTATAGGAACAAGTAACTTTATATAATAAGTTTATAATCATTCATAGATTAAGGCCAGAAGGGAATATTTTATGTCCTACATAGTACAGGGCAGACTGCATTATTCCACAAAAGGATATATTTTTAGAAAGACATCCWCTTTTGTTTAAAAAATTAAAGTGACAGGGAAACCATGCATGAGAAGTTCTTGCAGTAATTGATTGCTATYGAGTAAAAGTCGTCACCTTTTTTCTGGTTTGAATTTATGTAGCTTCAGCTTCCAGTCTCTCAATCTTAGTATGGCTTTCTCTGACATGTTTTTAAAAAAACCCTCTAATATCAGATATTTTTTTCATCCATTTCACTCTAGATTGGGGTTTAGATAGTGGCAGGTCACCTTTGGAAGTTTAAATAGATCTAGCTTCTAAAATTATTCCCAATTTTCCAGAGGTCGTATTATTCTTTCATCTGTCCTTTGGCCTGTCTCCAGTGTTTCAATAACAGAAACAGTASACACAATTCTTCCAGATTAGGTCTTTTCATTTCTTATTCCCTCTACTTTTCTTGATAAACTTGCCCCTTGGTTRTGACATGGTTGACACCTTCCCAGCTGATGACCTGCCATGGCGAAGCAAGGCAACTTCTGCTGCAGCCCCAGGCTCAAGGAGAAAAAGGAAAACAGGGCAGCCCCTTCTCCCTGGGCWTCCCCATCCTCATGAACACAGCCAAAAGTACAGTAAATTAGAATAAATGGGATCACACTRAAGGAGCCCCGTGCCCACAAAGCGGGTCCGATGCTATGAAAGGGTTTAACTTAACTCACCTCTATCTGTAACAACTCAGGAAAATACCACAGTTGCGTACAATCCTAGTTAATATCATTGCATCCCTATAAAACCCATCACAGCAGTGGTCTGACGTCGTGGCAGTAACACAGCTTGGAGCTCTAGAGGTCTTGGACCACATAGTATGTATGTTTTGTCAAAAGTCTTTTCCTGAACTCTAGCTGCAGGGTCTAGCATGTATTTGCATCACATTTTACTAGCATACATGGCCTCTCTCTCCCCCAGTCCAAGCAAACTGGCGGTCATGTAGCCATGATTGGTATGGGAGTAATTCTAAGGGRAAAAAACTGCAGAGAGACTGGGATAGGGGTGGAATTGGGTTACATTTGCCTACAAAACCACTRTGTAGTCATGCCCCCCCAACAATAAAAGATTAGGATATACAAAAATACATCACTGCCTTGTGTTGGCTGAAGCTAATCTGTATCTTTACAGGCTTAAACGAACACTCGGTGGAAAGACTCTTGTTGGATGAGACCCAGCTTGGGGCTTTTGTCAAAAACTTACTGTGCAGATTTCACCATCCTGAGACACTGATCTGTTTCCTGCATCTACTTAGACTCAGATCTATTTACTTTGGTCTTTAAATAACCTATTGCTACTCTTTAGGGGGTTTTCTCAGACCTGTAGAAGTGGAAGGTAACTGGGGTTCTGGCTCACATTCTCATTATAAGATCTTTTCAGAGCGTATGACCCAGAAAATGTCAGGCTTTACCTTTGTTGAGCTCTCAGTGACAGGCAGTAGCAAACCCATCCTTTCAGTGCTGAACTGGATAGGTTTGATTCAGAAATAATTGCAAGGTAATAAATAGGGAATCCCCAGATGCAATTTTTACAAGTTTGCTTTTCACAGAAGCACATTGTAACACACATCATTGAGCTTCTACTGTTTTACATTTGTTTCCTCAGCAAAAGAAAGATGTCCTCCCTTTATTGGAATAATAAAGAAAATACAGAGTTGAAAACCCTAAAGAGACCATCTGAGGCTGAGGGGACGTTTACAAACCCTGGGATTTTGATAAGTTTAAAAAAATGAAGATCAAATGTCTAATCATTTGAAGTTTTCTGCCATGGGTTGTTTTCACAGTGAAAAGTCATATATGGTTCTACATTGATATTTCATTGTAAGAAAGAAGAGAGAAGACAGGGTATATGTCTGGCTTCTATTCTAGGACATGGGTCCAATTCATATGTTGTGATTTGTTCAAATATTTTCCCTGTCCTACAGGAGTCAGAGAATTTTTCTTCTCAGAGTTTGCCCTCTCAGGTAGCCTTCCCACTTCTGTTACAGTGCAGAAAGAAGAGGTGTGCAGTGCTGTGTCCTGTAAAACGCTGGACTGAATTTGCAGTCCAGACACTAATCTCTCAGGTGGCAGAGGTGAACTAAACGTCCCAGGTGTAATGGGATACTGCCCTCTTCTCGCTCTCGCTCCTGGGATGATGTGACTACAGGCAATGTTACAGTCGGTGCTATATGCCACAACAAAGGCAAATCAGAAAAGAGTAATAATTCTAAAAGCATGATGAAAAGGAAATAAGAGGATTAAACCATTTCTTTGTCTCCCTACATTCACCAGATTGTTCTCAAATTGTAGTCAGTGACACGATAAAGATCCGCTCTGTCAGGGAGAAGAAAGGGTTACAGGGGACAGTGCTCTGGGGAGATGTTGCTTTGCTTAAGGAGCACTAATGTTGTATGAACACAATCCCGAAAGTGTAACGGCAGTTCTCCTGCTTTAAGTGCAGTGGATTTCCTTGGGGTTAGAAGACTGCAGAAAATGGCAGATTTGTGCTCATTACACTATTGATAAGAAGAGAAGCTACTTAAAATGTTTTCTAAATTCTTTTTGTCTGACAGGTAACTGATTACTCTTTTTGGATTACTGGATCATTAATACAGGCTGTCCCTGCAGGCTCAGGTTCTGCTCCTTTCCTACCGGCAAGTTATAGCACGATACAAGTATGCAAGTGCCAAAAGCGTCTTTTCCATCTTGCTTGGTGTCACACCAAGTACTGGAATGCCAAACAAACACAACACGTTCCACTGCTGTCAAAAGCCTGTCATGCTGGTACTAAAAACTGGAACTATAAAAGGAAAGGTCATTTCTATGCCTTTGCACAGAAACTGATGTTTTTGTTATGTTTATCAAATACATGAAAGGATCCTGATCCGTAACTGGAGCCGAAATACAAAAAAAAAATACTGATGTAAAAAAGCCAACTAACTTCACACTGGATTTTGAATCCTGTTTGGTGGAGGTCTAGTTTTCTAATAACCTGTGTCTGGCCCTCATTGGAAGTCACGCATGGAGACCACTTGCCTTTTTCCCTACCAGCAATACTTCTCTTCTTTCAAGGATGACAGGCCAATAGCATCCCAGGGCGTGCTGAGCTAACGCCAGCAGTATTTCTCCTTTGTGGATCAAATAGCAGGAATTGGAATGAACCTTCCTCAAATTCTCTTTCAGGATCTCCTCCAGGCAAAACTTTGAGGTTTGCATAACTCTGAAAAGTAATCTGACTTGACTTTGGCAATGAAAGAGAAGCCTCTTATTTGTGCCAAGCAAAAATATATTTCTTCTTAGTAGCATTTTTCATTGCTAATATGTCATTTCTAGCTTCCCCTTTTTTTTTTCCTCTTGCTGTGATTTTCCCCTCTTTYAAGGACATTTTTACATATACTGTTTCATGCATGCTGAGACAAGAGTAAGATATTTGCAGTAGTTTATAAGAAYGCATGAATTTGATGTGGTCAAACAAAACATTTCAGTTAGTGGTCTGAATGTGTTGTTGAAAACCGAAGGATGATATGAATAAACGGAAAAATCAATTTTCCTTTGTTTCTTGAAATACTCCCAGAAGCCTCAATAAGGACAATCCAAAAAAGAAGAAAGAAAATAAGAATGTCACTTTGCCATTAATAGACAGAAATGTGTTTTTAAGACAATGTAATATGTTGCCAGAATAAAAGTAAAGCAGCTATCATCTTCATTTTTGATCAAGGCAAAGAATTTTTGTGACTYTCTACATTTTCTCATATGAAATATTATTTTTATTTTGGAGCCAACTACAGCCACAGAGATGTCAAGATAGAATCATAGAATCATTAAGGTTGGAAAAGACCTTTAAGATCATCGAGTCCAACCGTCAACCCAGCACCCATGCCCATTAAACCATGTCCTGAAGTGCCACATCCACACGTTTTTTGAATGTCTGCAGTGTTGGTGACTCCACCACTTCCCTGGGCAGCCTGTTTCAATGCTTGACTACCCTTTCAGAAGGTACCCAAGATGWTGTACCTTCTGCCATTAGAAGTTTGTGCCAGCAGTTAAAGAAAACTTAGTTCAGGACCTACAAGACCCTTGGAGCAGTTTCAGGAGATGGCTTGTGTCTCAAAAGTGGATATTTATTTACTCAAAAAAAAATAAAGAAAGAAAAAAAGAAAAAAGAAAAAATAAGATGCATATATGTCTTCTCAGTAATAYAGCTGTGGCTGCTTCCTGCAACAGCTCTTGTGTTCCTCAATGTAGCAAGCTCTATAATGATAATCTCAAATTCCTGGTGATTTTCTCATGTTCTGGTGTGTCTCAAAATATCACAGATATGCCCTACCTTTAAACGATCATGCTCCCCTCATTCACGCTTTAACCTTTTTGGAAGAGAAAAGAGAAAACAGTCTAGCTGTACGTTATGTATTTAAATCAAGAAATGTCAGAGGGGCCATAGGAAGAGGGGAGCCGCTAAGACAGGTTGGAAAGAGGTCAGGCTGGRTCACATCGATCACTAGTTACAGCTTTAACCGTACAGAGGAAAAATCACTAAGGCACAACATCGGCAATGCACAGCTTTCATCGCACCTTTGTCAGCTCTGTGGGTGATGGAGTACAGGTTGTGAGTCCTTGATGTTAAATATGGTAATGCCCCGTGGAGTTGAAGTTAATAATAAAGAGAGGAACAAGAGAACACAATGTTGAACAAAAGGGGCAGATTGAAGTGATTTATTTGGAGGGCTGAATTTCTCATTACTATGTAATGGAGAAAAAGTTTTTAAAACACCAGAAGTTTTTAGGCTCTCTATGGCTAAAGATGAGGGCTTTGCAGTAAGATGAGTAGGCAGAGGATGTCCTTGTCTTACATTGCATAATTATTCTGTAGTGAAAAGCACTTATTCTATTCTGTGTGCTCTCTTCAAGCATTTACTCTCTAATCCTTCTCATAAATTAAGAGACAACAATCACCTACTGCTTTTCAAAGTTTCCTGTTCCTGTTTGATGTCATTGTGCTTAATTCATCTTTTACACCAGGGTTAAGCCTGGCTTGCTTTTTTAGTGCTGCCCCTATTTAATCTTCTTAATTTATGTGATGTACTTATATTTGTTTAGAACTCTCAAATAGATATAAAGAGTAAAATGGAGACATCACTGAAACAAAGAGAACTTCTGTTAATAAGAACTGGAAAGTAATCTTCTTTCTGTCTTCTCTAAAGAGATCACATTCATGAAGAGAAACTAAGTAAAGAGGAAAGATTTTGTGATAGATCATTTTTTAAAGAGAAAATGGAACCCAGGAACAGAGTTTTGATATCTTTTTTTGGTATTACATCACAAATACAGAGCATAAGACTCCATATAAAGAGATGACATGATCTAGAACATCTCTGTACTATTAGATTTCATTGATTACTTTTTTAATGAAAAAGACTATGTTTTCAGAAGCAAAAGATGCATCATTTATTGACCACACAAGAGAAAATCATCTATCAGTTTTAACTCTCCAGCCCATAGCAACATTAACTGAATTAAAGATATGACTTAAAAATAACTTTCCTTTATTTTCCTGCAACCTGACAAACCTTAGGATGGGCAGCTGTATCCATTTTTGAGAAGATGGTGGCAGAAGATATATTGACAACCCATTCAAAGGTCAAACCTGTCAACTCTCATTGCTGATTGGACTAAAATGCTCATCTGCATAGCAGGTAGTRTAATCCAAGTTTATGACAGACCCAACAGGACTTCTCAGAACCTAATTAAAGTATAACATTACAGAATGGTGACAATGGAAGGAAATGGTGTAACAAGGTTGACCTTGACCATGAAATGGATTTCTGCTGGTGGGTAGAAACTTTCAGCTTMGTCTTCTGATTTAGGTGATCCTCCCCTCTACTATGCAGAAGTTGTTGTTGGTTGCACCAGAGGCTGTTTGTCTTGCTATCCCTGTATGGTCATTATCTAGCAACATGCCTGCATTCCTGAAATTAATTTCTTTTTTCTTACTCAGTGTCTATTTATACACCTTTGGTCATTTAATACGACCAAAGGAGACATTTTGTCACCTACCTAGCATCACTACAGCTGAGTTTACAGTCAGTCTGGTGGAGAAGCTGTGGGTAAGATTTATCATTTGCCATTTCTCAGCGGGGCTTCCTCATYTGAAAGGCTAAAAATCCTCAGGCTAAACAAGGTCATTTTATGGGAGTTATAAAACTCTATCCCAGTAAAGCAGGTTAATTGTTCCATCTCTTCTAGACCATGACTGCCAACTAAATTTATTGTAACTGTTCAGATTAAGGAGATGTTATTCAGATTAACAATTTATGAGTGTTTTTGGTTGGAAGGGTTGTTCACTCTTGTGCCTTCACATAACAATAAATGAGAAAGGATATATCAATTAAGTTTATATCAGCAGCATTGCTGGGAAAGATGGAACCTAAAATGGCAAAGTAATATCCCTGTATACAGGATCCTCAAAGGAAATAAACTAAACTGCCAAAAGTGTGGGTTTTGCTGCACTGATTACACCGATTTTAGGTTGTTAGTCAGCTGAGCTTTGCTGGTTAGGTAGGGATTTCTTTTCTGTCTTCCTAACCAATAAAATTATGCCAGCAAAACTTTTAGGTTTTAGACAGAATGTAAGTAAGTGACATATTTCAATTGAATGATCTCAAAACTTTTTTGTGTGTCTCAATCTCACAAATGTCCTTTTCAACACCAATTTACCAAAGCTGGTTTTGTAAGTGTTGTAAGACGTTCAGTTGCTTTTATATATAACTTTGTAAAACAATAGCAGCAGTGGTGGAGTCACCATCCCTGGAGGCGTTCAAAAAAMGTGTGGATGTGGCRCTTCRGGACATGGTTTAGTGGGCATGGGTACTGGGYTGRTGGTTGGACTSGATGATCTTAAAGGTCTTTTCCAACCTTAATGATTCTATGATTCTATAACGTACAAGGGGAACCTTATTCCTCTGTGTAACTCTTGGTGCCTTTCAAATACTCAGCGTTTCTCAAATAATCTTCTAATGCTCTGTATTTCTCRAATAACCATTCTTATTTGTAATAATTAGTTCTGGAAAATGCCAAGAATTACAGACTTCTAGGTTCAAGTCCTCTACAGCAGAAATGGAATCCTTAGAGATCAGCAAAAAGGCAGAATCATGGGGTCTTCAGAAAATAATTAGATGTGGTGATKTATTGAGATGATTTAATTTTGTCAAATAAAGGAGAAATAAGTTTCAAGGAGTAATTAGAAAAAGAGATGCCCGTCATTTATCTCAGTGTATCCAGTTTAGTTGGCCAGCATTTTCAGCTTTCTGTATTCCTCTCGTCCAAGTTTTGCATGTGTTTTTGTGTGACTGATTATACATGAAAGCAGACAATGAAGTTTCTTTGGACACTTAGTTACCTTGCATTTTCCTATGAAAAAATTTAAAATTTTACTATGTTCTAAGTCACATTTAAATAATCAAGGACTGTGATTCACCTGTTTCAGGTCTCTTGCACACTCCAAGTGGAAAAGCCTCTCACAGCCTTCTGTCAAATACCTATGGAGGTAATACGGTGGGAAGTGGAACGATTAGCAGTAATCAGCCCATTTCAGCTCCTCGGAGAGTGGTACCAGATTCCTCCCACACTGGAGCTACTCAGATCACGATAGACAGAGTGCCTGACTCTCAAAGTGCTGAGCATCTGCGGTCCCACTGACTCACTTGGAAATGTAAGTCCTCAGCTGTCCTGAAATCCGTTAAGTTTTGCAGTTATTTGGATGGTAAATTCCTCATGCATAGGTTAAGTGCCTGGCTTTGTTCTTCAAAGAGGCCACTCTTTTGGAAGTCAAAGGCTCAGGTCTGCACTCATGTAGCATAAGCCRTCCTGCCCATTAACTCAGCTTCATTTGTTTGGAAGAGTCTTCCCTTTCCTATGATCCCAATAGGTTTTCTCTYGCCTTCTCATTATCAGCTTTCTCGCATTCAATAACCAGAGCAGAGTAGGACCTTCTTTCCTCTCCTAACACTAAAAATGAGCTGTCATTCCCAAACCTTTCCCACCTCATTTGTGTTTTCTCAAAGCCATGTCTCCATCTGTAAAATTCCCTTTGCACTTGAATTTGCTCGAAGCTTGGGATCTCTTACCTGGGCACTGCGTTGCTGCCCCTTACATGAGGAACCAGRCCCTGGACTTCCGAGTAGAAATTTATGCTAGGGATGGAAAAACAGACCAGGGCCTGAAAGGCAAGCCTCTTCTGCTGGTTGGCTCCAGAAACCCGTGCTCAGCTGGTGTCCCCAGGCCCCGCCATCTCGGGATAATGGTATTTCTAGGCAGACCATGACCTTGTGTCTACTCCTCCCCTGTTTTACATACAGTAAATGACCACACTTAATAATCAAGCTGTAATTTAAATTTGCCTTTGACATCACCTCCCGACTAATTGGATTGTGTCTAGTTATTCTCTTTTTTTTTTTTTTTCCTGGCTACTCTGATCAGCCTGAGAGGTAACTCCTCAGCAATATTAAACTAAAACTAAATTGACCTGTCACAGAAACCAAGGCATGAGATCGTTTTTCACACTAGAGACCTTTCTGAACAAGTTAAGCGAATGAGGTGAAAGTTTGTGCTTTGGTGCACGGTGGAGCTCAGTGACTTCTTGTGTCACCCA
This sequence comes from Oceanodroma leucorhoa, assembly GCA_030449065.1. Taxonomy (NCBI): domain Eukaryota; kingdom Metazoa; phylum Chordata; class Aves; order Procellariiformes; genus Oceanodroma; species Oceanodroma leucorhoa. Next base: position 9,117,819 of record JASVER010000017.1, read on the forward strand.
GGATTTTGGAAGTCAGTTTTGCTGCTGCTTTGCTTTCATCATAATTATTTCCATCAGGGCAATATGGCTTTTAGATGCTTCCAAATCTGAAYGTTAACATTATATTCTCTCACCATGTGTAAATGAACATATGAATTGTGGAATATTAAAATTATGTTCTTGGGGTAGTTTAGAGCATATAACACACCCTTCATAATGCTATTTATAAACACGGAGAGAGAAGTGAATGTCTCACTTAAAACAGCCAGCTGACTATGTGGCTTACAACATATAAAGCACTTCCCTCATAATGTTTGCATTTGTGGGAATATTTCTTTTTCCTACACTTTGTCATGCACTGATTTTAAATGACTGATCTCTTGCACGATAGCCTGTGTGGCTGTGATACAGCTGGCAGGCAACCTAAGGCATTCTTTAATTTTTAAATAAATAAGTTAAAATAACAGGGATTGAAACTGTGGCTATATTAAACTCGATATAAATAACCCGACTTACATAAAGACAGCTATAACTTTATAATTTGAATTCACCTACAGATTCTGTATCACTTCATCCGTTATTCCAAAAACATTTCTAGGAAAACATACTAGCTGACTACCCGCGATTTTTCTTGGAGGGACAGAAGGGACTTTTTGTCCTTGAAGTCACCTGTTAACTTCTTAAAACTGTAARGAGCAACAGGACATTGTGTTACTCTATATACACACAGACTATCTGAATAATAGAGAGATCAATTTCAATGCTGAGTTGATTTTTTCCACTGCAAGAAGCATGTGATATTTCCACTAAATGCCTGCATGGATTCACAGCTGGTGTAAATCAGCAAATTTCCATTGACTCCTTCCTTGATGCGGTGTAACTTTAGGAAGCGCCTGGCATCATTATCAAAAGGGTAAACAACAAGACACCAGCCAGGATCCTCAGACACAACTCACTCCCTGTAGCTTCAGTGGGGAAGCATCATACGTGCTATGCAGAAATTTTGTGTGAATTTGTCTTAAACAACTCAAAGCGTGTTTTTTTCCCTTACTCCAGAAATGGTATAGCCATGACACATACGCTAGAGAAAAAAATATATTTATAATTTAAGTAATATATGTTACTTAACACAAGTGCTATTCCAAACATGCTGCATAAATCCATGCTCCTCATCCTAGCAGCTGAAGCAATCCCAGTCCTCTTGGGAGAAATGGAAGTCTTGGCTAACCCTACYGTGTCCTGCGCCTCCCACTCCCACCCTTGGAGTGGGGTGAAAGGATTTAGGAGAGATTTACTGTGGCAACAAGCCTAAACCCATCTATTTAATTCCAGAGCTATTTTCCCCTTTTGCAAAAGGAAAGCACACAGCCTTTGTGCACCACTTTGTGGTGTAAAACTTCTCTTGATTAAAGCACTGTATAAATGCAAGACTTTTGTACCCGTGTCATTGACTGGTTATACTGTTGGTCCTTCTGCTTCATCTGCTACTGTTCATGCTGTGATCTTAAAGGCTTTCCATCATGTGATATATTTGGGTGTTGCTAGATTTATATCTGAGTTCATTTCAGGTTGAGATTTTTCATATTGTTTAAGGGAGTAGGATGCCAAATTCCCACCACACTGATGAGAAAATAACCTTTCCCATTCAAAGAGAGTTCTTGTGTCTCAGCTGAAGGATTTCACTCACACTAGCTAAAACCTTTCCAGTACAGAGACTGTTAGCATATTTACAGGCGATGGTTACTGATCAGATGCTKCTCTTACAGGTGAACAGGATGAAAGTAGGTGATAAAATTCCTTTCATTAAAATCAATATGCGAGGAATGGCTTGACTTTGCAACTTTTGAGAAGGAATGATAGATCCCTTTCAGTCCTGTAGTGCCCTTCCCAGCACCATCTGCCCTTCTATATGTAAGAAGATATACAATAAAGGTCCATGGGTTCTATCTTGTAAATCATGTTGATTTCTGTCACCTAAAACAAGCTTAATACTTGGCTGAAAAATCACCTCTGTTAATGATATTCTTTGTAAAAAACCAGCTGGGCTTACATGTATGCTCTCTTGTTTGACTGAAAAACTATAAAGATGGTCTGACTGATTTTCTTTCCGTAAAAGTTATTTATTTCCTCTCTCCTCCATGTTTTCATGCAGGTTTTGGAATCCCTAAAGACTCTGTATCTAACTGCAGCAGGCAAATACAATTTCTTCCCTTAATCCCTGAAGCTCAACAACAATGTTGTTTCAAGCACCTGGAAGGCAAGAACAGGTGTTGTTATTTTTCTTCAGCATGATTTAATTTTTTCAGAGTTRTTAATAACTAGAGTGGTAGGTTTCCATCCTTGTGCTCTTGTTTGTTTCAGAGTTTCCAAAAGGTCCCAAATTATGTAAAGTTTCAGGAGGSACTCTTGTCTCTTCCACRAAGGCAGTGCTGRAGACAAATAAAAGCAACTTCAGRAACTGTAAGATTGGACTTGTAGCCRGATGGGATGCCAGATAGCTATTTTTTTTAAAGTTGTCATGGGTAAAAGAGAGGAAAGGAAGAGAACTAAAGCTCAGCTTCAGATGCATCTTCAACCTGCTRTGYATGAGGCTTTGAAAAGTATGATTTRCTGGTCTCATTGTAAGAACCTGCACTAACTTTTGCTCCTCTATAMCAGRACTARTATGTGCATAAGCRATGCAGCTACTTTCATCATCTAACAAGAATAATTTATAGATTAGGACCTGTAGATTATCATACAGTCACCAGTTTCATGAAGTAGAACCTGCTTTGAATAACCATGATCATTCCATGGAGACATCTCACAGAGTGATCATTAAAACTCCTGGGCTCTTGCCAGCTGCCATAAAAGTTCATTGTCACGCAGTAGGACTATGGTGCTGTGTAACTAAGCAGATGAGGGTTTGTTTTCTATATTATTTTCCCTGTTTTGTTGCCTTTGGCAAGCACATTGCTGTTGACTGCACACCTACAATCTTTAGTAGAACTTGATATACTAAATCTGTTTCATGTTCATCTAATCTATGCCAAGATTAGTATTTGCAAGAGGAGTACATGCCAGGAGTGAGTTAATGTTTGCATAAAAGATATACGTTAATCAGAATTAGGCAAGCTCAAGGCTACCAAACTGACTTGGCTTATTGACAGCCTGTTAATGTAAAATGCAGACCGTGTTAATTGTTAAATATGCTGATCATTCCTTCCAATTCTCATCAAACTAAATCCAACTTTAGAGTAAAGGAATTAATTCAACTTAGTCTTAAATGGCAAAACTCCTATTTTAATGTGTGGGTATTCCTAATCTTYCTCTCTCCCTTCTTATCATTTTTATATACTCTTCCATTCTTCTTGAGACAGTAAATGCGGTATGAAGCATCATAACAGAACACACTGGCTACTCCCCCTGCTTTGCTCTAGACTGGTTGTGTGATCTTAGCATGTTTCCCTACAACTGCACAGAGATATCCCTAATTCTGGTTGTTGTTTGGGAATTAATAYTTAAAGGATCACAAAGTTCATTGCAGTGAACATGGCAGCCTAAATAGTTGTAAACTCTGTGAACTTCACAATAACATCAGATCCAGTTGAATGTTTGGATGCCTTACAACTTGCTACATCCAAGTTTAGGACATGTTCTTTGGTGCAAATCCATTAACATAATGGTAGGAACTTATTTAGTTTTAGGTACCTAGAGCTATTTCCTTTTTGGCCTACAGATGTTAACAGTGATTGCAAAAAACTAAGTCATGTCTTTAATTTGTTGTAAAAATACAGYGCTCCTCCCTACCTTTTAATAACATGATACCCTGTGCTCTTTCCAAATTTCTATAAATGGTCTTAAAAAGAAAACCCTGAATCCGTGAAATGTAGCGGGTTCATTTAACATCTGGAAGTACTCTCATGGCTGTCTTCACTTGCTTTCAAGACAGTGAAAAACTAGGCTGTATGATTTCTTGATATTCATACAAGGAGTACCTAGTAGCATCATTGCTAGTAAATAAAAGATTAAATTTTCTACACTGGAGATTGATGTTTTAAAGTTTGGGTTTGGGCATTTCCTGAGGGTCCGTTACTAATGCATAATGTTAGGAGCTATTTGTTTTTACTTTGTAACTAGAGGAGGCAATCTAATGCTCATTAGGTAATCTTTATTGGACCATCTCTGCTGTATTTATACTGAATAGTACCCCTATTACATGCTTAGTTCCATTTATTTCATCTGTTAAAATTAGATATTTCCACTGTATTCAAAAAGCATCCATGTTCTTGGCTAGGAGGCCCAGAATTTGAAGCTCACCATTAGAAACTGTTTCTAAAGCAACTTTTTATAGTTTACTATTCCCATCTCTTCTGTTCAGGAGCAAATGTTCACAATGCCTGTGGTACCAGTCCCCCACATGGAAAATCAAGGGAAAGAACACAGTGACAACTGTGATTTTAAATAAAGTAAGAAAAAAAAAAAGAAACACCAAAACCAAACAGGTAAGAAAGTAAAGATTCAAACATTTTATTTTATATAATAAAATATGAAGATTTAAAAAGTTCCGTGTTTAAARGGCCCTTTGCATTTTCCCTTTAGTAGTGTTCGGGTCTTTTTGCTGGCTCTGGACACTTTTTGGATCTTCCCTAATTGACTTAAAAAAAAAAAAAAAAAAAGGAGAGAAAGAAAAAGGAAGGAAGCAGTTCTGGGTATTTTTAACAGTTTAATCCCCTGTTCTGACATTTGAGGTGTACWCCCTGGATTTCCAGCCTACTGTTTCAGAGTGCTGTAGTGAAATCCCAGCTATACAGAAGAAACAGGACATTAGCGTGGTCACAGCTATGTGACTTGAAGAAATGGCTAGAAAAAGCAAAGCACTTTCAATTAAATATGTGAAGAAAACAAATAATTGCTTAGATAATATTTGTGTAGAAAATGTCCAGAGGTTTACACAGAAGGCACTGAAAGATGCTGATTGTGTCCTTTTTAAAGTCAGGTTTTAAATGTCTTTTTTTGCATTTTTCAGCTAAACCAATACATACAGAATAAAAGTGAAGAMATTCTTTCTCTGCAGGTATTTCAGGGCAAAAACATCCTCTGCATTTTAATAGGTGTGCTGCTGCGATCATACAGCATGCAGCCTACCATGTTGGCACGGCACTGCGGCAGTGAGTGGCATCTTCTAGGAGTTCCTTTTCACGTACATCATTCACATAGATATCAACTCTACTTGCCGCAGATAAAAGGTTGATAGAAAACTCYAGCTTTTTGCCAGATCCTGCTAGGACAAATTCAAGAGTACGGTGTTTAATAATTATGTACTCTTGGAAAAAGTACCAAGATGAAATCAGTGAACTAGAGGATATTGAAGCACAGGAAAGAATACCACGGGCAGAGAGCAAGCTTCCAGATGGACCTGACCTTCACAGCTGTGTGCTGAACCTCCTGCTGAGGAAGGCTGCTGGACACGTTAGAAACGGGGCCATGACCCTCAGCTGGTTTCACAACGGCCAGCAGATCCGGCTGATGTTCTTGTGTTTATGGTTTAACTAGTGACCTGAAGATGGCAGTCTCCATGTTGCATGACCAATATCTAAAATAGYAGAGACTTCCTATTTATCTGTGAAGAGTTACAGCTTTCTATCCCGAGCCTGTTTGCTCCTGAAGAAACTACAATAAGCAGATACAGTGGTGGTGTGTGTTAATCCTATAGTCAGCTGGAGACCTTGCCAYACTGTCAAATACAACAGGCTTCACCAGGGTTGTGAGGAATTTCTTCCAGTAATTCCTCCTGAAATGGAAGTAATGGTTCAGGATCTCATGACCTACATTGTGAACTTAACTCATACCATTACTGAAAGAAGTTTGTTTGTAGAGATTTTCTTTGTATTTACTACTCCAAACAAAGGAAATTCTTTGTCATTTTCTTTCATTGCAACATTTTCTTGGAAGATTCATTTGTATATTTTTACTTTCTTTTTGTTTGTATGTTCGCTATGAGGCACAGAAGAAATTTCAAAACAGTGTATGAAATTTCAAAACAATGTACGAACCAGGCTTTTCCTTCTCAATGTGACATGCTAGTCTTTAAAGGACTCTTATGTATGTGCACATGAGACTGTACTGCCAAAACAGAATTCTTTGGAAGCGGCCACAGATTCAGGGTTCCTGAGTTTTAGGATGTCTCATTTGGTATAAATGAGCTAGGTTATCAGATGATACAGCAACTATTCATGTCCTTAGCATTTTCTTTGCTAAAACCTTCTGAAGATAACTGTTTCGAATTGAAAAATCTTAATAAAAGCATCATTTGGAAATAAGGACTTGCCAGTATAATTTTGTCCTTTCCAGCTGCGATATGCTATATTGTCTCAAAAGTGAGTAGCTGATTTATTATTTATTTTGACATATTCTGATGGCAGTTCTGTATTTTTATATTCCGGTGAGGGCTTACAGTGTAAAACTAACAGAAGCTTTCCTAAACATTCAGAAAAAAAGTCTGGCAAGGGAGTTCCTAGTGATTGCTCTATTGATTCTTGAATATGATGATACAAATACAGCATTTCATAGCAGTGCATGGGAAATGCATGTGATAAGAAAGTTTTTTGCAGGGCTCCCAGCTCAAACAGTGGTATGGAAGGGATTTGGATCCTTTATCACAGGCAGCCACTGCAGGGTTTTGTGAAGCAGTTCAACTTTGATTATGGATGTAAATGTTCTCCCCAAATTCTCTTTCTAAATGAAGATTTTGGACAGAAATTAGATGAGCTAATCCTTATAAGTTATAACATATGCCATACCAAGTAGAATGTAACATATTAAAACTTTGGAAGCCCATTAAGATCCATGACATTTAACCCAGTTTAATTTTTTGAAACAGGATTCCTCTTTTATGAAATAACAGTCGATTCAGCTTTTCCAGCATTATGCCTGTGTGTAATGGAATCATCCATCAGYGTGACTGATGATCATCCAGGGCTTAACAAAGGGGGTTCCAGAAATTATAAATCCTGATTTGTGAGCAAACAGGCATACTTCAGGAGAGCCCTGCTCTAGCTTTGTACYATATCAGGTATCCCTACGCAGAGATATAATTTAACAGTCCAGAGCCAGAGACTTTGGTGCACAGATACCTGAGCTGACACTAGTCAGAGAGTTCCTCTCGTCTGGCGTCCAAGGCTTCAYGTCTCCTGTGAGCATTACCTGAGGACTCGCTGCACACTTCTCGACTGCACAGCCCGGATGGGTCTCATTTATTCCCCAAAATAATATCAGCCAGAGAGCAGAGCTTAAAGAAAACCTTTTCCTAGGTTTCAGAGACTGAATTCAGTCTGGATTTGTGGCAGAAATAGCAGCAGAATAGCAAGATTTTTATTCAATTTAGAAAAATGKTTGTTCTTAATCAGTGGCTTAGTGCTGTATTTAGGACCTGTGTCATTATGACAATGTAACAGGGATTTCTGTTCCATTTTATTCCACACTGACCTGCTAATTAAAGGTGTTCAGCTGGCAAAGGAAGCTAGAAATTATTTGTGAAAAAAGGGGGTGGCTATCTCTTAATTTTTTTTTTTTTTTACAAAGCTCTTAGGTTTTAAAATGGAAGGGTAGCGTACACTGGAAAGGTGGTAAAGAAAAARGATCCTGGAAGGACACAGGCCCAAAATGAAAAGAGGAATTTGGGTAGAAAAAACTTGACTGTGCTACTGTTTTACTATATCTATATATCCCTTATGTTGATGTAAGTAGAATGCAATTGGCTGTGGAACCTTCCCACAGCTGGTGTCTCTGAAGGGCTTAACTAGAGCTGTTAAACAGGATAACCCAACAGGTAGAAATATGGGAGAAGGTTCTTTGATGTAATAGTGGCATCCTGGCATTGGTTATTCTTTTTTTTTTTTTTTCTCCCGCTGGTCCTGAAGTCCTACAACATCAGGGTGAGATCTCTGAGGAAAGGATGCTGAACAGAGGAGGATGATTGCGAAGGAGAATGACTGCAAGCGTGTGCCAGAGAAATGGAAGAGAGAGTGCTGGAGTCTACAAGTGTTCAGGAAGATGAAAGCACAAGCACCTACCATGGTGGACCACAGACACAGCATCCTGGTTTGGACATTCAGTTCCAGGTATAATGYGACCTCCTGTTTTCCCTGATATTGCTATCTATCAAGGGAGTAGGGTTGAGCAGCTTTTTAAGGTGTGTGTAACAGCAYGGTAGAGTCAGACACAAGTGAAACCAGTCTCAGCTCACCGTCTGATCTAGCCTGATGAACAGACTCAGTTTCTGTATACTCACTGGGCTGTGAACAGGTTTAAACTCACTCATGTATAACTTTGAATTTATCAAGTAGAATTTTCCAAATTAACAGATGTGTTCATTATAAGTATACCCTATTTAACCGAACTATTAGCAATTCATTATTTATATGGCATCATTCAGGAATTCCAATATGCCCTATTCTACTGATTTTTTCCTTGCATTGGAAATAGGACCAGCTTACCCCAGCAGTGCGCTAGATAATCCTGACAGGTTCAGAAAGTGACCTCCCAGAGGGCCTAACCATGACCCGCTTTGGCCACTGAGGCACATTCACAAAATCTCTTGCCGTTTCCCACCTGCTGTAAATGACACTAAAGATAGAGCTGAGACAACAGTTTGCTAGAAAACATAATTACAGGTCCATTTTTCTTCATTAAATTAATGTTAAACATAATCTATTACAGAGGTTCCATTCAAGGAACAGATGGTAAATACAAGGAATACAGATACAGATTAAACAATATTGGCAACAGCTGATACATTTACACAAGGCACAMAGCTAGTAGGTGCTAAGTGTTCTTTAAAATTATGCTTAAATCATGGAAAACAAAATCCTTTCATAGATTTGTTTTTAAATTTGTTCAGATGCAAAGTACTTCAACGAAGGTACAGGGTAAAGGGCTCTCAAGCTCTCCATCTATGAAACTTCAAAATCCACTCTGTTAAATGTGTTGAAGATTTTATTGTAATTTCTGTTTTTACTGAGTTACAATACCAAACAAATAAATTGCTTGAGCAGGGAAGCCAAGTGGTTAAATCACAAGAATTAAAGCTGAGGTGTCTGGGCTTTTCCAGTGGGAGGAACTGCTGTCTTAAGAATAGTACAACAAGATTTTGTTTGCCTAAGAAAAAAAAACCAAAGAATTCAGCTTCCATATGATAAAGTGCGAAATGCTGTGTGAAGCAACATATTCCCCACRCTGCAGCTAAATGTCTAAACACAGCCTGCATCAAAATTCTGTCTTCTTCACATTGCTGATATCTGCTGAATAGCCATTTAGTTTCTTATGGTACCCTGGATGGGGTACCTTATGGGGCTGGTAAGGATCCAGTCTCTGGGATTTGGGCAAACTGTTTATGAGCACCCTGTGAGAGAACTTCTRGAAATAGGGCAACAGAAACATTTCCCTCCTTTCCTTGTTTGGCTTGACAAGAAAGTGACAGAAATAGTCTTGTTAAAAACTTGATTTTTCCTTTATGTTGAAACAATATCCAAGGGAATTTCCACACTTATTTACTGTAAAAAAAAMCCAACAGACTCAGCTGACCTATGTTCTGCAAGACCCTACCTCTATGCTCACSAATAGCTGTGGCCAGGAAAGCTTGTCTTTTCTGTTTTTTTCTCTTTTAGCCTGCTCCCCTCATTTTCTCTTTGCTCTGTCTCTCTCTCATCTCCCGGTCTTTCTCTGTGTGTGTTTTGAGGTATGGAAATTTATACAAATATATTTATACTTGAGCAAACAAAACCTTTTGCTTTGAAAATATTAAGTATTCAAATATCTAGGGAAGAAAAGCMAGTGAGTGGACGTTATGCACTGAAACAAAATAAAGCAAGACAAAGAAACTCTAAATTTATTACAAAACTAAAAGCCCTGTGTCTGCAAAACAATTTGCTTTAAGTACGGTAGTAATTCCTTGAGGCAGATCATATGAGCCTCTTACACATGAGTTACGCTTCAATAGTGAAACGCAACTCAGTCTAGCAAGGAGATACAGCTCCAAYGTTTAGAGCGAGTAGGCTCTGGCTGGAAAATGTGCCTTTCTGAGTCACTGCAGGACCTAGCAGTATTACTCTGCAACTTTTCAAACACACAAGGTCATGAAGTTTTCAGTTATATCTTTTTTTGGAGTTAACGATGAGATGCCACATTCTTAGAGGAATATATCATAGAATCATAGAATAGTTTGGRTTGGAAGGGACCTTTAAAGGCCATCTAGTCCARCYCCYCTGCMATGRGCAGGGACATCTTCAAYTGGATCAGGTTGCTCAGAGCCCCRTCCAACCTGACCTTGAATGTTTMYRGGGATGGGGCATCTACCACCTCTCTGGGCAACCTGTGCCAGTGTTTCACCACCCTCACTGTAAAAAATTCTCCCCTATATCTAGTCTGAATTTACCCTCTTATAGTTTAAAACCATTCCCCCTTGTCCTGTCACAACAGACCCTGCTGAAAAGTCTGTCCCCATCTTTCTTAAAAGCCCCTTTTAAGTACTGAAAAGCCATAGCAAGGTCTCCCCGGAACCTYCTCTTCTTTAGGCTAAACAACCCCGACTCTCTCAGCCTGTCCTCATAGGGGAGGTGCTCCAGCCCCTGATCAACATCATGGCCCTTCTCTGGACCTCCTTGAGCAGGTCCACGTCTTTCTTATGTTGGGGSCCCYAGAGCTGGACACAGCACTGCAGGTGGGGTCTCACCAGAGCAGAGCAGAGGGGCAGAAYCCCCTCCKTGACCTGCTGGCCACGCTGCTTTGGATGCAGCCCAGGATACRGTTGGCATATATAGATATTATTTTCCAAAATACCTACAAACTTGCTGTTCATTGATTCAGGGAATCCACCTGGGTGAAATCTAATCCATAAGAAAAAATATTTGGAGTTTAGCTAGGTTGTCTCTCTGATCCCTGTTGCACAGCATGACAACAGACGTGCAAGGACGGAGGTACCCGTAGTGCTGGAAAGAGAGGGGAGGTGAGAGTGCAGTGTAGCCTCCATGGGAGCACACCTCACTATAGTGCCTGATTGCCGGGTCATCACTGTCGAGTTTCTGTGAAGTAAGAGTCCGATGCTAAGTATTTTCCTACTCCCCACCCAGTTTTTCTTCTCCCCTATTCCTTCTCCAGTTTGTGAAAGCCCAGCTTGACACTTCTTATAATCCATTTTTCTTAGGTGGGTTTTTTTATATATATAACATTGCACTGTTACAAATAATAAATTCTTTCCCTTCCTTAACAGCCTCTAGCACATATAATTTTGGCTAGCAGCTTGAATAAACACGTCCCTTCCCATCAAGGCTGCATAAACATATTGGGTGCTGCCTGATCCAAGACACCTTTACTCGTTCTTAGGCATTTGTACAGCCTACTGCAAGATGCCTTGGAAACTTCGGAGTTTCCAGTATAACTGAAAGTGCAAACTCCAGATATTTAATGTATAAATGCTCTTTCTTTCGCAATCTCTCTCTCTCTCATGTTCCACTTGGAAAGCAATCTCACCACCATTTATTTTATGTAAGCCCCACTTCAGAATGAAATAGGACTATCATTCTCCTTGTTTATTTTTTCCTGTCTCATCTTTGGTTTTTGTGCTCTTGGAAGGCTGTTTGTCCTGCTTTCCACTTGGCATGGATTCAGAATTTTTTTTTTTAAGTTGTCTCCAAGGCTACAATGCTAAAAGGCCCCAGAGGAGTTGGGTACTTGACTGGAAAGACACTAACAATGTGGAGGCCCTAATCCTCTTTCTCAGAGAGTTAGCAGAAATACGTTGTGCTGGGATTTTCAAGGGAAACTACAGGGCCGTAGGCACTAGCTTCCTATGAGCTACCTTTAATCCCTTCACCTCCTTTGAAAACCCTACCATATGCATTCATCTCATGTAGGTTTTGCCATAAGTACTTCATGACTAATTGTAAAGGTCTAAAAAACAGCCTGTGCTAGAGCTTTGCTCATAAGACGTGATGCTGCTCACTAGTCCTGCTGTGCTCATGAGCCGTGGGGATAGGGACACTTCGCATTGCCAATCTCTTCTAACAACCATCAGCAGGAACATGAAGTGCTGCTCTGGGAAATATAGTCTCAAATGGAAGAACTGTTATTATTTAAATTATACTAGAATTAACGAAATAAATGGGCCAGATGTTTTATCGAGTCTAGACTCTTTGTGCCATAGGTACAGTTTACAAATGTTATAGTAATTGAGCTGATGATTATTTCTGGATTTCTAAGCTGCTTTGAAATTTTCTCATTGCTAGGTTTACATCAAAATTTTAGGAATGAAAAATAAGTTTTTGAAAATCTTTGCTGAGGAAAAAGTATTCAGTTCAGAGTGGAGATTTTGCTAGTAGTAAAAGAGGTCAGACTAACCAATACCACTCCTGGCTAGGTCAGGAGAGTGAGGGACCCAGATTTTGTTGCACATGTAATTATTTATAGAAAGTAGAACAGATCCAAAAGAAGAAAGTACCAATCCAATAATTTAATGGTTGAGTACCAAAACAGTAGTCAAAGGACTTGAACCCGTCTTATTTACAAGAATAATTTAACAATCGGGCAATTGTCATCTCTGTTTGATAATTTCAACCGTTAAATTATCTCAGTTTAATCCCAGAAGCTCCTCTGTTCCTGCAGATGTGCGTTACCCCAGTGACTGCTTCTTCATGGCAACCCTACACTGAGCACAGCGGAGATGGGACCCAGACACTTCTAATACTTCACATGCTAATAGGTAGGATGAATTAAGCTAAATGAGGAGACCATTTAAAATGTCTTATCAATGTATTGCCTTTGAAGTGTAAAGAGACCAAAACTAGAATTTAGGGCAGAATTGCTTAAGAACTTACCCAGCAGCTTATTTATTTTATTATTAATGATACCTTTAAAAGGACAGTCACACCCAAAACGAGCTTTGCACTGTACGCACATGTAGAAAGACAAAGTCCCTGCCCAAATAGCAAACAATTGAAAAGTATTCATTTCCTTGTCTTTTTATTTTTGACAATGAACGTTTCAAATGGAGACACTGAAGATTTAATTCCAATCTCCAGTGCTACCTACAATACTGAGATGTACTTTTCTGTATAATTCCACATTCTTGGAACACAAGGAAGCATTTTAGATTTATAGTCACCTGAAAATCTACTGATGTCCCATTGACACAAATAATTCATTTTACTATCTGTCCTAATAACTTTTCTCAATTTCTTCTGTCAATAGTTTTCTTTCTGGTTGCACCATTATTTGAACTTACATGTTGCAGTGATTAATTAATAAACGTTTCATTCAGTTTGAGCCATGAAAATTTCTGGCTACATGGAAACTCTTCCCATTGCCCTGATTTTAATTGAACTACTCCAGTTTGTACATTTCAGTAGATTTTATTAAAATAAAATCTCATATTGGAGATAATCTTTTTCTTATCAGAAAAGGAGAATCTGATGTTTTTCAGGTATTCCAACAATAGAGGAAGTCTTTAAATTCTAGATCTCAGATCATCATATCACCTTGGTCAGATCCACTCAAGGATTTAGACACCCAAATGGCATTTTGGCAGAATTTAGGTGCTTAATTCCAAGAATAGGTTGCTCCACCTCTTGCATGGACCTCCAGGTGTCCAGAATTATTTACACTTCGGCAACTGGCCCATCATTTTGGCTCTGTTGCTGTCTTGTGAAAATGAAGAGTAGAGCTCTGCCCTGCTTGGAAGCAGAGATGCTTCATCAGCTGTAGTAGAGCTGCAAGAACATCCCAAAAGATCCTGTTTTAGAGGACAGCAGTGTCAAATGCTGTGGTGAATAGGACGGGTGTTTACTCCGGACTTTTCYGGTCAAACTCCAGTTATGGCTCTGATCAAGTTCTTTGGACCAAAATGTTCTAGTGTTCACTAATTTTGGGGTATGTCAGATTTCTGACCAACTGCCCTAAGGATATATCACCTTGAGTTACAGAAGTAAAAAAAAAAAATTCTACAGCTTCACCTGAAGGTGGCAAGAACTGCAGCTCCCTACTTCATAGCCCCAGACCTGTTGCAAGTACCTTGGCTGCCTCCTGCCTCTGAGGCACATTTTGTTCCAAGGCTTTGGCTGGATAATGTTTGTATTATTATTTGTCAGAGCAAAACATTGATTACATCATGTATTAGAAAAAAAATTGTAATGAGGCTACAAATCCGTTCTAACTAAGCACAGCTATTCAGAATCAGTGAGCATATTTCTCCAAGAAACTTCTTTTTACTTTGAACTACACCGGTCTCTTTTAAATATGACTTCTACAGAAGGCATTTGTTCCACGGTATTTTTTTTAATCTACAACTCCTCTCTGAGCGTTGTGCTCATTTTACGYATTCAGACTTTCCTGCGTGTGGGGTGCCAGCCGAAAGCAGGAGCAGCACGGCGAGCAGCCGTGGTTGGAGCAGTCGTGTGCTGTTGCACGCGTGAGGCGTGAGCGGCCCCGGGCAAAGGCTGCACCCTCCGACGTGCCCTCCATCCYGGAGAGCTTTGTTGACTCAGGAGCACGTGCACGGTGGTTCCGTGGCAGGTCCACAAGTTGATGCAGAGACAAATTGCCTTACCCAGTCAGCTCCCCGAACTAAAAACTGAGACTGGCAGTACATCAAGTACCAGAATTTGTTCCAGATTTAAGCAAATGCATAATGGCAGGTGTACAATGGAATTTAGGTCAGGCAGGCAAGAGAGATCAACAGCGCAGAGCCACAGGCTCTAATTCTAACTAATCAAGAGACCAGCCAGGGGTTTAGTCCTGGTAATTGAAGTGGCAAACTGAGAATAATTACATGTTTGGAAAAACATCCCCTTGGGCATTCATAGTCAGCCCAGATCACTAGAAATGATTGTGATAAAAAGCCAAAAGAAATAACCAGGTCGTCTGATAGCAACCAGAATATTGCAATAATCATAATCCAGGCTTTGCAGAGARATTTCAGGAGAAGACTACAGGATTAGTGAAGAAACTAGTGTGTGGGGAAGTGAAGCTGCTTAGCTATTTGGGAAACCAGAAATTTTGAAAGAATCCTATATAAGAAAAAAGAACAATATCTGACACATTAGATTTAGCAGAGCACTCAGAGATAAATCTCTTAATTTCTATGACTGATGTCAAATCTTTAAAAACAGTTGTTTGGAAAATTGCTGTTTATTTCAGACAGGTGTTCAGTGAAGTCTTCAGAGKAGCATGAAGATGTCTGCAGAAATCTAAAGCACATAAATTCAAGGAAATACCCTTGGGGTTAAGAAGTAGGATGTAATGTAAATTATTCATAGTTGGAAACTAGTAATTAGTCATTCAGTGACAGAGGAGACAGGAAGCCTAGACAAAGTGTTCATTAAGAGGTTCTAGGCCCTTTTTCAGGCAGGCTGCGAAGTGATAACTAGAGTCATCGGCCAAAGAAAAGCCCACAACACCCCCAATTAAAAAGAGGTTATCTTGCAGGAGCAGATTGTAAGTCAGAGAGTCTTATAGCTGTGTGAATAAAGCTGTGTTCTCCATGGACCCAGATGGGAGTTAACTGAAGAGATGAAGACATTGCCCATAGGTGAGCTGCCAAACTTCTGTTCAATGAACAGGGAGTCATCTGCTGCTTGAAAGACATCCCTCAGCTAATGGAAGTCATCTAAGTCCATGGGGTCACTCATTTAGGATCATGTGAAGCACACAAATATATAGCACTGGGGTGCCACTGTTTAATATTGCACTGTTATTCACTTTGAGCACTTTGGGGCAGGGGCCATAGTGACCTAAGGACTTACACAGGGAGTACTTACTACTTATGGGGCTCACATGCTCTCTGGGGACTGTAGATATCTGCTCCTCGAAAGGGAACAGAATGAAATTATTCAACTGAATAAGGGAACTGGAAATGTATGAAGATACAATAGATGTAATTTACGGTAATAACTGTAATAAACAGAGCTGCAGAAAAAAGCCAATTATTTTAAAAATTAATCTTGATGTTTTAGAATGCTTAGAGGAGTTTTGTTATTTAACTAACTCGCTACTATTTTTTGGGAACTGCTTCGGTAAGGATTTTGTGTTTTGAATATAAAAACTAGAAAAATGCAATGAAACTAAAATTCTTTACTAAAATAAATAAATACATTCAAATAAAGAAATTTATCACCCAAAGAATTTGCAACTTTTGGGGCTAAACTTTGGGAAAAAAGTAACTTTGAAAAAATGGGCTTAAAAAATCTGCAAATTTTTCTGTTTAACCTGAAAATGCACATTTATTAAAAAGTATTATTAATAACATGTATGTCATATGCAAGTTCATTTAATTTTATTAAATTAATTGGAGCAACTTAGTTTCATGGGTTCAGTCTCTGCAATAGATTTAGGGCAATATGATAGGCAACTATTTCCTAGGGGATGGAGACCTCTATTTGAATTGTCCCACAAAGGATCCTAAAGGATCAGAGAACTGTATTTTAGAGTTTTTTTCAGTACAAAAGAAGCTGTACCCACTCTGATGTTATTCTGTGTGCATAATATTAACACGGGTTTGACCCATGGCGGTTATTGCTCATGCTGGGAGAARCAGGAAAACTGAAGAGGGTTGGCAGTACAGTTCTTAGCACTGGAGTAAATTTAACAACTGTGTATTTGTTACCCGCAAACCCTCAGAGGACTTACTCCATTTGTGGTTGTTTTTTTTAGGGGGATATACATGTGGGAAGACTACTCAAAGCCCAAAAGCGTTTGAGTGATATTGGTCTRCATTTACGTGTCAGAGAGATGGTGTTAACCATTGATGAGCTCTGCTTCCTTAAGCTTTAGCCTTTAGCCACCCCTAGAAAAGCACAAGGCAAAGCACTCCAGATAAGGGCTGAGGGCATTTTCATGCTATGGGACTTAATTAGGGGCTTGTGGTGTAATTTGTGTTTATTTTGTAGAAAGGCAAGCCATAAGCATCCTTCTTAGCCTGCTGCCTATAAACTGTCTGCATGTTATACAGAAGAAAAGAAAATGTACAGAAGGTCGAGGGCAACTACAGTATACAAGGAAACTGTGTTAAATTAGGGCACATATCTAGGTCAAGAAAGGGTTTCAATGGAGTAGAAAAAATGAGGGAAAGAAGATTTAGGAGACAGAAATTATTATCAAGTAAATTTTTGGCATGTAGACACTCTCAGTATAGAGTCAGTCTAACAGCTTATTTGAACTAAAGTTGGCCAGTTTTTGGTATATGAGAAGCATAGCAGTGAGGATCATTTTTACAGGCCAGAGGGAGGAAATGAGAGGATTACATAAAAATAAACAGAATTGGAAAAATGTAATAATGTAGAATTCTGACAAATACTGTTTTAAAATACATTCACTTATTTAAAAGCCCTTACCAAAGCTGCATATAAACTCATAAGCTACCAAGAGTTTGAATAAGAGATTCTGGGGTTTTACTCGTAAAAATGTGCTGACATGGTTGGGTCAAATTTTTTTCCATTAAGTTTAATGGTAGAATCAGAATGTACATCCATGCATGGCTTGAAAAGAAAAATGTGCAATTTGTGAAGTCTGGTACCAGCCAGTGAATGAGATTAAGAATACGAGAACTTARCATAGGGAAAAGCTCCTGTTTTTCTCCCATAAAAATGAGCTATCATACTCTCAGCAGCAAATGTGATGCTATTCTAGCGGATGCTAGAACTATTCCGTTGCATTTACTATGGCAATGCAAAGTTGTTGACAAAAATACACACATTTCCTTCCTCCTGACTTTATTTTCTTTACCGTGTTTATTTTTTAAACAAAAATGTCACTTGCAGATAACAAAAAAKAAATGGACTAAGAGTAAAAGAATTAACCGTGGCCAGTCACCTCAACTTAGCCATTTTCTGCTTTTTTTAGTGTAAATGGACCTGATCACAACATTCTAATTTGATTTTAGTTACCCTAAAGGCTTGTGGATACAAAGAGCTAGAGTGCTGGTTCTGACCCGGTCATACCCTCTACTTTGTGATCTCTTGAAAACACRTGGGCATGTCTAAACAAGAAGTGCAGACAATCATGTTTGCTCTACCCTGAGACAAACCTGACTAGACATAAGCCTGCTTTAGATCAAAACCTGGGTAGCCACATTAGAGCCATCACATTTTCTTGGATTTATATTAGGGCATCTGCATTCTTGTTTCCAAAGAAGATGTGGTTTATGGCTGGCTAGGCCAGAAGATAGGCCAAACCATAACTGTCTGCATCAGTTTGTGTAGACTCACTTCTAACAGAACATATTGATGGGAGCTTTTATTCATGGTGCCACCAGTTTTACAGCCTTTGGTTTCTTCATAGCCTTGTGCTAATTTAAAATTGCTTTTATTCTTTTCAAAGGAGAAGGAACACAATAGGAAGTTCTATAGCAAATATGTAAGACTGTACACACTGCTCTAAGGACAGGCATTTATTTAACTACTATAGTGCTAGCAATTAAAATAAACTTTCAGCCCAGCTTTAAACCTGGGGGTATAATGATGATATTCAAAGTCCCCAGTAAGATGATTGAAATATCATTTAGGTTTGTAAATAATGGTCATGTGAAGTGTAAAAGAGCACTTGGGCAGTTAGATTGCCTGTATCTCAATGGAATGGCATGTAGTCAAGGGGACAGAAGCATTATCTGCTCTGGCAACTCATACTTTGTTTAATCCATTTATTTCTGAATGCAGTTATGCTAGTAGTACTCCTTACAATCTCTTATCAGAACTATAGTAAAAAGTAGACATTATTCTCTGAGGATGATCCCTCTATTGGGTCCAATAACCAGAAAGCCCTTAAAAACACTTGCACAGTAAAAAATAATTTTCAAGAACTTATGTTTTCTCAGTTCTGTAAACACTGTRCATATACCAAACTGTACCATTCTGCTGATGGTTGAGACGTTCATGTAATAGCAATTTAAAGTCCAATACCGATACTCTAATCATGAAGGAGCTAGAAAGCTTGATTAAAAAGTTGCTTCAGGATTTTTATGAGTTGATCGTATCCATGTAAGATAATCATATATCTCCCATTTCCCAGCATAGAATAATTCAGATGGGAAAATTGCTAGATGATCTACTATTCTGTCACCTGTGACATTTCTTCTTTATGTAACGGGTAATGATGTGAAGAATGACAAAGTGCAATCATTCTCAGCTCCCACACGGGAAACCATCAAATCAGCTTGGACTCTTCCAGAAGAGAGGCAGCCGACGAGGGTAATGACAAGGTCTATAAAATCATGAACGATGATATTGTAGATGCTAAAGGTTTACACTGGTTTAAGAGGTAGTTGGACAAGGTCGTGGAATAGAAATCCACTGAGGGTTATTAAATCATGGAAACCACATCCGAAGCTAAGAGTGGTCAAAAGCTGAGAAAGCTTGAGKGGGGAAATCATCTGTACTTGTTCCGTTCTTGCTTTTTGCCTAGGGATGCTGTCAGAGAGAGTGGACTGAGGTAGCCAGACCTTCGGTGTGATCACTGTCCTTATGTTTTTGTGTAACAAAACCTGTGGAAACCGCTGTCTGTTCAAGTGTACATGACTGGTATGACTCCTCTGTACAGAAAGTGATATAAAGACCCCTCTTATGTATTTGATATATCATAACTGAATGGGTATTTGAACAAATAAGTAAATAGGCAAAGCTTTTATTTTTATGCCCAAAGTTGTGATTATATTGGAACTGTTTTTCAAGAGCTGAAAGAGATATAGAAAATATTTCAGTGACTTAGTCTACTTAAATGAAAATAGGGCTGAGCTTTGCATATTTTGCTGTCTGAGAAGTTTCATATCTCTCCTTCTTCAGTCCCTGAAAAGGTTCAACCATTTGCCTATTCAGAACTGGGACAACGCAATCCAGTTATGTCCTTACCAGTTTAAATACCCTCGGAGAAGTCATTGAAGATGCTTGAATGTTCAGACGATAAACCAGTGGAAACCCCCACTCTAGAAACACTGCATGGTGACACCTACACCAGAGCAGACACAGTTGCACGGTATGAAGTGCAGGTTTGCTCCAGCTCTCACCGTGATATCACCACCTTTGGAGATGCACACCAGCGTCCCTGTGCAAATGCCTTGACAAGGGTGAGGTGACTGCATACCCCCAGGGCACTGCAGGCGTGAGGACAAGAGCTGATTTTAACCTCTGGCTCGACCATTGACCCACACAAACCCAGCTAATAAGGAATTACATTGGAGAAGTTACTTTCACCACAAACACAATAACAGATAAGACAAGATGAAAGTTAATCCCTCGCTAGGGAAGGAAGMTAATGAATTAAACCACTAGATAACACCAAGTAAATGTTGGCTCCAGGAAAATCCAATGGGTGGGCCAACTGCTTACCAATGCCAAAATTAAGTACAAATATTTAAAAACAGTATCATCTGGAAATTACAGGGATAGAGATAAAACAACAACTAAAAAGAGACAATTTGTACCAAGATAGTGACAGAGGTGGAAAAGCCTTCGTTTTATTGACTCATTTATTGTTCTCATCAGAGCTATAAAATGCAAATGTTGTGCACACATGTGTCTGCCATCTGCAGGGCCTGGCAGCCCGCGGGCTGGCTGTATGGGCAATCAAATTTTCACATTATGCATGATAAGAAAGCAATACAGTGGCAGTGGTGGCTCAGGATATGCTCTACCACGCAGGTGGTGTTTACAGATAAGCGCCTTTTTAGAATGAACACTTGAGGTCAAAATAATCCAGGGAGTTGTTTGAGCAGAGAGGCAAACAATATTAAAATAAATATGAGCTCATTGTAACCCTTACTGTTTAGRCCGTTGTGTTTATGGCAGACTTCCCAAACAGAGCAGTTTCCCTTTGTAGTCATGCAATGCACCTGCCACTTTTACAGCGCAAACCCACACCTCTGTTTTCACATTGGTAATCTATCTGCATGCCCTCGTTGTGGTTACATAGTCAAAGAAACAAGCATCCAGATTTGCCCCTTAATGTTGTTTTAATGAACTGCATCATGGAGCAGTTGATTGAAAAAGGCACCTTGTACAAGCAAAAATCAGGTCTATTTAAAAGAAGYTGAAAAAAAAATAAAGCACCGTGTCTTTGAGAAAGGGTAGCATACATTGAACAGTTCATAGCTGTTACTAGCAGAATGATAAAAAATGTTTCATATTTGACCTCGGCTTTCAGGCACAGTTATGTTCAAAGATGTGCTATTTGCTAAGATTTAAAGTAGACACTCAGCACAGAGATGAATTAGGACACACCAAGTTTGGTGAGATCAACTCTGCAATGTTATAACTCAATTTAAACATGCGAACAATCTATAGAGCTGAAACAAATCATACCAGCTAAAGAGCTGCCTAAGTGAAAGGTCTTYGACTCTGAATGTGTGATTTAATGCTGGTTTAGAAGAGTGATATGCAGTGGTCCCAGAGGCTGGTCGCAGGTCCATTAATAACAATCAGAATCTAGTCCTTCTAATACCAGATTATTTTGTGAGAGTATTTTCTTCTGTTTGGTTCTCTGCATGGCTATAATAAGCAGTAACTTGTTGTGTTACCAGTTTCAGTGCAGACAGAAAGCATTCCTGGCTCTTATAGCTTCTGAAGTGCATCCATCTTCCCAGTTAATTATTTAATTTTATTGTGGGTTTTGATGTCTTAACCAAACTCAGCCCTATAGTGCTGCTTCTCTCTACAAGCTGTGTTTACAAAGCGCTCTGAGCAAAGAAGCCTTGTAGAAAAGATTTATTTGGGAAAACTACTTCTTGTTTTCTGAATCTGACAGAAAAATGAAAAGTGAAAACCTAAATAATTTCAAGCTTTTGTCATTATTTTTAAAGAGCCAAATGCTTAGTACTAGGAGGGATTGTTACTCTGTTCACTGTAATTGAGTGCAAAGACCTGACTCAGCAAAATATAGASGTCAGTAAGGAAATAGCTTATCTGCTCAAATAACTATTAAAAATACTGTGGCAAGACCATGCTGGATATGTTAAAATACTTATTATAAAAAATAAGTGCATGGGAAAGATGTACAGTAAATGATAAGGAAGACATTTACGTCCTCTTTTTACAGAATGTGTAGCAGAATTGTGTGTAGCTGATGGTCACTTTTGGTGAACACGTTCGATTGCTCAGTATGRGGGAACCTTTACTAATTTTCTGTTTGGAGGCAGCAGAGGTAAGAAAAATGCACTGCCAGCTTTTTTAGTGATGCTAGATCCTTAAAGCTGCTTTTTAACACAGATGGTACAGAGGTGGRATAGAGGCTCATATTTCTTTCTAATAATAGCTATCACTCGCAGGGAATTACATTTCTCAGGGTAGTTATCTACTTCTCATATACAGACATTTACATATATATACACATATCTATAAAAAAAAATTATGTATATAAAAAAAAAACATTTAAGKCAGAGTGTTCAGTATCTCCTTCAGTGGGCTTCCTGGGCGTTGCGTGCTGCGCTTCAGGACAGAGCGTGTGGTGCACTGCTTCAGGGATTTATTTCAACTTGCGTGGCAATCTACTGTGAAATTATGATTTTTCAGTGCTGAGTGGCTGTTCCTGGCAGGAAATGAGTTTTATGAATGCTAACGATATACGATTGGAGCCCACCACACAGCTCTTTTCCCTCCACTGCAGAAGAAGGTTCGTCAGCTCTGTGCCAGCATTGCACGTCTCCTTCCCCGCTCCGCACCACAGGTTTTAGAGAAATCCCTAGTGCCTGTGTGGGATTAGCCTTGGGAGCAGCAATCTATGGAGCCTTCTGGGACAGAAATTGCCCCCTCCATCCCAAATACATCAGTGCAGCATGGTCTCTGCCGCTCCCAGTGGGTTTCTCTTTGCAACAGCAAGGTGAATGAAGGCATCAGGAGGGCAGGGGGGAGCAGCCAACCTGGGTTTGTGGTTCCCCTTTGTAGGAAAGCGTGATGGCAGTGAGCAATGCTGCTGGAAGCCTCCTCACGTCCCCCGGGACAGCCATCGCAGACAGACAGCCATGCGTAGGAGGGATCCTGTACTAGCACCGCACGTATGCAAGGTGCTGTGCCGCTCGCAGGRGGAGCCTGGGCTGCTAAGTCAAACCTCAGGAGAGGGGCTCAGCACCAAATAAAGTTGAGTAAAGGGAATCTAATCATCTCTGATTCCACCCCAGGCAGAAAACCTGACACAATACGCAGAGATCCCGGACCATTAAGATCCTACCTGAAAAGGGATGGGTATTGGATTCAAGTGAAAGCACCAAGGTAGCAAATTTGTCTAGCGTTCCACCCCAGAGCCTCTTATCTGCAGCCAAAGTGATGCCAACAGGCTACAAATATACACCAACTGAACAGGTGAAAAACTTGGGATTATGATARGAAGACCTTGACCTTAGATGCCAATGATGTTATATTTGGCTGGGATCAGCTATCATCTGCCATGCCCAGGCACTTATGAGTGCACCCTCAGGGGGAAAAAAAAAAAAAAAAGCAGCACTTGTGAATTGAGCCAAGAAGGAAGGAAATGTAGAGGAAAAAAAAATAAAACCCTGGCAGCATCCTTTGGGTAAAGCTGTGTTCAGTCTAATGCTATTGATTTTTCATAAATATATCATATACTTATTAACTTCATCTTACAAACTTACCTGAAAGCATTCAGTGAATCGCCAAAGCGTGGCACATCCCAGGTACCTCTGCYCAGAACATCCCTCCTCCTCACCCTGAGATGTGAGTTATCACCGTGGTGGCATCCAGCCAGYGTCCCACAGAGACACACAGCACAGCTCAGCTTGGCATGCCCAGCTGAGCACACAGATCTCCCCTAGTACTGTAAGGTGCCTGGTACACTTTCTGGCATGTCACAATTAATAATAAATAGTCCYGTAGATAAATATTATGCCTGTCCTTTTATCATGTGGAACAAAGGATGCACAGAGAGGCTAAATAACTCATTCAAGCAGTCAGGGGTCTGTGACAAAACTGATAACGGCAGCCTGCGTGCCTTGACTCCCAGGTCAGTGCATGGAGTGAAAGGACTTCTTCCCTCCCCRGTGTCAGAGCACAAGCAGCCTGCAAAAGTGCATTACCCCTTTTTTAAAAGTCCTCATGGAAACAATGTGAAGGAATTCCTCAGCAGTAAAATAAGACGGAAAACTGGACTGTTGCTGCACTAAGCCCCTCTCGGTTTACTTGATGATGAACAGTGRTGTTTTCTTCAGAGGGGAGCAGAGATACCCTTTAAAGATTCCTAGTTTTTTCCACAACATTGTTATAAGAAACACTGAATCGGTTGATTGCATTTTAGGAGCATCTGTATCTCTTTTGTGGGCAACTTTTCCTGAAATGTGTCTCACACGGGCTGCACATATCCGTGCTTTAGGTAGTGACATGAAGTGGTCTCGTCAGATCACAGGAGCCCAATTCTCTTCTCATTTAAGCCAGCAGAGCTATAAGCACCTTCAGAAAGCTAATCCTTATCCTAGAARTTATGAGACTGGCTCTGTTGCATGCATCAACAACTGGTGACAGACCCATCACTGAGACGTGGAGAAGAGGAAAGTGTCATTCCTGCTGAACGAGATGAAGAGAAGASGTTTTGTGCTTTGGAGAGAAAGTTTGAGGGAGAAGGCTGGCATCAGCTTTTCACTCCAATATTCACTCCTTTGTTCCCAGCTAGTTTGTCTTTTAGTTACTTCTGTGTAGCATCTTTTGACTTATGACTTTACACTTGCTCCTCAGCTTTCAGACCAGTGATCTAGACCAGTGATGGTGTGATTCTCTGACCCTCTGGCCTAGTTGTGACAAGTGCATGTCCCTTTAATCATCAAAACAGGATCAGTTCTGCAGTCCATCTTTGCCTTCCTGTCACCACTACGCAYGTAAAGTGAGAGGATAAATATTGCTTCACATTATACGTGTGTGTATGCTTGTGTACAGAAGACATTTCTAAGCTCTCCCACTGGTCRCCCGGGGCTCCTGCATTATGAATCCTGTCCCAAATGCAGGACGTGCTGCTGTGACAGCAAGCAGCAGGACTGATATATGGTGTGGCATTCCCTGTTAGCATATGTGGCAAAAAATAAGAGGTTTTACTTTCAGATGGTCTGATRATCACCTCATCTGCTTTTATATGCACCAACCTCACAGGTGCATCAACTTGAATTGTGATTTGTGCCTCTGAGAGCTACGGTGACAAACACAAAATTCTCATATGGCGACTAATTTTTCCCTTATTATGCATAAATCCTCTTAGACCAATAGACTCTAATAGCTGGAATTTATCTTCTTGAAAACAATAGGTTTTAATTTCTTTCTAGRCTTTTGTATGTCACTGGAGTTTTGACAAATTTAACATCTACATGACAGCAGAGTATGAAGGGTATATTTCTCTGTCAAAGTCAGRGTTAGAAGACAGCTATCACTGCGTTAAATGAGACAATTTAGGACTGCATTGCTCACATTTTTTTTTAAATATCTCTGGTTCTAACTCAAAAGATTGTGGACCATTATATAAAAAATGTATGTTTTCTTTGTCTGATACTGATTTTAATTGCAGCTAATTAGTATTAGACTGTTTACATACCCCGTCTGTCTAAGGATGAGGGATTGATKGTATCTGGTAGATGATACATATTCCAACTGTTGGAATGGTGCAGTGTTTGGAAGTTAATTAAAAAAGAAATAGAATGGAAGTAACAAAATACTTAGTTTAAAATGCTGTTAAAATGTCACAGTCATTAAATTCAAACTGAATTTATCTAAACCATAATTTTATCRTGTTCCTTTTAACCATCTGTACAAAAACCTTAGAACACAAATCCTATCCTTTTATTGTCAAATGACACTTTTTGAACCAGCCCCGACTACATAGTAGTTTAACTTTGAATTRCCATGCTTATTCGTTAAATTAGGAGTACTAAGTAAAATTTAAGCCCCATATAATTGAAAACATCAGATTACATAGCCATGAAAATGGGACTTAGAATGGAAATGGCAGCTGACGCTCAGCTGAAATAGATATGTTGGAGTAACAATTACGTACCTGATTTTTAATTCTTCAGATGATTCATTTAGGCAGGAGTTGCCAGCACTGTAATTTTGAAAAAGGTAAAGGTCAAATATCTTATTTACAAAACCACGTTCCTTGGTTATTGCACATGTAACTCAATTCAGCTTTAAGTGTAAGTAATAAACCTGAAAATATTTTAGGGCTGATTAAATTAAAGTGAATTTCATATTAAAACATGCTAAAACACACCTACAGAATAAATAACAAGCCCCTGAAGGAAATTTAAATATAGAGTAAAGTGATTAATACCCTAAGCTGATGAATAATATAGCTTTATAAAAAGCATGCTCATGAATCAGGCACCTATGCTTGCAATCAATCCATGTGGGTGGGCCTTGCAGCTGGAAAACACTTAGCTGACGTCTCCAGGTCTCTGTGTGGGTGTAAAGGTCCATACACACCCACATATGGATGYGACTGCAGAACAGGGACTAACCTTTTAGCCCTCTTTAGTTATTCACATCCTAGTTGGAAAATGCCAAAGAARGTCAAATATCATTGACCTCAGTGTTTATGAAGAGTTTCTGCCAAGTACAAGACAAATCTGTAAACAATAAACATGAATTTACTCATATTCTTAGGCACTTCATTAGCAGAGCCAAGTAGTAACTATGACTTGAAACTATTTTCTTATTTTGAACACACTTTATTTACCAAGTATTTGGTTTGTCACTTCTTTTAATTACACATTTTAGTAAGGAATATTGGGAAAGCTGGAAAGGTTAAAACAAGGATCTTGGAGGATAAACTTTTGTCCTTAAAAGTAATTCCTACTGGAAGAAAATATGACGATTGAGAGGTCAGCGGTGCTAGGGTAAGCTCAAGATAAGTCACAAGCTATTTGAAGTGATGTTTCCTTTGATCTGCCAGGCCTTTCCATACCTAAGGAAATTCAGTGGGGTGCTAAAGGCTTTGCTAATCTTCCTAATGATATGCTGAGGATGCTTAAGGTTGAGGTTAAAGAGGCCTTTCAGCGCAGCTTGACTTGTGAACTTTTGAAATACTGAACTGACCTTCCTCTCAAAGATATTTGCAAAGCATCCGTTCACATTAGCAAATGTGTGGGCAACTGTATGTATGAGCCTGGGCCAGAAAAGTCACGTTAAAAAGGGAACCTTTAGATTAGCTCTGCCGTTGGCAGTCCTGCCCAGGGCAGTGATATTGTAGGGTTCCCACAGGGCTTTATGAACAAAGTGTATTAAGAACAAGGGTGGTTTAAAAGCCTTGAGGAAAATAGAAAAACAAAGAGCTGAGTTGGTAAAAATCTTTGACAAGTATTATCAGACATGTGGGTGGGCATAGCACGAATGTTCTTGGGAAGACTCAAGTTCCTCATTCTAACATCTAATTTTTAGGTCAACCATTAACATTACCATGGCATTCACTTGAAATCACAGCCAGAGTCAGGCATRAGAGCAGAATCAACATTTAACTAAAGAGACTGAAAGTAAACATGGGAGGCATTAGTCATGAAAGTTCAAGAATCATCCAGGAAAAAAAAAAAAAACAAGAGGGAGAGACATGTAATCCATGTTGGCACCACTGAGGTCCGAGGCAGTTGATTTTGCCTGGTGTTCAGAGCTCTGCTCCTGAAGGCTGCCCTAAGGCCTGAAGAGAGCAAACAGAGCATGTCTATATCCTTCAATCCATCTGAGGTTCAGAAAGTAAGGCAGCTACCAATCTAGTACTGTAAGGTGACTAGTTAGTTAGATGTGCTCACACCGTGCCCAATACATATAAACACCGCACTCAGTCTGGCAGTCATAGCAACTTTCTTTCCAAAAAGAAGAGGTCATCATTTGCATTGCCACACAGCCAAGGACTCTGCAGCTAGCAGCCCACAGAGTATATAGCTCCCAAAGGATAACTAAGGGGCCTATAAAGTGTCATAGACCCTCCCACATACAAGGTGATGCTGTTGTCACACARGTACAGATGAGACCTGGGTCAACAGTTGCCTGGGATGTGCAGTTGTGGAATGCTTTCATGCCAGGATGGTATCAGAGACGGCCAGAGTACCGRCAGAGGGAGCACACGACAGGGTAGAACCAGGGCATGGGTTGCAATGGGAATGAGACACTGCTGGTGGCCACTGAAACCAAAGAGGCAAAATGATCCAGGGACTGGATCATCGGGACTGAGGGCTGGAGAGCAGCATCATACAGCAAGAGGGCTGGGGTCAGTTCCCCCGCAGCTGGCTGAAGCCAGAGCAAACTTTCTTCTTCACACAAGCTGGCTGGGGCAGCTCACTTACTCCCAACTTTTCTCCAAGCAGGCTTTCTTAATCAACCAATTAAAAAGCCCAATATGGGACTTGTGGCTCAAATACTTGGTCAAGAAATTGAAAAGCACCTTCCTCTGTTGGCAACACCTGCAACCTACCTGCTAGTCTATGCTGTATGGGACAGCCAACCTCCCTCCGAGGAAGATTAATATCCTTAAACACAGGCTAAAGCATAATTTTCAAATACTCTCAGTTGCCCAARGACTATTTAGTTGTTCCATGCAAAGTGAAATACTTTTAACATGAGAAATTCCCCACTTCAGAAAACCATACATTTTAGTGGTTAGGGTTAGAGCACATCTGTGGGAGGTAAGGGTTGAGTCACCTCAACCAAAGGAAAAACATATTCCCGGGGTTTTACATTACAGGTAAGTACTTTAATCAGTGGTTTATGGGCAATGACTTAAATACAAGTTTTGAAGCACTGCTTTGGAATTTAGGTGTCCTAAGTTTGTTATTGTTATTATTTATTTGGTTTTGTCTTATCTAGGGACTTAAGTCATTACATTCCTGAGGAAAGTGCCAGCATTTTCACTTGAAATGAGAGTGTGACTTTCAACTGCTTTCAATTGGCTTATTTTTATATCTGATTACACATGAAAGAAGCATTTTTTCATCAGTAAAAATGGATAAGTTTTGAGCAAATCTACCTGGGACAGACAGGCAGGGAATCCTATGAAGCCCAATATGGCTTAAGGCTGAGACAGGTACCAGCCTTCTCAATAATGTTAAGGCTCAGTTTCTGTGCAGAAGCAGGGATATAGGTGCTTTAAAAACTTCACTGGCAGAAACCAAATACCTAGAAAAATTAGAYGACTGAAAATCTTACTTGGGTTTTGAGGGTCCAGACTTTGGATATGCAAATCAGTAAATCCCTGCTGTGAATTCGGTAAACGCACCTATGTGAAATTTGACAAATCCAGATTCACCAACATTTTGAGTATGTGCTATTCATGTACTTGGGAGTTTTAGCAAAAACAGAAAAAAATATTCACCCTTCTTGTTCACTGCTTAGGGAAGCCCTTCCTAATGAGCAAGCCTTTGTCTATAGTCAGTGAAGTGACATCTCTTAAAACTGTGGTGTGAGCTGGTGAAGGGTAAGTATCCTTCCCATTTTAGGTGTCAGGGCTGGTGGTTTTACCTTTTGCAGGTATAGTCTGCTGGATAAAACAGAGGAGAGGAAGTTCAGTGAGAGCCCCAAAAGCATTAAAAAAAGACGTGAAAGATCAGTTCTTATTCGGGGCACACACTTCTTGCCTCATATTGAGCAGGTTTCTAAGGGCTAGCTCCATGTAAACAGTCACAGAGGCTAAATAGGGCAGCTAAGTCAAAAGGTGAGATCATGGAAACCACTAATCATTTATTGCCTCACCTCAGAGGCCTCTCAACTACAYGCGGCTGTCATTTTCTGGCTTTAAAGTTTCCCCTCGTTTTGAGCCCTTCTGCAAACCCAGAATTGCCTCAGCCCTGACCCTGCCAAGCAGCCTGGCACGTCGTCCACTCCACTGAGTCCCCAAAGGTACACGCTCCCCACCTCATCCCATGAGGCCTCCAGGAGGGAAGCGTTCCAAGATTACATCTAGCGCATGCTGATACGTTAGTCTGCTTGTAAAAAAGCATGGTAGATGCCACTCTCTTTCAAAAATTAATCTGAAAAAAAAAAGTCAGATTGTTATTTTAAAAAAATAGAGCATTAGAGCTCTTCTGCTTATGGTAGATGAGACTTAGACCATATCTCCTGGTTCTAAGTCATGACCAACAGCCATGCTGGAGATGATTGGTCTGGGTTGCAGTTCCTTCCCAGCCACCCTGCTGAAGCTGTATGAGTGTCAGASAGTGCTCATCTTTCTGTGTGTTTGAAGGGAGAGGAAGGCAGAGACCTGCATATACAAAATCATGATGTTATGAGTAGATAGAAGTAGTAATTTGAGTTCTTTAATGCCTAACACTAAAGGTCTAACATCAAGGAGACTTAGGTGCATCAATAACTTGGAGGATCATAATCCATCAGAGTGAAYCCATACCCCACAGACACAAGCTGGTTGGAAGATCAGAAAATCCCTTTTAACTTCTGAGTCCCAGCCAGCCAGCGCTTCTCTTTGTAACACTGGGAAGGCCCCAAGAAGCTCTTTTCCAAGCTCTAGCACTACATTGCTGCTAAATGCTACTGCRAGATCTTTAACGGTGCTCAATATCTAGCAGCTCACTTTGTCTTGGGAGTGAAGTATCTATAAAAAAAGGATCCCGAGCATTTCAGTTYATCTATTTTGTGCACTGAACTGACAACATGTTGAAAAATGAAACAAGACCTGCCACAGGTACGTTTTACATTTGTAAAATCTTAAAATGAAAGCTTATTTACACTTGAACTTCCTGGTCATTATTCTCTGAGGCATCTTTTGTGGACCACATCGTTTCAAACTAAGAAATGCCACCCATTTCTTATCTACTTAAAACAAAAGCAATTCTCAGAAGTACATCTTTCTGCTGTGTATGTCAAAAACTAAGCCAGGAATATGGTCATAATTGAGGGTCCACAGGCAGACCTATAACATTGCCCTGCAAATTCTCTTAACTCTAGATTGCTGTTTTCCTCATGGCAGTTTCTAGTACCAAGTGTCTGACAGTCAGCGTCATCACTTTTGCTGGCTCCCACTTCCTCTGATGAGCATGTGGAGGTCCATATTGTCCATACGCCTGTTTCTCAGAGACAGGAGTTCACCACCACCCAGAAATGTTTGGAAATGTTTATTTGTGTGGATATGTATGAACACGGAGATAAGTGTGTGGGTGCATGTTTATATATTTAACTACGCAGAAGTAAACTTTCTGGATGGAAGCTGATAAGGGTCAGATGAAAGTAAGCACTGAAATGATTGCTAAAATAATAAAAAGTCCTTTTTATGTCCTCACAAAACAGTGCCTCACTGACACTGTTAAATGTCCATGTTAAAACATGTAACTAGGGCATGGATATATAGAGAATTATACTAGATACCCTAACTATTGGATAAAACAAAGAACATGAATTGGGCCAAATCTTGATGCTATTTGCATGAAGAAAAACGTTTAGTTGARTTTAAAAAGGCGCAGGTTTCATCCAGAAAAAAAAACAACAAAGAAAGATGCAGAGTGGAACAACACACAGGTTATGTGCATTATCATAACATAACGTGTAAGGCGTAACAACCATGGCCTATGCATGCAGAAAATTGAASAAAGCAGAAAAATTCAGAGTTTTATAATTATGAGGGTATGTGGTTATGTGGTGTGATGGGAGGATGGAGTGCCAGGAGGCTGCCAGCATCTAACACCAGCTGAGGATCTGAATCACCCTGGGCCAGTCACGAGCTCTTTGTGTTTCATGGAAACCAAAATGAGCCAGGCAGAACCTCGCTGGAAACCAACACTGCGTCTAAGAAATGTTTTCCAAGTCAGGTCATGAACATAACGATTCCTCTGGAAAGTACCTAACAGTGCATTTACTATGAAGACACACTTTCAAAAACCTCCAAAGAGAGAGAATTTCTGCAAAAGTAATCCAATGATGCTGTGAGCAGTTTGAGGGCAGCCCCCCGAAAACTCTCTATTCCCAGTAATCTAAAGCTTCCAAATTCCCATAAGACTGATCCCTTATTGATGCTCAAAATAAAGTGGCCATTTTCTGAGCTTCTCTGCATTTTATTTAGCCCTGAACTGCAGTGGAGGCCAGGAGAGGAAAGAAAATCCTGTGGGTGAACATTTAGTTCTATGAAAGTCAATGGCCAATCTTGGATCAAGTTCTGTGAGGCAAGATTTCTTCCTGTACTTTTAAATATATAAAAATACATTGCATGGATGAAATTATAAATTACTTCACTGAGTTCTGGAAATAATAATAGCAATCTGATGTAAGTTTGAGAACAATCAAATTTGAATTATTCATAGCTTCAAGCAATATCGATCTTCCGCATTAACAGTTGGCCTCTCATCATGTGCTGTTGCTTAATTCTTTGTGTATTTATGGTAGCTGCATCGGCTGTTTTTAAGTGCTGTGTGTTTTTAGTCTCATAAGTAGTATAGACTTACAGTTTATTTACACTGGGAAGTTTTGGGGAGTATGTAAATCTAAGCTGCGTAATGTGGAACAACTGTTGTGCAACCATTGTGTTGAGTACACACTTAATTTGTGCGTAAGCTTCTTCCATCTGAAATCCTCTGCCTATGCATTTAGGGATTTTTCTTGCTGTAGAGTATACAATATCTGCCAAATCTGCTTGAATTCTCAGTCTTTGGGGTCACATAAAAAAAAACTCCCATCTCTCTATTCCATCCATCTGTTTTTTTGCAAGTCAGGGCTGTTTTGTAGCACTGGGTCAGTAAGGTGGAGAAAACGGTTGAGCGCTGTGAGCCAAACAGCTGCTGCACAAAAAGTGCTGCAGAGCCGGGCTGGGAAGCAGCGGTGGACTCCAAAGGTAACCCTTCTCGTAGGAAGGCCACCAGTGGAGCACAGATGGGGAGACCTCTACCTGAGGCCAAAGGATGCACTTCCCAAGGATAAAGAGGAGCCGGCGTTATGTGTAGGGTCGATGCAGTAAACACAACAAAGGGGCTGTAGCTAAAAAGGCAAAYGGCACTTCCCAAAGGAGCAGATAGAAAAAGAAGTAAATGTGAAAAAGCCCTTGAAAGGATGAAAGACAYTAATGGAAAGTGACGGAAAAGGGGAGGTCATATGCACGTGGTAGCTGACAGGTGAAAGCTGATTTCCTTTTGGGTTTGTGTTTAGTAACAGATGTGGCAGGAAGTTCCAGTAGAATAAAAAAATCACAGAAACCACACCAGGAGTGTTGAGAGGTGTGGGCAGGACGGTGCCTGTCACAGAAACAAAGGCAATATTTGTATGCTTTGAAAGGGCAACCGTCGACATACATGACAAGAAATGTAAAACGATTCTTTGATTTGAGCCACAGACAACTTGACAGGTTTCAAAGCRTACGAGACCGGATCAGACCCTTTTTGATATAAGGGATCTCCTAAGTGAAAGCAAATCTAGTTCGTGGCATCTTAGCCAAGGCGTGCTGCAGGCAGAGGGGAGCCAAGGGGGTCCTTCCACCCCAGCCRGCGGCTGCAGAGGCAGGTCCGGGCTTCTCCAGTCCCAGCTGAACCAACTGGCTGCATGCTAGTACTGCAYGAGGATGGCTTACAGCAGCAATGGCAATACTGAATATCACCAGCCAAAATAAATAAAGCAACTAAAACACAACCCGCTCTGAAACAGGGGGAGATGAAGGGAGATTAAGAGGAGCATGGTCAGCCTCCGGGCTCCTTTCCTCACCCAAAACCCCTTTACCTGAAAGGAGGATGGCCAAAGGCAAGTACAAAATTGAACTGGGAGTGCTGGTGGCTGAAAGCCAGTTGCATGGCCTGATTCTTGGGCTACGCCATGATCAGTCTTGTACACTGCAGCGCTGCTTTAAAAATCAGTTGTAAAAACAGTRGAAGTGTAAGCAGTGTCTAGCATTAGGGGAAACAGCAAGCCGGTTTTAATTGCCTAGGGAGACATACAGTTATAATTAAACATTGTAAGGGACTCTGGCTGGGTGTTTCTCACCAGTGTTACATGTCTGCAGTCTCCAGCTGAAGGGCTTACAATCATCTAGTTTATATTTCTTCTTGTCAGACATAAGCCTGAGTGTGTGCCCTAGAATCATATGCCAGAGAGGGACRGGCATAAATACAGAGATGGAAATTTCCCAAACACATTTGTCATAAGGTCAAATAAGTGGAGGGAAGCTTGATCCAGTTAATAATTAATAGCAGATTTTTAAAGTAGGAAAACTCATCTTGTTTGTTATAATTCATTGTTACAAAATGTGATTATGTTCTGCTGAATTTATGAGGGAAATCCTCAAAGCTCTGCTTATTTTTTGGTGCCAGATGACTCGATTTTGTTATCCTTAGCAATAATTTGTGAAATAATGAAGAATTTGGTATGATTTATACAAAAGAGTTTATGTCTTCGTTGTAAATAAACACTGTTCAGTTTGTGCCATTAAGTCYTGAAAGCTGAACCAAGAAATATGTGTTTTAAGATGCAGTTTAAAAGCTAGTGAAGATCAAAAATGATAAATAGCATGACAATCTTTCTGGAAAGGATGTAAGTCGTCATGCTTCCAGGACATAAGATAACCTCTAATTAATGGGGGCTAGTAAGAATTTTTTCCTGTCAGCAAGTTACTTCATAATTGCCTTCTGTAAGGCTTCCTGTACTTTTCTCTGAAGCAGCTGGTATGCTTCTGCAGGAACAGTACGATAAAATCAATAAAGCCCCAATCCAGTCCTACGTCTCTGTGAATGTCTTTTTTATGGGAAATTTTCACCCACCCAAGACCGAGGTTAGRCATGCTTTCTTTGCAAGATAAAAACTGCTAAATCCCAAGGCAGAAGAAATKACTTGCTTTCTTTAGTGATGTCTTCACCTGTGACAGCAAAAACAAAACCCAAATCCTTCGACTCATGTGTTGGCATGCAGGAAGGAAGGTAAAATCACTTTTTGAGTGACTTTGTCTTGAAAAGCAGTTATTTGTCTTGTTAGTACAGACACAAAATACATGTGTACGGTATCCTTCTAATGGGGTGAACTAAATAGCTTATGTCTTGTGAGGGTGTCTGGGTGAAAGAAATCTAACCCCAACCATCATCTGAGCTTTGGAGCTGTGTTTAGTAGACCTTCCCCTTTGCCCTTGCCCTCAACTCTGTTGCTTATCATTTTCCCCTAACATTTCCACTTGTCTTCATCAAAACTACTTTTGGACTAAAATCTCATTTTTGCTACATAATAGGTAGACCTCCAAAATAACCTAGTGATTGCAGTCACAGAGTTCAAAGACAAATGGAGAAAATCGCCCTCTGGAAGTGCCTTTGCCCTTTTAGCTGTTACACAAAGAAGCTAAGGGATTGGCATAGGCTTAGGTTGGCTTAGCTTAACTTTAATCTAATTGAATGTTGGTACAATGAATCACATCTTATGTATCTAATGTCTCATTGGAAAGGAGATTTTTTGATCTCTAGCTAATAATGTATTCTAAGATAATAACATATGTCCACGTTTTAAAATACAGAAAGTCTGGGAAAGGGAACATTTCTATTGAGCAGTAAAACTGTGGATCTACACACCTTGTTTTGGAAGATGGTCCCTCCTGTAGTTCAGGGTCTGAGCCACCGGACATGAATGAGCTTTTATTGGCCCTCTAGGCAATTCAGCAGTGGGACACTTTACTGAGGTGTATCTGCAATTCCCTTCCTCCCCTCCTTCTTCCACCAATGTCAAAGCATGAATTATATTGTCTTTTTTTTTTTCTTGTTTGGACATGCACCAGGAAAAATGAATCTATTCATGCTTCACATCCCCTRTGACTTCTGGAGTTTGCACTGATCATCAGTTATTAGCTGTGAATAAAGCCTTCAAACTTTATTCTAACCATTACAGCACTTATTATATTTTCCTTAAGCAAAATGCTCCTAAACTATAATTACCCATAAGATAATATGTTGGCAGTTACACAAGAAATTGTATTACAAGATTCTAACAGGGGGCTGAGCTCACCCTACTGTCCCAGTCAATCCAATCTGTTGAGAGGAAAAAACGCAGTTAACACTSGAAAACCAGCTATGTATTCCCCCCAGCCCCAATATCTGCAGGAAACTCATTTCATATTCAGTATGCACTGTTCAGTTTACAGTGTTGCTCTCAATTCTCCGCTGATGTAAACAGATGTTGATCTGCTGAATATTGACTTCCATCAGTTCTGTCTTTGGCTCACAATACAGAGTTCTCATCCCTTTGTATTTAATGAGAGGTGCACCGCTAACTACGACCGAAAAGAAAAACAACTCTACTGCATTTTAATTTTTTTTTTAAACAAAATGCAAGGAATTTTGGAGGATAGTTCTAGTAAAAAAGASACTATTGCCTATGCCCTTATGAATGTTCACTGTTCCATTTGTGCRCATGAAATACGCCTAGTTCAGGGCTGTATCACAGCTTGCCAGAAATAAACRTGTGTTGGAGAGAAGATGATGTCTCAGCTTTGTAGTGTGCACCACTGTATTAATTTCCTGTGTCTGGTAGTCAACAATGCTGACACTTAACGGGAAAAAGTGATCCCTGGTGTAACTCCAGTGACCCCTGTGGAATTACCCCATGACAACTCTCATCTACTGAGTAGCAAGAGATAAATTAAACAGGACTGGAAATTTGGACCAAGTTCAGACTTTAGAATATATGGAGGACTGGGGCTAGAGCAGACGTTTTCTTATCATCCTCTGTAAATCCACACTCCCTTCCTGTACACGATCAGGTAGTTTCTTATAATACAAAATACATGAGCAGCATAAAACCTCTTATTCCTGCTTATGTGAATATGAATTTATGTGRCACAAGCCATTGCTCTTTGAATTGAATTTTGTTATTTGCCTCTAGAATCTGGTGGTTTGGCTACATGACATTGACTTCCAGCTACAACAATTTACTCCCTAATTACTTTAACAGACAACATTTCAAGCAATTAAGAGAATTAATAATGTATTTTCATGCTGTTAAAAAATACATCTGTGAAGAGCTTTAAAAAAATGCAGTGTAAGATTCTAAAATTCACTTTGCTTCTCCTTAGATATTAGCTGGGAAAATTATCAGAAAGTTCCATTAAATGTTTTAAGCTCCCCTACCTACACATATAAGCCAGCTACCAGAATGGCAAATGCATTTAAATTGAAGACTACCTGCTTCCTTCCACAAAACAGTATTGTGGGATTTTTTTTCTGTTAAATAATCCACTTTTGTTCCACTGCTTGGATGAAAAAAATATATATCTATTCCGTGCACAATCCTGTTGGATTCCACGTGCCTGATGATGCTGCAGTAGCACCGGAGGATTTGTGTTTAGCCATGCTTTCACTCAGCTCTGCAGAGCACATCCCCTGGTTCCTTTGGGTAGAATTCAGAACTAAAATTGCGTATGCTGAGAGGTTCCTTGGAATGAATACACACTTTGCATATGCATAGAACAGGGGTGGAAAAGGGCGCGGTTATGTGGAAGTAGATGCAATTACATGGGAATGAGGCACACTAAAGCACTGAAGCTGTAAGCCAGGATCAGTAATTCGTGTACAGCATACAATTCTGATGTAAGAGGTGCTTCAATTTAAGAGCAAATTTAAAAGTTTGAGGAGAGTGCCTTAAAATTACTAATCCTCATGATTATGAGGAGAACTTTAATTCAGGAGGTGGTTACTGGTTTTCTCACATTCTTGCATATTGAGAACGTGAARGCATTACAATTTTCTGTCTATGTGCGCTTTTTAATAAGACCCAGTTCTGGATTCCAAACATCAATGTTTGCTCTCGTTTTACAAAGTCTTTTTCTCTGCTTGTGGCTTAAAGAGTTCTTGTTACTTCCTAATTTTCATGGATTATATAAGAGGAATTAAAAAGAGCAGTGCTGAACTCAGGCCTAGGATCTCACAGATCTTGCCTGGATCCATTTAAAGCAAATATTTGCGTTCTATGGGATTCTGAAAATGTGTACATTTTACTTCTAACTACAGAGTAGGTGCAACGTTGAAACCAGTTTTACACAGGCGCAACTCCTTCAGGTTTGATGGAGTTTCTACAGATTCATTGTCAGAGGAAGTGGATAAATACACTGCAGCTTGAAAATATAGAATCATAGAATCGTAGAATGGTCTGGGTTGGAAGGGACCTTAAAGATAATCTAGTTCCAACCCCCCTACCATGGGCAGGGACACCTTCCACTAGACCAGGTTGCTCAAAGCCCCGTCCMACCTGGCCTTGAACACTTCCAGGGATGGGGCATCCACAACTTCCCTGGGCAACCTGTTCCAGTGCCTCACCACCTTCATAGTGAAGAATTTCTTCCTTAAATCTAATCTAAACCTACCCTCTTTCAGTTTAAAGTCGTTACCCCTTGTCCTATCACTACATGCCCTTGTGAAAAGTCCATCTCCAGCTTTCTTGTAGGCTACAAAAGGAATTCACAGAGAGCAAGTCTGCTCTCCTTATTGAAAGTGGAGCATAGAAATTAATTTAAAATATATTTATAYGTATATACATACACAAGACAGAAAGAAAGAGAGGATCTTTTGTTGCGTAGTCAAAATTCCCTTTGCAACCATGACAGCTATTAATTAGTATTAATCCTGCAATTACAGTAGCCATCACTGTTGCTCTCACATTAGGAGTGAACTAAGGATACTATGGAGCTGTAAGGCTGGGCTTCTCTTGTTAGACCTAAAGCTCAGTACCTGGAGCTGTGAAGAGTCACATCACTTGCAGACTGAGTGAGAAAGGGGCATGGCAAGAGCTGAAATGTATGACCACAGGGTCGGCTCTCAGGGAAGGTTTAGACATAAACGGTGGGACAGTATCATAGTGAGACCAGAACCAGATTTTCAAAAGGCTTCAAACAAAATCTCTAAATACTTTGGAAAGTCTAGCCACTTGAGTGCGTAAAATCTCTCAGAAATCAGTGAGGTGCATTCATCCATGTCACTTTGTTCCATGTGAATCCCTCTTCTCCAGAGATTTTCAGAAACATTTAAAAGATTAATATCCAAATATGAAAAAATGAGAACAAACTCAGCATTGAATGGGACTAAGAGAAAAGGAAATAGCTGATTTAATTAGGTTTTAAAGGATGATTCAGACAAACATAAATCTCAATGAAAGGACAAAAATAATTACAGGTAATTAATGCCAAACTATCTAAAGCTAAGGAATTTAGTTAGCCTTGAGCACAGTACATAACACGCCCTGTTCTTCCTTCTGTAGATAACATAGTGCATCCACTAATTTAGGTCATGGAGTTTCTTTTACACTTGTAATTATTTTTAATGCTGACATTTCTTTTGCCATTAGGGAAACAGTGCTGATAGCATAACCAAGAAAATCTCTCTAAAACATAGAAGCATTTATATTTTATTATTCCTGGAGCTAAAATGGCATGAGTCAAAAACAAATGACATCAATCATTCCGCCACTRCATAGATTGGTATAAAATTAGCAAGATGCAAACAGGGCTACATTCCATATTTTTTCTAGCTCTGTCTGCAACTCAGTAGCGTTCCTCAGCCATGGGTTTATTTATGATGGTGTCAAAAGCCTAGCTCTTAAGTGGCCATTTCTTATATCAGCGTTACAGCCAAAGTGAAGCTCTGATTTCAAAAATTTAATTCTTTATGAAGATCTGTTTCATACCCATATCTTTTATTAGTTTAAAAGTTTAAAAGACATTTCTTTCTTTCCAGTGATTCCATTGAACACGCTAATACAAGTGTTGGAAAGATAAATAAAATATTTTGCCGTTGACAAGAGCTGCAGGACCACCATCTGGATGGACTGGATTGAGAGTATGGATTTTGTTAAATGACACATTTTGGTAGCTCAGAAAGAAAAGCACTGTTTCTTGGGTCATATCCTACTACATRTATTTCCATTTCTTTGGATGATGGGAGGTGAAAGCTAATGTCCATAGGTAGGCTTCCCCCTCGTCATTTAAGGGGTTTTGTAAGCTTTATTTTACAGGAAAAAAATGGTGGAGGTATGAGGTCTTAAAT
Organism: Oceanodroma leucorhoa; assembly: GCA_030449065.1. Taxonomy (NCBI): domain Eukaryota; kingdom Metazoa; phylum Chordata; class Aves; order Procellariiformes; genus Oceanodroma; species Oceanodroma leucorhoa. Next base: position 9,157,717 of record JASVER010000017.1, read on the forward strand.
TTCCATATCAGATAGCCTGMATTTATGCAGGTGGGAAGCAACAAATTGTAAGAATTTTAAAGAGCAACTGGAAAACGGTCATACCCCACCGCGTGAGTGCAAAATCTGGGACATGTTCATTATGTAAATAAACACTACAGGAGATCTTTCATGATTAGGGCTGGCGCTTTCTTATAATTTTCTTTGTCCTATTCTGTGGTATTTCTTCTCCTTCTATTAAAGCAGAATCCTTAAGGTAACACCTTTTAATTCAGCTACCTATATCCAGACATGTATCTTTAGTTATCCATTTAGTGAAGTTATGTATTTTTAGTAAAGTCAAATCTCATCTAGAGAAATGATACTAAGGAAACATCTTCTCTGTCTTCCCTRAAAAAAACCAACCCAACAATAAGCATGCCAACCCTTGGAGATATTCAACCACAGTGRAGCAAAATGAGCCCCGTTAGTGATGAAGGGTAGATCCCATTTGATTGTGAATTAACCCTAAAGGGAAGTTTGACTGGGAAAGGGACAAAGAAGTCAGTCTTAARTTTTTGAGGAGTGCTGGTTGTGGAAGTATTTGCTCCTATGTTCCTCAAAATGAATGGACAGGCTTCTGCTCCCTGCAGCAGAGAGGTTAGGTGTCACGAGAATATCCCCTTGTCCAAATGACAGGTGGCACAGACAGTGAATTGCCTAAAACCAAGAAATGGGGATATAGTTTTCCCACTTAAAAACATGCATGGTGCTCAGGTTTAGTCTGTACGGCTGGAAGGTCWCGTGGCAGTCAGGCAAGTCCCAGCCTGTTTGGCATTTACAGGTGTGCTCCACTGCTCCCCTTTATCGCACGGCCCCTTCTCCAGCCCCCGGCGTGAAATGCAGCCAGAGCTTCACTGAAGTATGAGGGACCTCGTAACACGATTTTGCATTGAGCGGTAGCTGGTCTGGAAGAACCTGTGCCCTCCACAACTGCTTCTTGCCCYGGGATGCAGCTGAAGGGTTTGCTGCCTACTGGAGACTGCAGCCCCGGGGCTTCTGCTGCCGGTGGGCAGCGGGACCGGGCAGGCGCCTCTGCACAGCCCTGCTGACCACCACCTCCTGCAGCCCTCCTCCTCGCTAACATCCGAGGCCCAGAGGTGTTCGAGCAGCCTCATTTCCCCCACTTCTGCTTGGTAGTGTGACCTGAAGGGCCTGGGGGAGCTGCTCGGGGAGAAAGTCTGTGTCCTGTCCCCGCGAGCGCAGGGGGTGCGGAGCCCTCAGCCCCCCCTGCTCACCCGGCGCGACCGATTCCCCCTGACTGCTTTACCTCTGAACCCAGCAGGGCTCCTGAGCGGGAAACAAACCAGATCCGCGAATCTCTGGGCTGCCGACCAAGAGTGGGTGATTTTGATATTTACTCCGCAGGCTGAGCAGGAGATAAAAGGCAAGCGATCCCTGCCTTTGCACAGCTCCGGGGAAGTCATTTCCATTCTGGGCTAGAGGAGGCTTTTGAAAAGCTCCGAAGGGAGTCAGGAGCATGATTGCCATCGGCCAGCACCAGAATTAACCCAGGGCACATCTGAAAGGCCACCCTAAACCGTGGTATTYGTTGTACAGGGACACAGCAGGAAAAGCCTGCTGCCTTCGGGCTGTTCATCAAATTCCCAACTCTGCAATGTGGCCAATATTCACCGTGCTGCTGGGGGAGACGGTGGATGCTTGTTCCCAATTCCCTGCGAAGGAACATTGTGTGAAGGTGTCCTAATACGTCATTCTTTCAGACCAGAAGCTACATAATTAATCATCTCCATTAAGCTGGCCACTAAATATTAAGTAATGAACTCCACCTCTCTGAAGACCAGTACTTCACAGGGTAAAATTAATGGGACTGTGAAACCAGCCATTGCCTGGCAGGAGCAGCCATTTTACAGATGTGTGTTGGGCAATTAGGAAAGCAGTTACRGATCTTTTGTATTTTGACCAAATAAAAGTCAATGCCTACTTTTAAAATTTAGTCTTCACATTAGAAAATGGAAGTTAGATAAAGATGTATCTCTTGCTTTGCTATGAATATGATTTTTTAAAGCCTGCCTGCATTAGTATTTAGGCACAAGCTCAGCAAAATACGAAACCTCAAAACATGCAAATAAATCAATCATTCCTGTGTTATATATCTCAGTAAATATGATCCAAAAATAATTTTGGGTGTAGTTTTCAGACTTGAGTATTGCATAAACTAAATAGCCTGCAGCACAATTGGAYTGACTTGAATTACAAAGTAAAATAAATACACACTGGGATGTGTTTCTTGTTCCTGTTATTTTACTTTTCCTATTACCTTTAAAAAGTTGCATTATAGGTCATAATCCTTGATAAGTGAAAATTAGAAATGTCATTTAAAAGAGTGAAGTGATTTAATTTTGTGYTGTAGATTTCTAACCTATGTCTATGGAAATGTTGTCACCTACCCCAGTTACTTTCCCCTTCTCAAATATTTAAGCAAGGATAGGACATGCCTGAGAGTTGCATGTGAAAGCTTTTTTTAAAAAGGAATTTAACCTCTGACTTTTACAAGCAGAGACTCGATTTCTAGATATGAGTTCTTTGCCTGCTTTTCAGTAAATTTTACTTTACAGTAATTTGGAAAACTGTACCCAAGTCTTTATTGTGCATGACACTTGGAGTTCTTTTTTATTGACTTATGCTGCTTCTTGCCAAAGTTAAAATGTTGGAAGCAGGGCCGCTGGCATGTGAATAAATGTATAAAGAATAAAATTATTTTGGGTGGAAATAAAAGAAATGAAACAAAATAAACTTTTCCCTTTTTATGGTCATGTTTACTTCACAGACAGTGATAACAGAACCAAACCAAGMTTGCAGTCATGGGAAGATGCATGTATTTTTGTGCATCCAACACTTTTATTAGCTATAGGAGTCTTGTGATTCAGCCACATACTCCTGGATGTGGACAGGATGAAGAGCTCTCTCTCAGCACCCTTTATTTCTCAGACCTCTTCTCTACCTTTAATTCCTCAAGTTGTTTCCTTTCCCTTCATGACCTTCAACCTCAGTTTTCTCCTTTTTATTTTCCCCTTTGCCTCTGTTCTGAGTTTGTGTTGGCTATCTGAAGGTATGAATTATTTGAGGACTTGAATTATTGTAGGATTATTTTTGTGTACGAGTACTTTTAAAGGGCAATTTTAATTTATATATATGAAAATACAAGTTCGTACTCCCTCAGTTTTATCTAAGCAGGAAAACACAAAACAACTTTTCAGGAGATTTTCTTTTACCAGCTGTCATTCTTTCCTCACATAGGTGAACGAGRGGAGTTTCAGGAAACAGGTTAGCCATTCCCCCTCCGATTTTTATGCTGCATTTGTCTGAACTCTGGGTTTCGGCACGGGCGAGAGCAATGCGGGGGCTTCTCTACCGATCATGCACTTGCTCTTTATTACCTGGAGCACTGAAGCTTTAGGTCTCTGCTCACCCTGATCTGGTCCCTGGTTTGTAATGTTTTACGTCCTCTGTCAGTGGGAAGAAGGGCACAGTAGATAATCTGATGAGATGCTTTGCAGGAAACGTGCCTTTCTTAGATGGGGACAATCCCCACGGGYAGATGGAGGTTGCACTCTGCCTCTCAGCTCCATCTGTGTGACACACGTCGTGGAAGTAAAAAATAAATATTTTAGTGATTAGCTTTTCTGCTAAAAGCAAGCTGTTTTTTCACTAGGATTTTGATGCCCGTTGTAGAGGAACACGAGTGTGYGAGCTTAAGCCTTTGTTCTCAAATTAAACCATCGACTCCCAAATAAAAAATTCCTTACATCTAAAACTTCCCTGCACTTTCTACTGCTCCCATGCATACATACCTTCAGGAGAGTTAGGCCTTGCGAGGGAGGAAGGAAGGAGGCCAGCTGAGACGAGGGAGATCTGATGACTTCCCAGCAATGCCAACAATCTCAGCCTGTGTTTGCTGAATTTTTCTTAGCATGGCCTGAGGTTTGCAAATGAACCAAACCGCAAACCCACAGTTCAGTTTGCAAGGGCCAGAGCCCAAGATTTAATATTTACAGTCACAGAAACAAATATTTTACACATTTCTACTATGCCTTTACTTGGCTTAGGGGGAAAAAAACAACCACCAGCTTTCAAGGCAAAATTCAGTCAAATCCATCAAGTCTCAACTGTGTTCATATTGAAATAAAATCAGACAATGAGTTTAACATTGTTCTGAAGCAAAATCACAAGAATCTTTAGTTCACTTATTAAGAGGCATGAATTCACCCGAAGTCCTGGTGTTACAGGGTGTAACCAGYTCAGTGGTTGCCTACTCCTGTGTCTGTGCTAGCAATACCTCAGCTAGCTGGTTTAAAGCTCACATGGGGAGCTTAGTCCAGTTTACACTGTCATGGCATGTGCTGCTTTAGAATCACACAGATGGAAAGGTTGGCTTGGTTCTCAGAGCTCAGTAGGACAACCCAACTGTGTAAGTCTTCATGGTTTTCATCACCTTAGAATATACTCAGTCTGGTAAACGTGAAAAGAAACAACATAAGCAGAAATACACAGGTTTTTTGTTTTCAAATTATTACCATCTGTGTCTTGGGAGTGTTCCCTATCTATAGAAATACTGCACATTCTTACAAATAAGTGTACCTGGACCAATTACTCAAGGTGAAGCTGCATGTCTCTGTAGTTAAGATATTTTTGGTATACAGGTTGGTAGGAAAGGAGTTCCCTCAAGTACCTCTGCGCTAAACTATCCAGTCTAGCCACATCCTGCCAGAACAAATTTTAAGAGGGTAAAATAAAGATCATTTTTGACACTGACCACCTCTCTCCCAGGAAAGTCTCACTCACTGTTCAGAATGGCATTTTCTTTGGGCCAACAATTCAGGAGCAGTCTCCATTCCCCCTCCCCTCATACACACACTTCTTGGGGGGAGCRGGAAAAGCAGAAACAGTTGCTGCGAAGCTTGAAAGCATCCTGACGGCGTTCATAAATTTAAAATGATGTTATGCCCTTCCCAGGTTGTGCAAGGAAAGACGCTAGTCAACCTGTCAAATAGTTCTKCTCAGCAAGGCAGGGCCCATTCATCTGAGCAAAGAGCGGGTACAGAAACCTGAATGTGGAGCTAATAAAACCTATGGCTCAGTGGTGGCCACAGAACGTCGAGAACAGGGTCAGAAGTGGATACAGGAACATCTGAGAGCAGAAAAAAGCACCTTACACTGTASTAATTAGACTGCTTGGTTCATGGCTTCTGAAGTTAAGTACTTGTGATCAGCAGAAAAAAATACAATTTTGTTTCCTGAATAAAAAATAAGAGGTTTAGGAGGAGTCATATTCTTTAGCTGAGCACTTACTATTAACATGGAGCTGCTCCTTGCTTATTGAGAACCAGACCCAGCAATCTGGAAGTGCTATTGAAGCAGAACTGCTTGGGCACTGAAGAGAAGGCACCAGGGCATTGCATGCCCTCGTCTCTCTGCAGGACCTTTTATGGACACGGCTGATGCACTGAGACTAGCTGACTGTTCCCTCAGGTCAGGGATGAAGATAACAGCGTGCTATCTGACATAAACACTGGGGAGAAAGTCTATCCAAATGCATACAAAGATAAGTTTTCTTGTCCTTTTGTAGCAGTTGAGGGTAAGAATGAATGTCATATCTTTTATCAGGAAATATTAGCATATGTCATTTCAGCTTTCTGTGCTGCATAGGGTAAGAAAAATAATAAGGCAGTGAGATAGGACAAAAACGCAGTGAGAAAAGAAGAAATCCAATGGGATGAAATCTAATGGGACTACTGCCCAACAGAAGTCTTTTCAATGCTGTTATGTGGGATTTCATGCTTCAGCGTGTGCTACTGTCTGCACTGGCTTCTGCGATGCTATATTATGCGGTGATCGTGAGCGTTCATCCGGGAGTAAATCCTTGACTAGCGAGGTCTAAAAAGTAATACAAAAGTTTATTCAATAATGAATAACACTGCAAGGTCTAAACCTAAAGGTTTAGAAATCAGAACTCCTCTGTCAGTCGTTTTGGTGAAACTAAAAATAACACCTCACAAAGAGCTATTTTGTTTTTCCTTTTTTTTTCCAAAATGAAAACATTCAGTTTAAAATTAACTTGTTTTGACTGAGCAATACAGAGGCAAAACATGAAAACAAAACAGTCAGCATTTGGCACTCGTGATTCTAGCCGAAACTCCTGTAAATATTGCCTGAGCTTATGGGCTCATTCTTCCTGGATTTGGGACGCAAGCTCAAAGAGGTTTGTCTTCCCGATCTCTGAGCGAGCTCCCACAGCAGTGGTGGCTGGTGGAAAAACAAACTGGACGTACTGTACACAGGCACCTGGCCAACAGTACCTGGAAAATGAAAATAATATTTTAAAGGGGAAATACACGCAATCCATGTGCACAGTACTAATTCATTCTGCAAGCACCACCATTGGAGATTAGATGGTAAAATGTGTGTAGGAGAGAGTGGAGGAAAATGGTGTTTGCTTTTAAGTACATAGTTTGCAATTTACTGAAGAATATTGTCCACCACCACCACCAGTCTTAGTCAGAAGAAAACTCCTTTAGTGAGTCATGAAGTTCATGGTGTATCTGATGCTATTTTTGACTGTTGGTACTGTGCTGGCCTCCTGGCAGGTTCAGGTTCAATTAGGCCACATTTAACTCTGTGTGGATCATATTGATCTTCCACACAGCAGGATAGGAGGACCTAGGTGATGGTTCCAAGGGGAGTTGCAGCGAATAGGAAGGTGTTCATGCTAAACTGAGTGGAGTTATGGTGATATTGGGTCATTTGCTCTTCAGAAGATGAAGGCTATGTCCTTGCTTCCTAAGCGTTTACTGGCTCACTCTGCAAAAGCTTGAGACAAAGAAAATGGGGCAGAGGAAATAAGGTCTGATGCCTTTTGCATAACCATTATGGACCCGAGTGAAAGCCTCCTAAAGACAGTGAGAGGAGATACCTCCGTGGATTTTAGAGCAGGGTCCATGTGTCTGTACCTTGTTTATGTTGCTGAAGCCTGCTGTTCTGCTGGATCACCATGGAGATAGGCGGGTCTCCTCGGCAAACTACTTTTGTTTTATGGGCAGCAGTTAAATGGTGTCGGGTAACTAGAGGCATGTCTATACAAACCTTACATCCCACACCAGGATCTTTCCTGTGAGTATGCACAATCCTCCTGCTGCTGGTAAGCACCATGGAGAAAAAAAAAACCCTAACAATTTGCGCCTTCCTCAATGGTGCATTCTGATTTTTCTCTTTACCCAAATTACTCCTTTACCTTCCTTCCTTCCTTCCTTCCTTCCTTTCTTTCTTCCTTCCTTCCTTCCTTCCTTCCCTCCTTCCCTTCTTTCCCTTCCTTCCCTTCCTTTCTTCATTTCCTTCCTGCTTGCTTTTTCTTTCTTTCTTTTTCTCTCCTCCGTCCTTACCTCCCTCTCTGCCTCTTTTTCTTTCCTCCCTATAGATCAGATTTGATTCCCTGAGTCTTTAAGGGGTGGAGACTGGTTAATGCCACCTTGCTGCAGTAATATCAGAGCAGTAATATCACTATTTAAGTACAGTGAAGAGCTTCACTCTGCAAGGTCCATAGTGCCATAAGATATGATTAACATTAATAGGATTAAGGAAGATCTGTGTCTTTCAAGATTGGAATTCATGCCCTCACAACTGTAGCCTTAGGATTTTGATAGAAAAATGGAAGACTGAAAGTATAATGAGTTATGTGAAGATTCTTTTGTTCAAGTCAGTGACATCTAATAGCCCAAGAAAGAATGAAAACTACATTATAATGAGAAATCATTTATCATATAAGACAGAGGGAAATAGGAAATAAACCTTCTTTAAGTAAAAGAACCATGGAAATTTAAAAAAAATTAAAGGTATGTGATTACCTGGGAGAAAAACAGGCTGTATTTGCTTGCTTGTTTGCTTGGATGTTATGATTTTTAAAATGAGGGCTAATTGCATCATTTTACATTTTAACATGGATAAGTTCTCCATGTCTCAAGCAAATAGTTGGAATCCTGCACAGTCAATTCCTGTAACACAACTGAAATGGAAGGGTGCATTCTTACGGAGACGTAGTTGTGGGTAGTGTTCTTTTGCTGAAGGAGTGATAGAAAGTAAACTGAATATGCAATGAATAAATGAAAGTGAAGAAAGGTCTTTTGTTCTTTTGACTAATCTTTCCCTTAAATCTTTTTTTTCTAAGCGGATGTAGCATCAGTTACAGCTCTATCTGAACAGTCTCAGATTTTTGTAGAAGAGCCAAAGAATATACAGTTTATAGAAATCTCGAGAACTGCTTCAGGTGAGATGACAGATACAGCAACAACTTCCTACCCTGAGTTCCCCTTCTGCTTGACAGCCAAACCAAGCAATGCAACATGTGAAACAAAACAAAACAAAACAAAGCAACAGATGTATGCACAGCTGCACTTTGTATTTAGGAAGATAGTATGGCAAGAAACGCTGGCTAGTCAATGCTAAAACTCCCACTGCATTAAAAGGAAACACAATTTCACTCACTACGTCAAGCGCAGTCTAAGTTTTCATATTGTAGTAACAAAAATATTTATTATCAGTTCAAAAAATCTAAAAAAAAGAGAAATCTTTCTTTAGAAAGAGTAGAGATTTATTCTAAATGCCAAATTTAGAGCTGTATTTCTTTCAGACTTCAGAATAGGTCTTGAGCTCCAGATTTCTACTTGGTCCACTTTAGCTGCCAGCCAGGTGAGCTTCAATTGTTGCCTTTCTCCTTGTGGAGATATTACAGTGACTTTCTGTCCTCTATCAAACCAGTCATTTTTCATGCTATGTGGAAATTTTCTACCTTGGAGATTTCTAGTCTCTTGTCACGTTTTGTGATGATAGGGCACTGGTTTCAAAAATTATTGGGTAGATTGATGGATGAAGAGACATATGGACATAGGACTGTAAAAACTGATTTTTAGGGAACTGGGTTAAATTTCCTTAAATAAACATTCATCCAGAGACTGGAATCCAAAGCTCGTCTCTCCCTGCTGAGTGGTTCTTTGCCTGTAGCAAATATTTTTTTTCCAGGCATGAATCTGGAATCTACAAACATCAGAGTTTATGTTGTATTCATGGCAGGGTTACTCAATTCAGGACATTCCAACGCATAAAAGAAATACCACCTCCTAATTTTAGTCTCAGCATAAAATTCTGGTGTGGGTAGCAGGTTTGAACCCCACTCAAAAAGTACCAAGACTTCTTGCAAGAAATCAAGACATGGAGCTACGAAACAGCTCTACAATGAACGGTGACTTAGATGAGAACTTTTTAAGGTTCTCTCGTTTCCATATAAACCTGCTTTTTTTGGCCCAACTGCTGCACGGCAGTTAAAGCATGTGGTTAAATAAGAGCACATGAGCAGGCCTAGTTAAGTTCCGTAGGTTGCTTGCCTGCCTCCAATGAGGAACGAGCTTTAGGAACTGGAATCTTTAAATGTAACAATAGGAATGTTTTCTTACAGGAAAAATATGCCTTTGTGTCTAAATGAAATGATGTAAGGGATTGGCGATAATAATTTGTTTTATAGAAAGAATGGCATTGTAAATAGCTATAAGGGACTTAGAAACATTGAATTTTAGCTTGTTCCCAGGTTTCTCTAATGTATCCAGGAGGCACCATTTGTCTTGTCGAGCAAAGCCTCTTTTGCATATTACAACCTTTTCCTCTAGATAACCTTAATTAGGTTCTAGCTGGGAGTTAGCCATTGAGCCACTGGGCAAGGCTGATTTGTTTAGCAGCAAGATACAGAATTTACTTGTTTTCCTGGCATAACTTCCTTCTACAGGAATGTCAGTCTCACGTAAGTAAACAACAGATGATGCTTTCAGAACGTTTCAGGTTTTTCTTCTTTGATTTCGGATCAGTTTTGTGATATAAAAGTTGCTAGTTTTTTCTGAAAATTTGACTGTTTCATGGAGAGGTGCTGCACAATGCTATCATCACTAACATGAATATGTTTTTAGTGCTTTCCAAGGAGGCACAAAAAGTCACTTTTCATCTACAGTTTGCAAACTGTGTTAGGTGAACGTTTCAGTAGTGGGAGCAGCCTACCACTGCGATGATCCAGTGACTGAAAATGCTTCGAAGTCTTCAATCCAGTTAAGATGCCAGCCTAGAAGACATATTTAATCCAAGCTTAAGCGAGCAGGCTTTGTGGAGGGATACGTGCCTATTTTATGGAACGGGTTAAACAAGGCAATCTAGGCAGCAGACAGTCTCCTGGGAGAACTTGGGTATAAAAGACCTCTTGTCTCACTGTCATTTTATCTGCCTGCTGGCTTAATTTCTCTCTGGCTAGTATAAAAGACCACCCACCATGTGGCACATGGCCACTATTTTTGTGGAAGTTATGATAATATCGATGTATTGTGGCTCTGTCACTGGCTTCGCAGCAGGAGTGGAGAACTGTCTTACTCTCATAGAGCTTGATCCAAAGCCTACTAAAGATGATGGGAATAGCTTTGTTGTCTTCACCAGGTTTTGGAGCAAGCTGTTAAGAAAAATATGGGATGATAGTGAAGAACAAGCTTACAGAACCCTTGACTTGCAGCACAGATAGGTTGAAGGTTTTTGCTAAACCGAATAGCAATTTCAATTTAATCTCCACTAGCAAAATAGGAAAAATTAAATGGTTGCCATATGGTGAAAATATGTTAAGCTTCAAAGAAGTAGAAATAATTAAATACAACTATGAAAAGCTTTTTTAGGTTTGAATAGTGTGCCAGTTTCAATATTATAAAACATACATATATAATCCTATTAAAGCTCATTTGAAAAAAAAAAAAAGGAACCCTCTGAATAATGCAAACTCTTAGGTCACGTTTTTCACCTGTATATTTATTTTCATTTTAGTCAAGACTGCTATAATCAGAAAACTTGGTATGATTCTGTGTAGCCTTCAATGCACATCAGCTATTTCAATTTCTTCTACATGTAATGTCAACATGAACCAACCTTTGAAGATGAAGGAATGAGAAGTGAAAAACAAATAAACATACTCAGAAAGAGTCAGTTACTCTATAATCAAAAGGAATATTAAAACCAAAGCTGTACCCAGGACCTCATAAAGAAAATATCCTCGTCTGGAAGCTCATCCCTCTGCTTCGCTAAGTAGGACTTGACAGAAGTGATGGACTCAGGTGGTTTTCTCACCAGGTTTCAGGAGCAGCAGTTTCTGAAAGCATGAGCTATGTTTGCACTACCTCCTGGTACTTGTCTGGCCCTGAAGGTGGCACAGACTTTCTGGGTAAAAAGAGGCAGCTTTCGGCTGTCCTTGATCCCTGCTCCTTTGCCCTGACACGGAGAACTCGTGTGTTTTTCAGCATGGCACTGGCACCGCAGCCAGCCGAGTAGCCTGGCAAGCAGAAAGTCCCAAATGCGCAAAGGTTTTGGGTGCAGGAGAGACCCCGGAGCAGCTGCTTGCAGTGTGTGCTCCTGGCTCCTGGGGCTGCCAGAGTCCCAGAGTCCAGAGTCCCAGTTCACACCGGGGTTGTGTCTAATTCTTTTACTACAGCTTTGAATCAGACTACGTCACGCTGGCGCACGCCTGCTTTACTTGCCTGTCTTTTCCACATCTACACTGTGCAGAAGACCAATTGCTGAAATCGAAGCAATAAAAAGAGAAAACCTGAGCCTCTCACTCCCTTTCCAGTTCTACCTGTCTCACAAAGAAAACTGATCATCCAGTTCAAGGAGCTTTATGAATAATTCTGGTATAAATACTGTAAATGGCTTACCAAAGTGCATTAAATACCCACGTTCCCACGCTTACAATCCCCTCCCTAAAATCTGTCTGTAATAAGGAGTAGTCAGACACGTGAATGCTCATGGAAAACCTAACCCAAAGAGCAAGGTAAATGGCTATATGGATTTCCCCACAGTTGTTCTTCCCCAGACATGAAGAGCTATCTTACAGTCCCAGATCTTTCAGCAACTGCTTGCCCAGCAGAAGAGCCGCTATCGCTTCAGGTCCTACAGAGAATGGAGGGTCACGTCTGGGGGTAGAGAGGAGCTGTAGCACTGTACAACACCTTGAATGTTTTCTTACAAGGTCCCTTTGAGTGCAGGGCCTTTTTAGACTTGCATTTGTATTTTTTCCAGCAGTAAAAATCACAAGCAAAGCATTTACCCTTTCTCCTTGATTATTCCTGTTATTTATTTTCATGGGGTGATGCACAGAGATCTCAAAGAGAACGCCATTGCCTTAGTATAGCTGACCAAGATACAAAAACATCAGTTCTGTCCCAAACAGTTTACAAGCTGATTTCTCATTTGCATTGAAAGATTCACCTTTCCTTTACATTAAGCTACAGAAATGAAAGCATGGCAATTTTCCAAACTGCTAGATAGGCTACTGTCTACGGAATTTCAAGGCCTTCCCCTTTTTGAACCTTTATCCCGTAATAAATAAGATAAATAGACTTCAAGATAAAACTGTACTTTCCTTATTTATTTCTATCAGTTCTGTCAGTAATTCCATCACTAAGGCCACGTTCCTGCCACCGCTTTTCCTCAGGTTTGGGTCTGTGTTGATTTAAGTTAAGGCATTTGCACAGAAGCACATCCTCTCTGCTGAGGCCGATGGACTTAGTCCAGCTTGTTCTAGCTGGGGGAAACCTGCCCTTTGCGTTGTACCCACAGTTTCTTCTAAAGGAGTCTCTTTGAGCACATTTGGTTCTCTTTGGATTAAAGTGACTGCAGAAGTGCAAAATGTTATCATTTGTTATTGCTGTTGAATAACAGCACTGGCAGTTAAGAAAATCCTTCAGGAAAGAGCATCTGTGCATCTCTCCCTCAGCACACACCAAACAAAGAGCTGCACTGTTTTTCCCAGCAACACAAAAAGTCAAGTTCCTAAAAGCTCAGTCAAAATTTTGGCTTTAGAAAAGGCATTTTCAAACGTGTCTCTCGAATATTCATTTGGGTGGTCTACCTCCCGCAGGATGTGCAGTGCTAGCTGGTTTGTTTATAAAAGTAAGTACAATCACAAAGCTTGTGTACACGCTGTTGTTTTGGGGTTGGTTTTTTTTTTGATGGGGAAAAATTAATTGTAACTGAAAATTTCTTTTCTTGTGAAAACGGATTGATTCATTATATAAAAATTATTATTTCTAAGTACTCAGGACATGTCCTCCAGTAAAGAAAACAGTAACTTACTTTATTGTTCTCTTTGAGTAAATACAGGGTCAATATATTCTCCTCTTTGACAATATTAGACACACACATTTACATGGTAAACTGCACCAACTTCAGCAGGAGAAATGCAAACTATTGTGGAAGAGAGCATAAGCTTATGAGACTGAATTGAGTATGGTCTTTTGCTAGTGCTGCTTACAACTAAATACCAACAGCCAAACATTGCTCTACATCAATGGCGTGGTGAGTCTTAAATATAGAAAGCTTGAGTCTGAGAGGCTTTGCAGTTTGTGTCACTACCGACAGCAAAGTAGAGGGCATTTTACACTTGCTGCTACACTAGCAGTCTAGATGGCTATAAAGATTACAAAACAGTCCACAAGCTTTACCGTTGTTTTAAAAATCTTGCATTCTATTATAATCTTACATGAATATCACTGTTTAAACTGTTTGCTGATACCTGCCTTCATGCACAACGATTTCCTTCGATCGATTTGGAGCTGAGCATTTAATCATGATGATCTTAAAGGTCTTTTCCAACCTTAATGATTCTATGATTCTATGATTCTATGATTTTGCACGAGGACTAATGCTTTTGTCTGTGTTTGGGATTCTGCATGTCATTTTAAACAGAGAGGGGAAAGACTGAATATCCACAGGTGATGGAGGTATCTAAAAGGTAAACTTACTCAGGAACTATTGGATAAACTAAAATATTAACTGGGTGTTGCAACCATACTCTTAGGTGTTTCATACCATTAGGTTTTCTTATTCAAAGAAACCTTATAAGKGTAAATTCTCCATAGGCAGTGCATAGGGTCATGTTTTCCAGAGTGGTGAAAAAAGCTACTCTTTTTTATATTGTCCTTTGTGATTAATAACATTAGGCTGTATTCACTCAGGAATACTTAATCTTCATAGGCSTAGTTGGAAAAATCCCTGAAAAAAATGTCACTAGTCTCTTGGATGGAGAAAGGCACACAGAAATGCCAGTCAGTGACCACAAATAGTGAACAACAGTTTTTCCACAAGGGTTAAAGAAGCTGTAACAAGCACTGGTTAAACCTTATGACACCCTGTTAACTAGCTCCTTCTGTGGGTGGCCAGCACAGGTCATATGAATTTTGTAAGGTCATACAACAAATAAGAATAAAAACTCGAGAGTTTCAGCTAGCCAGCTCACTCTGATTTACTCGCTAGCAAAGCAGAAAATCAGTGGAGCCTGCTTTTTGGGGAAGTTCATGAGTGTCTGCTCCAGTTTCCATTTTGCTTCAGTAGCTGTTTAGAATAAGAAAAGAACACYATGAGTTTCTAGATAAAGTATGTAAACTACTGACCGAACTATATGAAACAATCTCTCAGGGAATTAGCAGATTAGAGGAAAAAATCAGCCAAAAATTAACATTAGCAGCCAAAAATGGATGGCAGATAGTGGCAAAGACTAAATAAAGCTAAGCAGGAAGAGGGAAACGTGCTGACATTCTGGACTACTACTATTATTTCCCACAGACTCCACTATTGGTGGGAAACTCCTGCATTTGCTTATAAATGCACTCTCCAGTAACCCAAATAATACAGACAGTAAACACTGAAATCCATTGTTTCTATGAGGATAAAAATATCTAAGAAGAGGCCCCAAATGTGCCTGGTTTTTTTCTTCCTTTTACAAAGACCATGAATTATTTAACTTCACTTTTTTTGGGAAAAAAAAAACTTTTGAAAAATTATTCTTGAATGGTTAATTTCAGAGCTGGTCTCTAAACAAAGTCCTGATAATGCCCCAGGTTTCACATGCTACTAAGAAGAYACTCTCCATAGCTGGAGCCATTAGCTGGATCTCCAACAAGTAACAAGACCCGTAATCCTTATGCAGCTGTGCTGTGTTGAGGTAACCAAAAATTGTAAACAGATACAGATTGTATCTTGTTTTAGAATAGAAAAGACATAGAAATAAACTGGAAGCTAACTTCAACTAGGGGTTTGGAGGCTGAAATAGGACTGAGTCTCTCTTTTAATGGAGGAGGGAAAAGTGTATATTCACGCTCAAGAGCAGCTTCAATTAATGGTAAGGGACACTTGAAATATTTTCTACCAAAATATAACCTAGGACTACATTAAAAAAAAAGCCTTAAGTAGTGGGCTTGAAGCCATTCAGGAATGAGATTTGGGGATCAGAATAGAAAGTTCTATGAAAATAGCTCAGTAGTCAGCAGCTATTGAAAAAAGAAAACAGAATGTTAGGATGTTAGGAAAGGAATAGAGAACAAACCAAAGAAAGAACACCTTTATGTCAACTTATCAGYCTGTGGTGTGTGTGAATCTTAAATGCTATCTGTAGTTTTAGTGTYTCCCTGTCTCAGAAAGGATATAACAGAAGAGAAAAAGTCCTTATACGTGTAGCAAGGATAATCAAGGTAAGGCTGGATTCTGTACAGACATATCAGGATGGTTCAACCTGGAAAACAAACGGCTGAAAGGCGGTATGAGAGAGTACATCTGCAGGAGGCTGGATAGTCGCTGTTGTTCTCTGCTCATGAAGTTAAGCAAGCAGGCAGTATCAAAAGGAAATGCTTCTCCATGCAGCGTGCAGGTCTGCTGTGGAAGCCCTTGCATCAGGGTGTCAAAAGTCTTCATGAGTTAAAAAAGTGACTGCCTGAATTCAAGTAAGAAAAATCAGAGGAGGGCTTAGGAAGCCCAGAGGAACTAGATCTGATTTCTGGGAAGTCCCTCGGCATCAAATTGTTGGAAGTTAGGAAAGTACTTCTAAGAAGTACTACCACAGTGTTGCTCTACTCTTTAAGTCTTTTATTTCAGCCATAGTTGGAGACAAGGTACTGGGTTAACTGGACCCTTAACCTGCTACAGCTGTTCTTGTGTTACGTTAGATTCCCTTCAGTCCTGTAACAACCACCTCAATTGCCTGCATAAAGAAGTAACATTAAAATAATTTGACATAGCATATATTTTTAAACTGAAAATTAGCAGCTGTAAATATGGGGCACCATAAAACAGTACTCTGGGATTTACTGTCTGGTATTCTTCAYGCAGCAATGATCACAGAATTATTTGCAAAAATGTGTTGTGAGAAAAAGGCTGTAATATCCAGACATAGGAATACAGTTCAGAAAACAAGCTGCATAGATCATCAATTTCAGTCCCCTAATATTCTAAGGACTATGTCACATAATCCCTTTTATAAACTGTTCAGGCTTCATTATGGTTAAATTTATTGGCCTCCATTTTTCCTGGAAAGCTGTTCCAGAACTTCACTGCTCTGTTGATTAGAAACCTTTTAATTTCCAAGYGAAATTTAATATGACAAGTTTATACCGTTCTGGAGAAGTGTTACAGTTGCTCTCTGCACATACATCATAGAGCAAATACCAACAAGGGAAAAGAGCAATTCAAGTTAAAAACAATAATAGCACCAAAGCGTTTCTGGCCAAGCAGTTTCCTCCAATTTTAGATGCAGATCCCACTGCAACCTTTAATTCTTTGGTAATAAGCTACTACTGAGGGAACTCAATCTGTTCTGATCAGCTCTGTTTTATATCTACAAATGCGTATTAACCTCTTTCCAACTAATGAATCACTGGGCCTGTCATAACTCTAATGAACAGATTTCTTTCTGAGGGTGTTGATAATCTAAAAGTGCTCACTTGGTTTTCCTGCCTTGAATTACACTGCAACTGTAAGCACATCTCCAGAGAGTTTATCTATAGAGATTGAACCGGAGACCTCTGGATCTGAAAAGCATGAGCGTTTCCATTTGCAGCTTAAAGAGCAGCTGTGTTAGGTCAAAGGGAGAACGCGCTCACACGCTTCTGTATATGTGACCTGCTGGAGGGGCTCAGCCTGCAAATTTGTTGGCGAGGGTTGTCCCAAATCATGGCTGCTCCGCCACAGTTGTGCAACTCCTATTTTGTATCTGATTTAAGTCAACCACATTTTGTGGGACAAGGACTGTGCCTTCCTCGTACGGCACACAGCCCASTAGGGTGGTGGTCTTGACCGAAACTTTTGATCACTACAAAGATATAAATGTAAGTGGTGCTTGCAGCATATTTGCTTGGATTTAAAAACCATGCCTTTGTTGTAGGCACTACCGATGTTCCTCCAGGCATAGTAAGGAGAGATGGGTGGCTCAGTGCTCCCCCACGCAGAGGGCAGTGCAGAACAGGCATCCGTCAGCCACTTTCCAGAAATAACTAGGGGTAAATGACTTTTAATTATAGTTCCTAAAATTTACAAAACATTTACCAGCCTATTTACCGTGTGTTATTTCAAATAAAACTCTAGCCTATACAACATTTTCAGACCAAAGGAGGAAAATAGTTACAGTTTTCTCACCATGAGGTTCAACAACACATTGTTTTTAATTCCTTTTCTAGTAATGATTAATTTTGGAGGTAATACACATTTCAGTACCACTTTGGCACAGAATTACTGGGCAGGAGAATAGCAACCTACAGAAAGTAAGAAAACACGGTTGTTATCAGAGTCCTACCTCACAGCAATTACATTTGTTCCCTCACCTGCTTTCAAATCTCATTTTCTGCCATTTGTACTTCATTTGTGTCCCACAGCTCTATCAGCCCTCCAAACCCATTCTTCTTTGGTTGACTCTCTTGCAGATGGAGGCCAGACTCAATCCTACAGGACGTTCAAGCWGGCTATGAAAGATTCCCCTAAAGACAGGCTTTTTGGATGGTGGTGCACTGAAATAACATCACCTAAGTCATCCCTCTCCCGGTTATCAGTGCATGGAAAGAGGGTKATCAGGGCCGATGACAAATCTCTCCCTCCTCCTCAGCTGTGTTGAAAACTGTTGGGTCGCCGCTGAAGCTGTGGCACATCATTTCTGGGGTGTCACAGGGAAGGTGACCAGGTATCCTGCACATTTCATCYGTCTGACAGATCACAAACCCCTTTTGTGTAGGGGGTTCTTCCCTCTTATTGGTGTGTAAAAGCAGCGCATCGTTTTACAGCCTCACCCAACAGAGGAAGCTACCAGCCTCCTTGTTTCCTATTTTGAGCCAAAAAGAAATGGTACCTACAGTAATGGTAGTTGCAGAAGACTTTMCACCACCTTGCAGAGAGAGATTTTCTAGGCTCAGACCCTGATCCTGAGCGAAGTAGATTATGGCAGTGTCTTTCATTAGCTAAGCTAAGCGAATAAGAATAGGCAAGTGCTACCAATTATATTTCAACACAAAGCAGTACCCACTTAAGCATAAGCTAAAGGCCACAACTCCATTGTTAACAGGGGTGTTCTCACGGAAAAGCTTTGAACACACTGGGAACATTAAAGAGAAGATGTCTCGCATGTGCAATTACTCAACACATCTTTAAAACTGCAAACACTTGTTCACATGTGGTGAAAATTAGAGCTGTGAGCACTTGGGGAAAAAAAATCCCACCTGGCAGGCACACTCTTTTTTACTTTAGAGTTTTATAGGAGCTCTCAGAGCTTGTTGGTCCAGTGAGAGCTGAACCAAAGTCAATGGARGAAACTGTGAGAGAAGAAAAAGAAAATGCAGAGAAATGTGCTATTTTTGTCCTAAGCTCAACAAGTTTTTGACTCTCCCAGTCTGGTCCCGCCTCATAAAAAAAGAGGAGAAAAAAAAAAAAAGAAAAATGTGCATCTCTAGGTCTAAATATAAATATGGACAGCTCCTTGGCCTCTTTCTCTACTGGCCTGAAATGGCGAGGAGTTTGCAAGCTTTTCCACCCTGTCCTACAGGTGGGTTTGCTCAGCAGCATTCAGCAGGTCTGAGCTGCTCTAGGAAAAATGGAGCAGGATCCAATTATTCTCTGAGAACTCACTTCTTCTGTGTCATGTAAGGAATAAACAAATAAGGTTGTGAACTCCAGTAGTCACACAGAGCTTATATCCACCTCAGACAAGCACAATAGTTAGTGGGTACCAAGCAGCACCTATAGCTGACATTCAGAATATTATTTCCACCGGMCAAAAAACTTAACAAATTAACCAAGGAGCTTAGATAAGATTGCAGCCTTATGAAAGATCCTCTAGACCATCTTTAAATACACCAAGGACCAGAGTAATCTAGCAATCTGCTAGGACACTATGCCATGTCTAATATTTATTGCCGTAACTTTTCTGAATTTCATCACAGTGTTCCCCACTATATGCCTCCTGCCACCATTTCAGAGAATATTTATTTCCTTGTTTGGTATCACATGTTAATATTCAATATTCTGTATGTTCCTAATACTATCTTGTCTCTCTATGCTTTGATTTAAGAGTAACATAAGGACACCAAACAGCATGGAAAAAACAAATGGGCGTTTGGCTGTTGCAATCGCCCGTTTCCCGAGTCAGCTCTAGAAACTTGGGCTCAGRTGTCCTAGCAGACACCTAAAAGAACACACCTAGAGCAGGAAACCATCTTTATTCCATCAAAGGGAGGCATCTTCATTTCACTGAYTATTTGAACTGGAAAATATTTTGGGATTGGAGGCAGAGTTATTTAAATAGTCATGAAAATGAAGACTTCAATTTTCCTGTAGCAAAATAAAAAGTAAAACTGTCCATGATGAAATCAKACATTTGGTCCCTTTTTCTAGGTGTTGTTCAATATTTCTAGTGCTAGCAGTCAGATGTTTTCTGTAAAAAGGCGTTAGTCAGGTAGAGACACCAAGCTCTCAGTTTTGGCAGATAATTCCACATTAGAGATGCACAGATTAGAGCGTGAACTTTTTCCCCACATCTCTTCCATATAAATACTCTGACAAATTCATTAGTGCATCCCGTTCAGCTGGATTTACTACCACATACAAAATGACACTTTAAGAAGCCTCTTAAGCTTTTTGAAAACTTTGTAAGGAAGTAAAAAGCTATATGGAGCTTAGCTGAGATGAAGACAGGCATTTTGAGCCAAAAAGCATGGAAAGTGTTGACAGTTTAAAGAAAGAAGGAAGTTGGAGAACAGATGAGATTTGACTAATATTTTTTTGGTCCATCCAGAGGCTTGTTACAATTACCCCTTAAATTTTCCGTAGGGACTCATTACAGCCTAGATAGTAATATCTGTCTACCATTGGTCTTCTTTTCTCTCCTCTAATGACAAAATGCTGATAGCCAGACGTCATTCTAAACACATTTACTTGTAATATAATAAAGTTGGAACAGCGTCTGTGGGAGATAGAGGTAATTTGATGGGTTGCGTTAGCCAGAGAAACTAAAAGTACTGTTTCTGTTTAATATTTCCAGTCTGGAGTGGCATGGGCAATAACCRCAGTGATAGGAAAGCTCTTGCACCTACCATGAAACTACACGACTTATATATTGGGACTAATTAAGTGACAAAAAAGTTAAGTTCTGTACTGTTACTTCTCCACAGTCTGCCACTATTCAAATACATGGTATAGCACACTTMGCTTTATAAGAGGCGGATAGTGAGGCTTGTTTGCAAGGCAACACGACACAAATGCTTGTCCCATGTGAAAGTGCACTTGTAGTAGTAAAAGAAGGCTATCCCAGGTTCTTGGGAAATAGAAAGCCCCAACTATAAGCTTTTTTATGTGAGGCGCTGGCATAGAAAGAAGAGCTTTAAGCATTGATTCTTTACCGTGGAAATTTCAAAAGTGATGACATACAGAAGGAGTCGTGTTACTTCCCCTGAGACTTGTTTGTAATGCCAATTTAGCAAATGATGTGGCAATTACATTGAGTTTGGTCACATACAAAACGTGTTCTTGAATGTGGGTATATTGCTAACATCTGTTGTTARCATTAAGAAAAATTTGCATTGCTGAAAACTAAATCTTGGTTAAAACTGAACACTTACAGTCTTTAAAAATTAAATAAGAAAATCGGTGTAATTCGGAAATTCTGCAAACAGACAAGGGCCCTCTGTGTTGGTTCATTCATTAATTTTACAAGTTTTAAATGTACATAGATCACAAGACTTGATATTATGCAATGCCAGGAGAAATCCCATGCCTAACACGCAACAAGATTTTTTTACRTGTGACATTTACTCTGAAGATTGTGGCTCAGAAACTAATATCAGGCATACAGAAAGATTTTGGAATATATCTCTGCAAAACAAATTGCACCAAAAAAAAAAATTGTTCCTCTGTCCTTGTAAGAACCTTAGAAATGTATCTTTTCAAATAAAAAACAGGGAAATCTCTGCATCAGCAGTGGTCACTTTCAATTGCTTTTATTTTTCTTCTGCTTTTTCCCACGTCCCACTCTGTTCTTCTGCATCACTCCTTGCAAACAACATCTCTTTAATGGAGGCTTTTGCAACAGAYCGAATTAATTTCTGTGTAACGCATTACAGATATTCCTTGTAATTGTGACAATCAAGTTGTTGGTGGCCTAACTTGTCTTTTAGTTGTCCCTAGCTTCCAAACAAATTCTGAAAAAAAGAGGCATGGTACAGTTTACTGAACAGAACATGGGACTGGCATCCCGACTGCCACTASAGAGCGGGGTATGGCAGCAGGGTATACATGCCCTGCAGTTCCTTCCAGGGGAGGGAGATGGATATAAGAGGCGCCGGCAGTGCTGGTCGCATCGGCCACTCATCCTTCCTCTCCTTCCCAGGACGTGAGCTGCTGCACGTGCCCCGTTACGACAAGCGGGATGGGCTAAGGAAGGCTAGGCTCAGGCTTGCCACGTGGTTTTATCCTTGCCTTGGTTATGCGTATCAGGAAGACACTGTACCTCTTGGCACGCCGTAAAATTGCTGCTTCGGGATACTACACGATCCCTGGCATTCATAAACTTAAATCAGAGGATTATCCATAACTTAGTGCCAAAGAACAGAGCACTCTGGATACTTCATGTTCGTTCAGGACAATTATACCAGGAAGYGATAGCTGTTTTTCTAACACTGGCAGCAGTCTACCCAGTGGGCCAGGGAGCCCAAATCACTGTTAAAATTGCACAATTACTGTTGTGCAAACCTATGGAATAACTTTGACAAAATATTTAATMATTTAAAAATAAATGTATTGTAAAGAAGTTTTTAAATTATATTTTCACGATTTTTTAAAAATTTCTTCTCTCAAGTATTTATTCAAACCCCGCTGGAATAACTCATTACTTGGGTTGAGAATTGCTGCCAGCATTCCATCTGAGTACCCACTCTTACCGCTGTGCTGGTGTGTTTCATTCAGGCTGTTCATCCTGGGCCAGCAAAATGCCTGTTTGTCTCCCTAAACCACATCCCTGCAAAGGTACGGCTCCCAGTTTGAAATGCACACCGCTCTGAGGCTGCAAGGCAACCGCACAGGTTGTTACGGCAGAACAAAATGGAGTCTGGAGCAGGGAGAGACACACCGACGGCAGGAAAAAGACCCACTGTGCAAATTTTGTTCATGAAGTCAAAGAGAAATGAATCATTCCCAAACAGTAGACATCTAAAGGTTGGATGGAACAATTTCTAAATATTAGTCAGACCAAAAACAACACACCGCTCAAATAATGAGGATATATAAGAAACCAACAAAAGCCAGGAAATTCAAAGCTGAGGYTAAAATTCCACTCTTAATTTAGGACTGTTTTCTTTTTTAAAGAATACTGTTCAACTTGGTTGGGGCCATATAAGGTTGTTTTCTTAAGGTTTTACAAAATACACACAAGTTGAAACTTTCTGCTCTTTTTTTTTTTTTTTTATTCCTCTGCAAACAAAAAAGGAATAAACTGTTAGGGTTTTGAGCAAGTAACTCTAAGTTTCGGTCACAGATCAAATCTGCATGATGCTGGGTTGCAAAACACAGACTAAAGCCCCTGTCCCTGGAGTTTATGATCAGAATGACAAAAGGCAGCTGATGAAAGCAGGACGGGAAGAACCAGACCTAACGGTGGTGTTGCAGTAAAGATGCRTCAGCAGCACAGTTGCCTGCACGGGGGATTTAAATGCCAGCAGCAATTCTCCAGAGGGGCAGGAAGAAATGCAGGTTATAGCAGCAGACGTGTAACCTTTCTTTGAAGAARGATAAGGTCTGTCTTGCTAGTATAGACTCAGGGTTTAGTAAAAATAGGTACTATGCAATACACTGTAAACTCCAGAGGGGTACCTATGTACTGGCCATCTCCTACGCCAAGAAGGAGGAAAAAAACCTGTTGAACCATTCTCCATTCCTCTTTTTGCTCCTGGGCTGGAGTAAAGGAATTTTGTTTGTATTTACTTTACAGTCTCCAGGCTGATTTGTATTTATATAAGGCCAGACATGGGCATGTTTACTCATGTTGAGTAGTACATTAGTTTGCAAACAGTCCCAGTGAATTCAGCAGGGCTGCTYGTGAACAGCATGAATTACACCAGCAGAACCTGACTCCAGCAGGATATCTCAGAGATCTAATTAGAAAAAGTCATCTCTCTTTCCTTTTCTTTCTCCCCAGACGTAATCTTCACTTGATATGGCCGTACCGATTACAGAAGCTGGGTTTCGCTGAAGCACAAGGATGCATTACAAGATCAAACCCCTGAATGCAAGAGAACGACCGTGGGKGTCCGCGACCACGGCGGCAAGCTCTGACATCCCCTCGGCAGCCCTCTCCCCCCCGTGAAGAGYATCTCCAGCTCTCTGCTCGGAGGGGCTACAAAACCCTACTTGAAGGGATCCTTCCCTCCTGGGCACAGCCAATGCTTCGGCCTCTGCTCGCCCGGTCCCTCGGAGCTTTCTCCTGCCGCGGCCGGGTGCTGCCGCCGGCTGCGGCTGTTGGCTTTCTCCCGGCACGGAGGGCGGTGCTGGCGAGCTGTCAGCCGCCTGCCCGGGGAAAAGATGCGGGAAAAGGAGAAAAGTCTGTCATCTAGCTCTGTATTTTTGCAGCGGGACAACTAACAACACCAGGAAAGCCAYGATGAAAGCCATTAAGATAGTAAGGCTAATACATCAGATTTAGCCCTCTCTAATATTGCCTTTTTTTTTTTTTCTCCCCAAACAGAAAGCTGTTGAAGCGTAAATTTTGTTAAGAAAACAAATTTTGCATCACTGCTCCAGACCTGACATTGTTATTGGACTGAATTGACAATGACATTGAAAAAACATCAATTCTTTGATATTTTAGAAAAAGAATGGAGAGTTTGCAATTAGGTTTCATTTTTAGTTATAGAAAGGTTTCAGAATAAAAGAATATATGATGTGTCCTGAGGCTACCTGCATATTTTACTATCGAGTTACCTCTAATTTAGCCATTGAAATGCAAGAAGAGAGCTCTTGCRTATAACAACATGAAATGTCTGTCAGTCTATCATTCATTTGGCTCTGCTCCACAGAACAAGAAGTACTTTTCATTCAGGTGTGTTTATGATGAGTAAACTTGACCAGATGTTAAGTCTCCTTCGTATTATAAAGTGTTTTATGGCTCACATTATTCAGCTGGAAAAGGGCAGATCATTTATATTCCCCKGTACGTTTTTTCAGGTTCAAGCTTCCCCAGAGGAGCATGGGACTATATGAAAATATATAGAAGGAAGAAATGAACTATTGCAAATGTAACAATGTATAGCACAAAACGGAATAAATTGCTCTGATTTACAGGATGAATTCTGTAAATATTRAATGTTATGAGACTGCAGGTCCAACGGTTTATGTGTAAGAGCAAACTTCTCCCACTCCCTTGCCCACATGGGAGATCAGAGYGATAACTGAAAGTATATTCTCTTCCTTATGGAAACAGTCCTGATGATGCACACAGGTGAGACAAAACCCATTGTCTTTTCACACACACAAACACACTAATATTGCCATATTTGAAGGTTCAGTTCTCTAGATGTCATTATTAAAGAATATTAGAATACAAACCTCTAAGGGAGTAAGCTCTTTTTCCCTACAGAATAAATCATCGATAYTACAAAAGTAGTTTCGGAATTTCTAGGTAATACAAAAATTTCCTCTGTAATTTTCAGAGAAATTTTGACACCCAGGTGCTCTAAAAAYGATTGGCAGCCCTGAAATTTCATCCTTACTTCTGAGCTGGAACACCTCGTTGCTCTGGGAGGGTCGGCACAATGGAGCTCGGAGCGTGCCCGACTCCAGCCGCGCGGCGGGGAAATGCAATGCCTTTACCTCAACTCAACCCTTGCATGAGGCTCTTGCAGGGCCAGGAGTAGGTTCAACCTGGGTGGGGAGGGATGTCCCCATGCTGCACATGTGTCACCTCATGAGGTAGGAGAAAGAGTCCCCTGCTTCCTCCCTCCTGCAAGGAACTTGTGCAGAGCCAAGCTGGRGACAAAAGCCTTCGGAAGGGCAACGCCAGCAAGTGAAGGTGTTATGTTGAGGTCTTACATCTTACCTCCGTGAAACCTTAAAACCACCACTTTGTTGTGCCCACGCTGCAAGCAGCCCAAAGCTCCGTCGATGCTCGCGCAGTGCCAAGCAGAGGCAGCGTGGTTGCCTCTCCCCACGGTGTCAGCACGGGCTCACCGCCACACTAACCACAGCTATGTGACACTTGGTCATGGCAGACCATGGTCATCACAGACCATGGGTAAGGGGAGTGCACATCCGCTCACAACGTGCCATGTGAGCGTGTCCTCATGTCTGCTACTCGGTCCTACAATACACACAATGTCCCACTTCCAGTAAGTTTACCATGAGGCTGTGGGACCTGGAGACCCTCGTAGCCACACTTACTGAGAACGTCTAAGGCCTCAGTTCCATGAAACTTCAGAGATTTCTATAGTGCAAAGCAGATTTCCATCATGTGGGGGAGGGCCACGAACAAGGTATTTTTCTGTATTGCTATGAAAATTATGCTAACAATATAATATTTCAAATATTTTTCTCATTACAACTGTTGGGACTCATGACCAATTCAGATCCCTTTGTATATTAGTGCTTGAGAAATCAGCATAATTGATGGGATTATTACTTAATTATTGCTACTGGAATTTCTTCAGTACTGTGGCTGGAGAGGCATTTTCTAGCCTCCAAGTAATTTGCATTTTAGACACTTCATTGTTACAAAAAGAAGTCGAGGGTAGAAAGACTCCCTTTCAAGTTAAAGGAAAAAGCAGCCTTTTTCTTGCTTTATGTGTACAAACTACTGTAAAAATAGTCTTTAAAAGAACCTGACTGGTAGGAGGCAAATCCTTCCTCCAGGTCATTTTAGAGGTTTTTGTCTTTTCTAGCCGTTGGCCTCTTAGAAMCACAAATTGGTGTACCTCTCACCTCAGCTGGGACCAGGAGCACCCCTGGACAAGCAGGCGTTCACAACAAGATGTTGAAAAGAACTTTACCTACATCCTAACCACATGGATCAATCAATAAATAAAGAATAATGCAACACAAATAAGGCATAATGGATTATAAATTAATTTACACAGATAAAATAACTATTGAAAGAGAAATTAAATGAAGGGAATACTAATCTGTATCTTAGGCAATAATAACAGGTGTTCCATCTATTAGGGGAAAATCTTATTTAACTTACGTAAATTGCAGAAACTAAATTATTTGCAAGCATCTCTGGGTATCTACAACACAGCATGACTTTGTKGAGGTAAGACATGGAAGTTCTATTGTTCTAGTACGTATGATATCCTAAGTGCTACATCAGCTAAAATTTTTAGCATCTTTTTTTCTTATTTAGCACCTAAAAAGTTAAAGGTCACAGGACTGATCTACCCTCAAAGGCTAGAATTTTCAGATTCACTCTAGTATTTTAGCTTTTTCTATTCCTAAAATTATTTAATCATCAGTAAGGCAATAGAGCTAAACTTCTAGGGAAGAAGCCATCAGATTGCTGCAAATTGTATTCATAATGACAACTGACCTTTGGGGATATTTTATCTGGTAAATAAATAAAACCCATTCTGGTACAACAATCCAAACACTCCGAGAAAAATTTCCACCCTGGCAGTAGTASAGGTGATGATATGGAGAAAGATGAAAGAAGATTAAGTTTTAACTTGAAGTATTGCAATAGTTACCCATTCTGCAGAAACATTTTGACAATTTAATCWTATTGTTTCTTTTTCCTTTAATCTCAGAAAGGTTGACTCTCAAATTAGGGCTTTATTGCTCTCTTTTTGTCTGCTGTTGAAGAAAAGTTATGCAAATTACAGGGTCTTAAAAGCCTGGTAGATMCAAGGTTATTACTAGACAAAAAGGAAAATTAGCATCCTTAGTTGCTCTCACATAGGSATCAAGAACTTTTGAACCTGAGGAGAGTGAGAGCAAAGAATTAAGAAATGATGAGCTAATCTCTGAAAACACATCAAGGAGAGAATAWAATGCAGTTGTCTAATAATCCCATATTTCTCTGGGGTTTTTGAGATGGTTCTAAAAGGTCTTTAGCTGTTTCCTCATGCAGAGGAATCCTTTCTGGAAGGGTCTACAGGCAAGAAGCAGCAACAAATAACCCTTTGTGTTTCAGGTGCTCTAAGGTAGGCTCTGTAAATAGGTGTTTCAAATCCATCAGAAAAGTAGTAGCAAAGATCAAAGACTAAAGAAAAACAGTGTACTTTCTCATATGATTCAGACGTTTAGAGAAGCATTTAGCTTTACACTATGTCTTACGTCAACGACCATTAGTTTGAGCATCATAACATCACCAGCATTAACACTGCAGACATTCGGGAACGGCTGTCCATCACGAGCTGGTACTGCTGTTATCCACAATGTACATGGTGCCACTACCTTGTTCAGAAATGCAGTACAGTTCCCTAGGGCGTTAGATGAGAAAAATAGCACCGTTTTCCAGACCGCCACCTTTGAATCCCAAACTCAGGCCTCCTAACTTTGGTAAACATGTTGCAACATTCTTCTTATTTGTTTCTTCTGTTTATTCCAAGAGGGAGTAAATCTCTTCAAAGAAAACAAAAAATAATAAATAGCATCAAACTAGAATTTACTGGTCTTATTGCTCTTAATTTTCTACAGTTTGCATGAGGTTTTGAGATCTATGATTGCTATTAAATGTAACAAAGGTGACCTGGCAGAAGGTCCACCCGCCAATCTGCACAATGGAGCTGTAGCACTGAGAGTACATTATTATTTTCCTTTTAATATTATCATTTCATTAACTGAAAGAACRTGCTTTGAAATGATGCCAGGAATTCACATTAAATCCCTAAAATGAATAAAATGAGCGAGACAGAGATGTAGCTCTTAAGTAGTTCTGCGTAGCCTCAAGATGAAAGCATTGAAACCTTGGACCCTTTTGAGATTGCTTGCCTCCAGCCTGTATGCAAGGGATTACGGGAAAAAGTGCTTTGCTTATTCCCACTGGTCTATAAGTTGTTGGAAAGGGAGAATAACTTGTGATGTGGTTCAGCACAAATGCTTACGAGATGACTGCAGGTCATTTTTAGGTCATGGACTTGCTGAGGTAGTTTCATGTTCATTAGAAGGCTAACACAGAGATACAGATATTATAAGAATAGAGTGAAGCTCATAGATGGAATTTATTAGAGGCATTCACATAAAACCAATACCAAGGGAAGCTACTGGATCCAGCAAGTTCAGATGTTAGTAAGACTAATATGCCCTGTTAGAAATATAAAACCTGGGTGTGATTGAATGAATATCCACATAAGGTAAAAGAAAAGTAGCCACAGTGTAGATGTGAATGATTCAGAAGATGCACTAGAATACCCTGGATCAAGACACACTTTCCAGCTATTTATTGTTGGTCAGAAAGGTGGGGAACATCTGCTAGATTAAAGCCATTCTGCTCAAAGGGAGATAAACTATGCAAGCTTCATATAACTTCCTCTTGCTGTGGCTGGTATAATAGTGCTTCATGCACAGTCCATACTTTATAATGTGTTATAAGTATTGCTGTCAACACTGTATGACATAGACTTTGTCTATGCTGAGTATTGAGGGTGCTCTGCCATGTTCTCTGCATGGAGACTTGTTCTCCAATAGGTCAGAGTGGGGACTTGGCCAGATCATACTGTGGCTCACTTACAAGACACATACTGGGGCTTCCTTTTCATGGAACCCAACATATTGTGAAAAAACTGGTCTGTACCCAGATTTCCCTCTGGCACGAAGTCAGGACACATCAGGATGGTGTAGGTCTACTGATCTTAGCAGCCAGAATAATTCTTCTACTCAAGAAGAGATCAAATCTGCAGCAAACAAAATTACTTAATAAATTCCAAAATCAATCAAATTAGCAAATCAGATGATAAAACARTTTCTTAGACTGGAATGTGCACGCCAACATATAGATCCTAGTTGACTGACATTTCCACAGTGTTTGGTACTCAAGCTCCATGAAACCTGGAACCACCCAAGTTTGCACTGCTCTTTCCAAGTATCATCAGGCAAGCACAAACTAAGTCACTTTGTATTCGTTTGCAGTATAACACAGACACTATGACATCTGTCATGAATGCAAAATAGCAAAATACATCATTTACTCSTATTAAATATTTATAACTTGTACAGGGCTGATATTGTGTGAGCAAGAGTTATAATAATTTGTGATGTAAACTAACATGAATGCTAACACACATGCAGAAACCAGAATCCTTAACAGTAACACTTTTATGAATGGGTCAAAATAGAAAGGAGAAAAAAAAAGCCTGACTGATTCTCCTGAAATGTGGCTAAGACAGAACTACTGACTCTCRGGTAGCTGTTCTGGGACATCGCTGACTCACAGGAGGCACAATGAACAACACAGCCATAAGAAAGTAATGAGTGTGTGTGTAATTCAGCTGTTTTCCCAGTAGTGTCTTCTGGAAAATGTTTACAGAAAGGGAAAATAAATCTATTATTTACAGATTATGAATATATGATTTGATAAAACCATGAATTATTTAACTCGTAGTCTGGTGTAGTGATTTTTCCCTGTTTTGCATACATACTGTGGGTTGGTATCTGAGCAGGCAATACTAATGTGATTCCTATTACATATATTTTCCAAACATTCAGCAGTACTAGGACCTAAACATTTGGTCACACTTTCTAGGAAAACTAGGTCCTAAATATTTGATCATACTTTCTAGGAAAACTAGGGACAAAATGGGAGGTTGTCAGTAGCTACACTGGCTTCAGTGTTTTATTCCAACAGAACTGCAATTCAAATCTTTTCCTTTGAAGCCTACAAGAATGAAAAGCACAGCTGACACTTTTATGGGAGTTACTTTTGTGGTTGATCTACAATATTACTTCTAAAGTAACGTCATGGAAAGAGAAACTTTTAATAATTGTCTATAAGACTGAATTCTGTAAATCTATTACTGAAGTCAGGAGCAAACTTTAAATAGTTTGAACTGACTTTTGAATTACTATGATTTTGCCACCAGTTTTACCCACTGTACGTGTGCCATTCATTTGGAGTGTAAATAAAACTTATATCCTAAAGAGCCTATTTGTATTCTATTCTTTTACAGCAGACTTGTAATTTGTGTGACCATTAATTTTTAAGTGTTCATTAATGAAATACATCCTTGTCCAAAGTTAATAAATGGATTAATAGCTGGGATAATGAGAATTCTGGCAAGACAAGAAAATATCAGGAAGGAGAAAGAAGAAGGGGGAACTTGACAAGTTAATGATCCATTAAAATAAAYCCTGGGTCAGTTTAGATCCTGCATGGTTCATTACTGTATAATAAATTTAATTGATAGCCGTAAAAAAACTAGAAGGAAGCAAGAGAGCTTTTGGTTAAATTCACTGGGTAGACATTTAAGATGTTTCTTAAAGGTTTTCAGTTGTAACTTATTGTAAGAAAACTTTCTAGCATTAAAAGAATTTAAGTACACAAATGAAAGCAAAACACCAGCTTTTAAACTAGTGGCTGGCCAGGTGTGTCACATAAGCAGCCATCTATGCACGCTCAACAACCCCAGAAAAAAGAAGTAAGAAATGGGAATCAAAAGTCCCATTACGCCACTGATTATGTTTGAAACAATAGCATAATAAGACTTGATACGCAAAATAGAATTACATGTCGGGAAAATAAATGATGTTGTTTGGGATAGAGAGAAAAGGCAGGGTACTTCTCCAGAGGAGGTCTTGGCTGGAGGGTTGCTGTACGCTTTACAGACCTGCACCACAGGTTGCTGCCGAGGCAGTTAATGGGCTGAATGTGC
The DNA here is from genome assembly GCA_030449065.1 of Oceanodroma leucorhoa. NCBI lineage: Eukaryota > Metazoa > Chordata > Aves > Procellariiformes > Oceanodroma > Oceanodroma leucorhoa. Next base: position 9,188,916 of record JASVER010000017.1, read on the forward strand.
AGTTCAGGCTGGGACTTAGATTTCGTTATGCAGCTTTTCCCAGTGGGATCTCAACTGGAGAATGTGTTTATGTCTCCAAATAGTATTTGCACAGCCCAGAGATTGCTGAGTAACCACCAACAATGTCTTTCTAGAAATGACAGTAGCGCAGCTGAACCCTGCATTGCATGAGATGGGCACACAGCATCAGCCCCAGTGCCCTTGCTCACTGATGAAGTGCACTTTACGGATGCACTGAGGTGTGTACTAAATGCTGAAGCGACTTCATGCATGTCTAGCCTAACAGGAACAGAGATACAATTGCATTCAGATCTCTTGTCCTTGTATGCATTTTGAAATTCTCCTCTTTTCTCCAAAGCTCCAAGTTTTGGAAATGTTTTCCACGCCCAGGACTGAGGTAGGTCCTGAGCTGTCATCAGCAAACATCCACTATAGGTGTATTGCTGACACAGTAAAGTTTAATCAAAAATGTATTCCCAAACACTGCAAGTTAAACAACACAAAATTCAGAATTTTTTGCAGCTCCAGATTGTTCTCATGGACATTCAGTTAGCATTATTAAAGCCATACTTGGTTAAATTCCTTTTCTTTCCATGACCATGTTAAATTATTTACGTATTTACAAATCAAGATGCTTTTCCTCTGTTGCAGATGCAAGCCTTATCCAGCAACAGACTATGTAATTAGAAAAGAGCTAACCAACATGACCTTGAATATGTGCGTGTATATTTGTTTAACATAATGGTTCTGTTACACAGACCTCCAACAGGACTGAAAGACAGCTAAGGGTATGGTAATGAGGACCTATTTTTAAGTATCCACTTTTCTTTTAAGAGATGCTGCTTGGCATGAATTGTGGGACTACCTAAAAAGGCTCAGTTTGGAAGAGGGACCCGATCTACTATAACAAAGTGAGCTCTGAATAACAGGAAAGGATGGGAAAAGATTGTAAGGACTTTGTCCCCAGGGAGTCTGAGGCTGCTATGGCAAGGGACTCCGGGCAGGCAGACTGGTACAAAAGCAGTTTGTGGAAGGGTAGGATTGCAAGTCAATTCAGCAAGGAAGAGTAAGACAACAGAGAAAATAGCCTTGGTCAAAGAGAAGGGAGGAAAATCGGTGGTCAGATCTTACGCCCACGTAATTGCTTAGGAAATGATCAAGGAACTTGTGAAGCTGGGGACTAAAACTGGCCTACAGCTCCATTCATCAGCCCCATGTCCTCATGATTATTTTTTCCTTTTAGTACACGTGTGTATTACTGTGAGGTCCGCCAAGAGTGTCTGAAAGGCTCATTCAGCCCTCAGCAAGGAAACCTTGGCTCAGGGCCACGTGGCTGGTTTTGCAGGAAAGGAAAAGCATAAGCTCTCCTGGAAGGCTGCAGTAGACCTGTAGGCAGCTCAAACTGAAATTTCAGATCCAAGCCCCAAAAGCATGTCCTGAACGCAGACTGAGAACACCCCACTCCCAACTAATTTTAATGCACCTAATTAGGAGGGAAGAGGAATTAAATTCTAATTTTTACAGCTTGTGAAAAAATTTTATTTATTATACATGGGGTCAATTATGAATCACGTCTACTAGTTGACTGAGGATCAGAATGAAAATTCTCTCTCTACTCCCCAAAGCTTATCTCACCCCCGCACAAAGCATTATGTTGGAGGTGGGAGAGATCTAAGTAGAAAATGAGTGGAAGCTTAGTTCTGCCTCACAGTGTACCAGGAGGCACATCGAGCTAGCGGAAGAGCTGCTCCAGTGTTCTGCGATTACAGGATCCAAAACAAGATGAAATGAGATGAGACTTTCAACATTAGGTTATTCTTGCGATTTTGCTCAGACCTGCACCTAACACCGCAATCTCAGGTGATTATACTGAAATACCCCAAGGAAAATAGTGTATAATTTTTCAGTCTTTAAATAAAATCGCTCAGATTGATAGAATACATTCTGATCCAAACCCCATTCACATTTCAGGTTCAAAATTATATGAAATACTGGTGTTTAATAATTAACATTTATAATCAGAGTGCTTAAAAGTACTAGGTGTGATAACAAGTTTTACATTTTGATGAGGGAACAAAAATATTACTAGTGACACATAACACTCAGCAATTCAGTGTGTTCTCTCATACTGTTTCTCCTCATAAAGAAGTAGCAAAATCTATTTTTAGCATAAATATACAAATAAAATATTATTTTTATACATAGAGAGACATTTTGATATATGTATTTCAGAATTTTATACGTATATAATGGGCTTGTTTTCCTGATGGATCCAAGCACATGATCACACAACACAGCCTTTGTTATATTTTCGACAAGAGCTATTTGTATCTCGAGACACCTCACTAGGTAGCACTTTGTTTGTTACTCTTTCCCCAGTTTCTCGTGAAGCACTACATACTTTGCAACTTCTGTATAACTTCCTTACTTATATATGCACACACTATATGTTTCATAGATGTATATAAATTTGCAAGCGAATATCTATTCTATCAGTATAGATTATTGTAACACCCTTACGATCATTCTGCAATGAAGATTTAGCATTAAACTAAGCAACAAAAGTTCAGAATAAAACCCAAAGTAATGGAGAGGTTTTATACTGGTCTCAGAATTTTACTGAATGTCTAGTTTTTTTTGGTGGTGTAGGTCAGATCAGCTTTGACCCATTTTTTTTTTTCCTTTTCAATAATTTGTGTTCAGTACAGGCTGTGCTAAAATAAACCCAAAAAGTACAATTATTGCTTTAATATATTATTTCCAAAGCTGGAATTTGAGAAAAAGAAAGTGAGCCAATGAGCAAACAACTTTTTCCTGTTTTTTTTGTTCTACTACATAAGGTGCATTAACTTAACTGGCCTTAGTTAAATGCAACCTACTGCAGTTCCAACAGACTGAATCAGCCTGTTGATTTTTACCAATGGGCATTTTGCATGGTTTCTTCCCTTAGAATGGTGGGATTGGTATTCAAAAATCAAGGTAGAGGAAACACTAATTGTCATAAGAATTCTAGCAAACTCCATTACGGTAATAACTCTGTATTCAAACACTCCCTATTAAAAAAATTACCAGTTAGAAGGGTACATTTGAAAAGAAATGCAAATAGCTAAAGATGATAGGTTTAATACCACTTTCATTACCCTCCACTAATTTCTCCTGGATATGGCTAGTGTGTAATTATTCTAGCCTTTTACTCTCTCTTGCTCTTAAGATAACCCAAGCCCCTCCCCAAGCCAGAGTATCTCTACAAAGGATGATAAACAGGTGAGGAGAGGTGTGGTGATGGAGTCCTTCACCTCTCCCCCTCTCCTACGCCATCTCTGCTCAGGGGCAGGAGCTCTGGGCTGGCACGACTCAGCCACTCTGCTCCTCTGTCATGACCGTGACCATGAAAAGCGTGGGGAGACCCAGCTCTTGGTTTCTCCCTTTCCAGTCCACGCCAGCCTTGCTTTGGGGACTGCCTGCTCGGGTGGCGTCAGGGGATGCCTTCCTCGCTCTTCCCACACCTGCTATGAGAAGCACAGGTACCCAATTCAGAACTAGCTGGAAGGTTTTACATACATTTTAATGTATCCTTTGTTGCTGCCCAAATGGGATAAAGGTTTCTAACTGMTTTATTTCCCATGGGTGGTCTCATAATAAATATGTTAAAGATAGTGAAACATTCAGATACTACAGCAAGAGGAACAATAAAAGAACTTAAATTAACATTTCTATCTGTGTAACTAGAATTCACACGGAGGGTTCATACATATGAAGAAACCTGATAAAGAAGAAATTATTTATGAAAAATTCTCTTTTTTTTTCCCCAAACGAATTGTGCATTGAAAGTACAGAATGGTCGCATTGTTTTGGTACCAGGTGTGCATACAGCGTTGGCACTAGTGAAGTATTGGAAATGTCTCCAGAGTGTAAGATCACTGTTCATTATGTAGTCAAGTTCTAGCTGTGCTGCCACAGTGATTTACCAAATTCTGGGGGCCTAAGAAACAAAATCAAAAGCAAAATCAGTTTTTCCCTGAACTGAAACTTGCTTTAAACATAGTGGTGGTATAAGTATTCACAGACATCATGAGGCAATGAGAACCTAAACCAATGGGGAGATTGYAATATCATAAAAGGTTTGATCATATCTGCTGGATCTTATCCCAAAGGCTGTTTCCAGGGGATAATCTGTAACATCTCCTCAGGTTTTTGGTACAATTGTCTTTAATATGTATTGAAGTCCATTTCCAGTATGTCAAAAAAATTTGGTTGGCTCTTYGGTTCTTTGTTGAAAGAATGTCTCGTTGCTTTCCTTCTTCAACAGAATGTATTAAGCACAGGGAAATTGTGCAAGGCTACAGCGATTTTCATTTAGTTCTGGTATCAGAGGCTTAATGAACTGGTGAACACACCATTGTTCCCACTGGCCCATGGCAAGGAYCTGATCACCTGGGCAGCCTTAGCCCTGGGCTGACTACACGCTCATACATCCTACAGTACTGATCTTCTCCAAGGATGCACKGAAGGATGCAGAATGCCCTCCTTTTATAAAACACTCAGCCTGTTGTGTCCCTGGAGCAGGCAACCTAACCTGGGCCCATAAGATCCACTCTTTATGTCCCTTGACTTTACTGAAATAAGAAGGCTCATTGTATAAAATAGTGTTAAACATACATTTCTTTCCAACTACACTTCTATGAAAGATGAAAAGAAGTACTGCCAGCTCTTAGATAATTGCCCATGTTACGAGCCTTCAGCCCCTTTTTAAACAGGAATTTAGCCATTATCAAAGGTCAGCTTTCAGGCTTTCCACTGAGAAGTTTATAAAATACCTATAAAGCCAAATTTTAGTTTGTGCTAAATCTATGTTAGGCAAATTTAATAAGAAACATTTTGAACAGTCGTGTACTGCTGGGTCCCAGATGATTTTCTTATGGGACTAATGCAAAAAAATGATTGCCTCTTAAAATCCTTCCTGGGCACGTCATTCTTGCTGGTATTTAGGCCATTTATTGAGAAAAGGTTAATGYAAATCATTTATCAAATGTGGATCATGGCTATTTTCGCTGTATCACTGTTCTTTTATTAGAAAAATACCACGCCAGACTATAGATAGATGTGTAAGTCATTGCTGTATGACGTGAGGAGGAATACCTCCAAATGGAAGACTATTACATTATCATAAACAACATCAGGATGGAACTGTGAGGCCAAAGGATGCAGAATGACTATTCATTTTAATGGTATTTTGGTGCCTAAACTCCCAAGCTGGCTTTAAAAACCTGAAGCCAGAAAGCTGCAGAGAGTTCAGACTAGCACACGGCTTGTAACAGGGAGAGGTTTGAGCAGCCCGCTCTGATCCGAGCTTCTCTGAAGTCTGTTGTTCAAATTCAGTTCCAAGGTTCTTGCTCGGTCCTTATGTAGRGTTTTTTTTGCATTTAGTTACCCTTACTGTCAATATATTGCAACTTGTGCATGTTTTGCAACTCTCTGGTACATACAAGCTAACCATGTATATTGTTGTGTTGCTGTGGGTGTTGCTATGACGCAACGATAATTTAAAAATTATTTTTATTAAAACATCCACTCAGCGAAATATAACACGGATGAAAATTATTCTGAAATATGGCAATATAGGCAGTATCCAAAGGCATAAATAATAGCTGTTTCCTAGAAACTGGATAGCCCTCGCTCCACTGGAACAGCAGTATAAACATGTTAAACTGGGAATTAATGAGAGGGTATGAATCCAGACTAATACATATGACAACGATCAAAAGTAACAAGGCTCACAGGAGCACTGAAAAGGGCAGTGGGCAGAACAAAGTGCCAGAAGAGCGCCCAGCTGCGATGCCAAAGCCCCGAAAGCCCAGCAGATACAGCCACGGTTATGTGGAGAGGCGAAATAGGAAAATCCATAGAATAGATTGTGGATAGACAGTGTGCTGAGAAAGCATTTTCAACATACTTTCCATGCAAGGAGTATTAATTGAAAATATTCTACATACTTGTAGAGGTGGAGTGAACAGGTCTGGRAAACTTCCAGGACCTCTAACCATGGAGTGCCCATAAACACAGAGGTCTTTGGAGACCCTGGATGTGGCTGCTGTTCTGCTGACTGTGCCCTTCCCGCGTACCTCATTTTAAAAGTTCAGGCTGTAATTATCCCCCATCCTCTTTCCTCCAAATAGTGTAAATTCTGGCTGTATGGTTGGGAAGTAATATTATTTCACAGTTTTATATGGCATTTTACATGTCTCAGGCACTGAGAAGACATTGATTCAGGCTGACAGGACCACAGTGAAGTAGGTGGGTAATTATTACTCTTATCCCCTTGGAAAATACTGGAGAATTGAGGATACTTGCCCTCGGAGAGTATCCGAGCCAGAATGAGGACTCGGGGCTGTGGAGAACCACCTGTGTTCATCCAGGCAAACCAGCTCTTGGAGCTGGAGATGGGGGAGGAGAGGGGCTGCGGAGAGTGAGAGCTCTGCTGGAAGGGCGGAAATATTTTTCTAGATACAGCAATTTCAGGATAATTCTTCAAACTTCTGTTTTCTTTTTTCTCTCATTTATGACTCACGCAAGGCTAATTGCATGGTGATGTTCTGTTATTRTACAGTTATGGGACTGTTTAGTGTGTCTTTTTAAAAAAAAATAAATCATAAATGTGTGTTGAACCTGGAAAACCCTGTAAGCTATAAAGTTCACAAAACTACTCCTTTATGTGAGTGGGGTCTGCCCATAACTTGATGAATGTATTGCCAGATYGAAACAGAAAAAATCTTTAGTATGGCAAAAACTATGAAGGTTCATATGATTTGAATTAAATTCAGATAATAACCATACTTGGCTCAGTGGTGTTTGGAAGGAGAGTTTGAAATTCTCCTCAGAGACATTTCTTAGCTTAACTTTAAATGAGAGCTATGACTGACTAGTCCTTTCAAAGAGAAAGAAAAGAGTTCAATGTATTTAAATCCTTTACTAGAGCCTCTTGCCTCTTTCAAAGTCTATTTCCTTTTAAAATTATACTTATAGATAAAAGGGGGGATGAGAGCAAGGGAGATATACATCTGCACAAAAATGCTCATCTATCTGTGTATCACACTCTAAAAATATACACAGTATAAATAAAGATATATTACTCYGTGTGTGTCTATGGACAAGGCATTTCATTTTGTCTGTATTTACCCAACCATTTGAGCAGGCAAGTTCCTGAGCGCACACAAAGGCACTGTATTCTTGCCACTGGGCTATTTGCACTTGCCCAGATAATAAAAATCTTTAGAAATCCATAGCAAAATATTTAAATCTGATTTTAAACAGTATCACTTGTTGGTCAATTCACATGAACACATTTCATTGCAGTGGTAGCAACACTAAATGTTTTCTGTAATTAAGGTCTGGCAGCTGAGAAGAGCACAGTGGGAAGGAAGAGCCAAACCAACGTGATGCTATAAACACACTCCCACCATCCCAGCATAACTTAGAGCAGCCTCCAGGAAGCTGTAATTTATGTTGGCAACAACAATTTCAGTAAGGCCAGAGATCAGAGATGTGCCAAGTGCTTGATCAGCCCCTTCCACCACTGATAATCCCTTTTTTCTTGAAGTTTTCCACAAAAAGTCGGTCTATCCAAGGATTTTCAGGTGAGGGAAATCTTCAGCTCTCCTGTTTGACAGCCTCAAAGCTGTTTTGTGGTAGAGGCAAGTTATTAAGATTTGCTTCTAACATTACAATGCACCACTGGCACCAAATTGGTCTCAGATCACAATGCCTGTTGTAGTTACAAAGGGTTTAGTAACACTGAGAAAAACAAACTACTTACAATGGAAGACATTTTTTGTCCACAATCACACTATTTTCCTGTTTTACATGCATGGAAATGCATAGTTTCCCTCACTACGTTTCACCAGACCCTGCCAAAATAATTTACAAGCAAGTAAATTAAAACAAACCATGAATAAGAAAATAATTCCTTTAAAAACAAAGGCAATTGTGTTAGAATTTTTATGTGTGTGTGTGTGTGTGTGTGTGTGTATTTCTCACACAATACATCCAGTGTTAAATGAACAACTTGTATTGCTGGCGTTTTGAAGTGCTAAGTTAGGAACACATAACCATCCCCTCAAATTTGTGCGTATTTTGTCTCTTTTTATTTTTACTAAATAGCCCTTCCTCAACCCCCAAATGGTACAGATGTGTTTCAGCAGCTGTCCTTGCTTTCTCTGTAGTATAAGTTTAATGGATGAGCATGTGTATGAATGCCCTATCATCAACTCATTAAACAGTACCTTCCAGATTACTGAAATGTACTTAAAAAATATGATCTGCCCTTAATACCTGGGTGCAACACCGCCAAGCAATGTGTTTCCTTTCCAAAAGATGTTTTCTGATGTGTTACTAACCATTTTGTGACATTACTGATTAGATTACCTGTTAGAAAGAAACCAGTTCCATATTGGTCCTGTCAGGAGGCAGAATCTGTTCTCTTTATCCAATGAATTTGAGTTTGCTTCTCATATTCTTTCCTAAAATACCATTTTATCAGTGATTCATCTTGCATTATTCAGCCTAAGGTTGGAGGAAGGAAGGAAGAAATAAAGGACGTGCCAACGTGATGGAGGTAATAAGGGACACATGCAAGCAAAATGTGTTTGAGTTGTGCTGAAACCAAACTCACTGTGGATATGGGACTAATTCTTCCTCCAGATGCATTTGGAAGCAGCAGGACCTGTACGTGTGTGCTTGAGGGTAGGCTTTAGTCACAACGACCAGAAACCACTGAAGGGAAGTGGCAATGGGGCACAAGGGTTTGGGAATTTACAGAGCCCAGATCCAAAATTTACATCTTCAGTGAACTCCAGTAGTGATGCACTCAAATTGTCCYGCTATAACTGCCCCATGCCTTATATCAGCTATAACTGATGGTCGCACGTACCTGTGAATGACATGACCACTGTAAAACAGAGGAAAATTAGCAAACCAGCCCTTAAGGGCATCCTGGAGAGACACTGCGACAGCAGATCATCACGGCTTTCTCCAGCTGGCGCTGAATGAAATGTCTGAGTAAATTGTTTATGTCTGTATTTTAAAGTCAAAACCACCTCACAGGGATCTGCAACCCTCAGAAATAATAAAACCAGCAGCATACCGTGATAGGGTGAAAAAGGAGTAGGAAGCGGCAAAGATCTGCGAAAGAGCAGCGGTTGTAGAAGGCTGCATTTAGCAAAGAAGAAAGGATGGTGTCACCAGAGAAGTCCAAGTGTGTCGTGGGTAGAAAAAGGACTGAGGGAACGTGGAGGAAAGGGAGATTATTTCAAAGAAAAAGTGGCTTGTAAAATATAAACCTGGAACCCCACCACAGGCAGGATAAAAGGAACCTGAGGCTTGGGGAGGCACAAGGAAAGGAAGGGGTCTGGCGGYGCAGAGCTTCCCAGGGGGGAGGACAAAGCCAGCCCTGAGTGCTGCAATGGTGCTATCAGWGTCACCGCTGGGCCTTTTTCGTCTTTGAACTGTTCCTCACACATCTTCCRCGAACTCTTATACTGACTGTTTCCCAAAATACTACCAAACTGCCCTATTTCTCCTARAAGTAAAACTTTTGTCTCAGGTATTACATGCGCAGTCTGATTCAATTACAAGTTCCTTTACATGACAGATTCTTTGTGTTTTATCTATTGCTCTGAAGAGTCGCTGAAAAAAGCGCTGTGTGTATAATACCGCTACCATTCTGATAAGCTTACTTACAGCCCTAATTTTGCCTTTTGTCTSCTGAGTTTCTTCTGCCTCTTGCTAAATGTACTCCTTGGATAATTAAGCTCATATTTATAAGCCTTAATAGAGCAAGGAGCTTAATTTTAGTTCCTATAAGATTTAAGCATGTTTGATGCTCAACAGGAATAGATTCAAGCACCTGCTTCAGCCTGTTCTGCTGAACTGCAACTCCTAGTTGTGAAAGGACACAAGGGTGAAAGGGCACTTTATGGGCTGACTGGTCAGTCTTTTGTTACTCTCCAGAAAACATTATTCTTGGGAAATATCCCAGACACATGTTACCAGTTCCTGGCTGTGCATACTCTGATATTCCAGAAGAAGTGAAAATACAACTGAGTATAGATAATGGCATTCAAAATGAAGAGAAGGTAGCTTAAGTAGTGCTTATACAAAAAWCCCACTGAAATCAAAGAAACAAACAAAACCAAGGAATACACTAGCCTGCAATTTATCCTAATCTGTGAATGGGATTCTACATTTCCCAACTTCTTTGCTAAGAAAGCTATGCGAGGTGTCTCGGGTCTGCAGTGAGGAACCCTAACAGCAGTATTACCAATGAGAAGACAACAGTCTGCTTCCTTGCCGGCAATGAAAACAAAACCAATCAGACATTTTTGTGGTGGAAAAGGCTTGCCTGAGACAAACAAGGRATATGCCCCTTTACACAGCAGGTGTAGCAGGGGCTGAAACACTGCTGAGCAAACACTTCTTTCTGGGTCTAGCAATAAGGAAAAATTCACTGGCAGATTGTGCACTAAATAGAAGAAACATAACAAACTTGAACATGTGCTAATCCAAGAAAACTACTTCTATTTTCCTTGTAGGCACTAGCAATTTTTTGTTTCAAATGTTGTTATACCTCACAAATTTGAATATTAATTTTACATGATGTATATAATRGTTCCTGTTTATGGTGAGTCATACTTGTGGGTGAGTTAGGACCCTGCCTAGGACCAGAAGTAGCTTTAAATGACCTGCTATCCTGCTGTATCTGGGGCAGCTGGAAACCTACAGACCTCCTAATGAAAGTTAGAGCAGTCTTACAGCCGTCTTGAGTCCTTCCCGTATTTCTCCTTGCCTCCTAAAGTTCCCCAAAAGAATATAATAGCTCTCGAACATCAGCTTACCTCCTTTCCCCTACCCCAGTGGAGATCAGAAATAAGTGTAATATAACGGTCTTGCTTAAGCCAGGGTTGTCTCTTATGCCATAYCTCCATGGGTTATTTTGGATTTCAAGAACAGCTCTGAGCGCTGTGTGTTTCACAGAAAAGGGCCCACTGCACTGTGTAGTTAACTCAGTGGTTCTGTGTTTGAGTTCTTCAAAATGTTTCTCACCTTACAGGTTCATTATAACATACTATGTGGTTTTCACTTGTACAYTGAAGGCATAAGAGGATGGGCTTTCTTGGAAACAGGGCAGGCTGCCCTTTCCACCTTCCAGCARCAATGCCTGGCAAGGTGTTGGGGAGATCTGGAAAAGGCCCAGGAGACCCTTTCCTCAGGTGAATGAAATGTTAGCTCACCACCAAGAGCAGGAGTTGGCAGCCTCTGCAGCCACCCTCGGACTGATGCTTTGCTGGTATTAGAAGCAACATAAATCCTAATAGTTTGGCRTTCCCATTTTTACCCCATGTGATTTCCTTCTAATATTCAGAATCATACTGTCCACACAACTTTCCATGTCTGTCCTTATCTAGTATTCTTTAAACCTCTTGAACAATTTCAATCWAATCTGACAAAGGGGCGTATGTTCTCAAAATTTACGAAAATAGATGTCTAGGCTGGGGGAAGAAAAAATAATTGCATTAATGTCTCCAATGGGGAGGGGGCCACACTAAAGTGTAAAGGTATATAACTCAAGAGTGAGTTCCCTAGTGCTGATGCTTTAGGGATAATAAGTACGGCACATGGATGCGCACGCATCCAGGAGTTTCGCTGTGCAAGAAGGAGCGGCTCATCTCTGAAAATCTGCTTAGTTGCTCGGCTGGGGCACACAGTGCTGTCGGACACCTCCTGATCGGTGCTGCCTGGAGAGCCACTTTTTTTTGTTTGGTTGGTTCAATTAGGAATCTCATTCACAAGAGACAAGGACCATCCACATGCATATGAGGATACAATCCGGCAGGACTATTCATTTTTCTATTAGCTATCCAGCAGACTAGTTGTTTTAGGCAAATTTGCAGAACATCTCCCAGTTAATTTTGACAGGTTTTGTAATACGCATGACAAGAGGCCAGACCAGAGCGAAATATAAAAAGGGAAATAATGTATATTTGGTCATAACAGATGATGCTTCCATTTGAAAGAATTTTTCCTATCTGAATTAACATGACCCTGGCTTCCAAGAATAATATGCCATAATTTTGCACTGAAAAGTTAATTTTACAGAGTTAAAAGGGCAAACATATTACCTATTATTATATTTTTTCTTCTTTGTGTATTTTTACATCTCCTATAAATTAGCATAACATTTCTTTGTGTATGAAATACATCATAAGGCTGTGTTTAAAGATTTTTCCAACTATTTGTGAAATTTATCACTTAAAAATATTACAATAGGCAGAATCACACTGCTCTGATAAACAGTATTACTTGTTTAGTTTTGTCTCCAACGATGATTTGTCATTTAGCAGGGCATGTTGTGACAGGACAAGGGGGAATGGTTTTAAACTAAAGGAGGGTAGATTTAGACTAGACATAAGGAAGAAATTTTTCACACTGAGGGTGGTGAAACATTGGCACAGGTTGCCCAGAGAGGTGGTAGATGCCCCAACCCTGGGAACATTCAAGGTCAGGTTGGACGGGGCTCTGAGCAACCTGATCTACTTGAAGATGTCCCTGCCCACGGCAGGGGGGTTGGACCAGATTATCTTTAAAGGTCCCTTCCAACCCAAACTATTTTATGATTCTATGATTCTGTGATTTTGGAACATCCCATTTTTAGTTCAACAGCTATTGAAAACTTACATAACTCATCTAATAATCCTTTGAGCTCTTTTTTGGCCAACAAATGAGACTTGTTACAGAGTATTTCTGTAACTTTATATTACTGCCTAGAAGCTGAAATGACAAAAAAGTAGTTCTTTTGGTAATTTAAAAGATATAATACATATTGAGAAACAGGCTCTATTTTCTATGGTCAGGTTCTCCTCTATCTAACACAACATCTTTCAAGCAAACCTTAAAAAAATCAATTTAAAGTACTTTAATTTATACAGACCCCAATTTACCATTTTGATAARTGTATTATTAATGCTATAGATTACATCAGAAGAGATTTGGCAGTTGCTTCCTATTTAAAATCAGTATATTTTCCCTGGAATGAGAATTTTTTTTCCGCTTCCTATTTATAATCACACATATACATACAGAAGGTTCCCTTGTTTCCATAATGTGYGCAATTTCCAGTAGTACTGATGGTGCATGTGTGTGCATAATGAGGGGAAAAAGGCAAATTATGGCAGGCTTTAAAGGTTTTATTGTCTTTGATATACACACGCCACTCCTRTTGAGGTAGCTAATGGAGGCTTTGCAGGAATATCTACAGTAGAACAGACCCTGCAGCCGTTAACCTGAAATTATTCTCATTTATCATTTGAAGAAAGGAAAAAGAGACCTATTTAAAATTCTCATRGTAAAAATACTATAAAAGGTTTTACTGTGTATATGTAAGCAATCATTACCTATTTCCACCTACCACTGCTCTCRCTGAGAACATTTTAACACTTTTCTTCAGGAGCTCTTTCCAGTTGGGGGGGTGGGCACTAGAAGGTCACTCTGATCTGATTTGGGGAGCAGATCACAAATATCATCCTGGGGCTCTGGAGACAGAACTGCCTCCCCCAAGATTTTCCTGCTGYCTCTGAACCCATTTCAGGGAATTTTAGTGTCTGCATCTATCACAGACRGAGAAAAATAGAGATCAGTGATCCCCGTTGTGTCCTCGTGCAGATGAAGTTTACAGGCATATGGGCTGTGCTGGAGAAATGGGCTGAAAGTAGAACCATGGCAAAAGARGAGTGATTCCTCATCAAAGAAAGCAGATATCAGTGCTACACAGGCCTGTCAGATCCGAAACCTGAGCGGGAATATGCAAAGCTGTCTTTTCGTGATCTATTAATGTGACTGRGTATGGCACATTTAAGGAGCTGCATAGAAATACAGATATACTGATACTTCATAYCTTGCCACAGACCTCTTAAGCAATCATCACCTTTCAGGTGGTAAGTTCAAAAGCAATCCATGTTTTTCATCAGGGCCCTGGCTCCTAGTGACACAGATGGGTGAAGGGCACGGGGTATGTCAAGGCTGTTATTCTGAAGAAGCAACATGAAGGGCAGCAGGCGTCTTCCGTACTGTCTACATCAGTCATCCCCATTAAGAGCTTTAGCAAGATAAGTACTACGCGTGCAGCCTTACAGTCTAAAAACAATTCAAGTAATTAGGGAAGAAGTTTCCCAAATAACCGATTTGATTATCCTAAGATGTACTTTAATATACTTTAATAAAGCCAATATCTCCATGTGCTGCTGAAGCTTGCTGAGTTGGACAGTAGGATGGCAGACAGATCTCAGCTGCAGGCATCTGCCTGGTGGGCAATGACCAATTCATTCAGGAGGAAGAGTCCATCAGACTCATTATCTTTTCCACCTCCATCAAATGGATGTGAAGAGGATGAGCAGGGATAGAAGAACACCAGCACACGCATACAAGCCACCGCCTCTGAGATTTGCACGAGACCCTCAAAACTGATGCCTGTTTCCTGCCACTGACAACCTGTCCAATGAACCAATGAACCTGTTCCCAGGTTTGTTAGCAAAATGGGCAGGGAAGTCTTCAAACAATATGAAAACATACGCTTGTACTCCATCTCTAAAACAGAACATAAAAAGTATATTCTCTGGTACAGATGGATTTGTTTTATAAACCGACCCACCCACACCCAGAGCAAATGCAGAACCTGCATGAGAATTAATATCTTGTGTTTGTAATCAGACATTATTTTCTTCTGCATAAACCACAAACAAGTGTTAACTGGAAAGCCTTAATGAAACATAATGATTTGGTTGAGGGGAGAAGTCAGCAGGGGCCAGGCACACAGCCCCAGCACACAGGTCTAACGGTTCCCAACGCTTGTTTGGTTTTGTTCCTCTTGCTTTTATCCTCTTCTCTTCCATTTCTCCCAGCAGCCAAAAGATGTATAAAGTCAACATGCCATGCTACATCCCGAGAGGGTGAATGCGTGAAATTCCCAGGCTCTGTGCAGAGCCACCAGTGTTGACAACTCTTCCCCTTCTGCACAACTGCAGTCTGAAGCAGCTGCTGGCTGGGACTTGTGCATGGTTATAGAACTGGGTGGTCAGATAGAAAACCGCTTTTCTTGACTTGCTGTAGGTGGTGGCACAGTGCTTGAGCCTCTAAATCAAGTCACAAGAAAATATTTTTTTGTTGATGTATCTGTTTCAGAATGTCCATCCCATCAAAAAAATTTTACCACTGTTTTAAGTGAGAGTTTAAAAATTGTTTTAAAGAGAGAGATTAAAACTTGTTTTAAAACTGGAGACTCAATAATATATTTTTTTTTTAATAAACACATATTTGCAAGAGCKGATAGAGTGAAAATTAAGGACTATACTTTCTTTCGCAGGACTAAGAATAGGCAGGTTTGGGAAAATTATGTTCTATATTGCACTTAGCTTAACTGAAACTAAATGATCAACAAGGCAAGATTACGGRTAGCTAGCTTGTATTCTTTTACCCAGATATATCTCGCTTCAAGCTCTGAAGAATGTTAAAAACACATTAAGTAGAAAATTACTRGGATGGCTAATTAAGTCTTATCGGAGAGCACATCTGCAAGTATACATGCACTGGCAGCTCTTCCATCATAAGTTGCTCTTATTACAAAAAGTAGAAACCAGTCCTTGTGGGGAAAATCAGGCAGTTACTTCAAGAAGAAAATATTTATGCATTATTAAAGGACTGATTTTTCAAATACCCGACGTTAATTTAATGAAGATGGAAATCATGCTTATATTCACCCATCTGTTTGATGAAGGCTTTG
Organism: Oceanodroma leucorhoa; assembly: GCA_030449065.1. Taxonomy (NCBI): domain Eukaryota; kingdom Metazoa; phylum Chordata; class Aves; order Procellariiformes; genus Oceanodroma; species Oceanodroma leucorhoa. Next base: position 9,204,742 of record JASVER010000017.1, read on the forward strand.
CTGAATATTTCACGAAGGAGAAATTGGCTTCTTTCAACACCATTAGAGAGACTGAGACAAAAGCAGGTGCTACAGAAAATTATWTTAGTGGATTACTATCCCCCATTTTCCCCTTAGGTTCAAACAATATAGGATGAAAGAAATGCAGCTTTTAGTTCACCTCATGAAATGCCCATACCACAAAGAGGGTTCATTTGTCCTTTGAGCTGGAGGTTGAAATCCAGGTTCCYCTCTTCCCCTGCATTTCTGAATGAGCTTTAACAAATCACTTGAACTCTTCTSTCTATACCAACTAAAACCCTGGGGTTAGTGGACACCTACAGAAGCATTACAGACCGGGAAGGGTTGTGTCATATACATAACAAAAGATTCTGAGTTCTCTGTTGTTGTTGTTATTATTACTACTATTATTATTATTATCTTCCACAGCTTTTCCATAGGATTAGCTAGGAAAAGGAGCCRCCCCTGTCTTATGGGAGAGACTGCATAGATGTAACCACTGCTGTTCACGCTACGTGTCTGCAGCGTGTGTGTGTTCCCTGCAGTCAAGGCGAGGTCAGATCCTCCGTCTCACGTTCAATATGGGAACCTCACCTTTCACACAGGGGTGAGAGCCATGAGGATTAACTTGCACTCTTTCATACAGGCCATTGCTCCGAACGATACAGCCAGGATTTGCAAAACCTTTCAAGGCGTACTTAAAAGGGGAATTATCTGCATTTAGCTAGCTGGAAAGTACCAGTCACTGGAATCCCTCCAAGAATTCTTTTTACAAAGTAAAATATTTGGAAAGTACATTTGCAATCAATTTAAAGAAAGGCACATTTTATATTAAAACCCTCATACTCCGGTTAAAACACTCACTTTGACTATTATTTTCTAAAATGGAGTGTTACAAGATCCAAGCACAATATACTGTGGCTCACAGAGCAGAGTTAATAAACAGGATAAAGTTTCACCAATGCAAGTTGAGATTCTGCTTCTCTTTGATTATTCCCCTTTTCATCCTGACCCATGCTACTATGAAGTAAAAAGAGCATGCATCACAGTAAATTTTGAAGATGAAAGTTAGGGTCATAGTTATGAAAAACAGAAACTGAGACTGATTTTCCCCAAAGCAGGTCTAGATTCCTAAAAAAAAGGAGATGGTTTCCAAAGCTGCTTATCAGACTAGTATTGGAGAGCTACTGGGCACATAGCCTTTCAGAAGTTTCTGACTTTCTAGGGGGTTAATGCCTATCAAAACCTCTCAAGTCATTTAGGAAGACACATCCCACAGAAAAACTAGTGAAAAACCCCTCCCCCTAAATCATGTAATTACTTTAAAAATGTACCACTCTTTAGACTTCTTGGCCTAGATCAACTCAGTGGCAGGTTTCGGTGAAAAAGCACCGGCTAATGGCAATGCCTGACCCAAGTATCTCTTTCAGTGATGCTTCTTGTGCAGGGCTGACGGTTTCAAATTAAGTCATAACTTTACCCTTTATGACAGAAGGCAGAAACTGTTACTGCTACAGTTATAAATCCAGAAAAGTCTTTAAATATTTTTAAAAGCAAGTAAAATGAATCTGGTTGTTTATTTTAACTTTTCTTGTTTTACATATGCTGTACTGGATCTATGTGAAACATAAGAGAAGAAAATTAACCATGCCAAGCTTTGGCAGTGCTAARCCTTGTGTGTTATGTTTTTCTAAAGTTAAGTGTGCTACATTAAATGTGCTAAGTAAAGGGAAGATACAACAYTGTTATTGCAGAGGGCATTTTGATTCTTTGAAATGGGCAAAGGGTAGATGAAAATAATAAGACCTCCTTACATTACATCTCGCTTACATCTCAGAGGATCTTAATGCACTTTAAAAATCACACTTAAGAGGATGACCTCACCCAGCACTGGTACATGCTGATCCAACGGGTGCTAACACAGCCCTTGTTAACTGCAGCACTGTGTTTGTAAAGAGTGGAGTAAGAAATAACGTATCCGGTTGAAAATGCAGCGGGAATTTAGGCAAAGGCACTGGGGAATCCAGCCAGAACACAGGGACTAACTCCCAAACTCTTGCAAAAAGTGCTTGTGGGGTCTTTTAATGACCACAAGCAGTTGTAGCAGAACAGTAGTTGTGTATTGAGCACAGCCAGAAACACAGCACCATCCAGTTAGTAGTTGAGTTATGACTCAAAAACTAGTCTGTTCACGGGGTATCCACTGGCAGAAAACACTGGGTTTGGAGTCAGAGCTGCACAGCCAGCCCCCGAGCTTTTACCTTGCATACTGAGAACATTTCAGTCCACTTAATCTCCATGCACCTTCACTACTGATGTACTTGCAAGACTGCCAGCAAGACTGAAAATTAGCTCCAATGTCTGTGGCATGCTACCAGACATATTTTACATAGCATAGGATTAAGTCTTCCAGACTTAGTGGTGACTGAGGTATGTCTAGGTGAGTGGCACACCTAACAGCCAGGGTAACCTCCCTTCTGGCTTGTTTGGCTTCCAAACCTGCAGCTGAGACAGACAGTACCTGTTAGAGTCCAGTGCTTCTCGAGACAAGTCCATTCGCAGGAAAAAACTCTGCTGTTTGCCACCATCTGCACCAAGGCTTTAAAGTTAATGCATTTTTCAAAAGACCTTTCCAAAGTGAAATAGTAAAAGGTATGAAAAGTACAATTTGGCTTGGCAGCACCTGGTACCAGCTTGCTGTGCCACAAAGCCAGCAGTGTCCTGGTCCAGCATGTATGATCCCTCATATTAATACCCTGCTTTGTTCTTTTATTGGCTATACCGGCACATTCACACTGTAATCCACGCAGAGGGGTGGGAAATCATTGGTGACACACGAGAGGAGAGCCAAACGCCTTGGGTCTGCTTGTTGCTSTCTTGATGCCTGTATGTACTCTGCCAGCCTTCTCTGGAAAGATATGCTTGCTCTTGGCAAAGTCAGCAGGGCGAATATGTATAGCTCTTTCCTGGAACAAGTGCAATCAGTCCTGAGAAGACCTAGAAAAAGTAGTAGCTACTTGTCCTGCCTTTTCCAGTATATCTTGCTCAATTCCTTTTAAAAATATCCAGCATGAGCTCTTTTATCATGAGAATTGCCAGTAAGGGGTGTGGTCCCATTTAGAGGTAAGGAATAGAAATAACTCGGGTAGAGATGTGAAAGAAAAAGGAGGTTAGCTTGTAAATTCCATAGAGCTAAACAATCAAACCTGATCATGGGTTTTCTACAGAGATAAATGGAGATTTGGGGAGCAAGAAAGCTTGGTAGAAAGACTCTACATGTGGAAGACACACAGAGAGGACAGCTGTCCATTATTTTGAGGTACGTTGAGCTATGAACACTTGGAGGTCTCATGTGAGCAGATCTTGTTTTGTCCAGAGGATGAACATCTTCTTTTCATGTTGCCATGCTCTGTCAGAGAGCTTTCCCTTGGGAGACTAGGGGGAAGATGAGTCCATTTTGTGGCCTGAGCCTGCAACCCCTTCCCACTGAACACCTAAAATTTCCTGATCACTGAAGCTGGCAGTTCCAGGTAGACCATCAGCTTAGATTCCTGCAATCAAGAAATAAGGCCCCAAAAGTTTTGTCTGTATGGTAGGGCTGCTGTAAGGCTGGGGGTTCATCCCGCCTGAAGGCAGAGACCCAGATGAAAGTGTCTCTAGCATTCCCACAGCCACATCTTTCAGCAGCCGTGGCGGCGGTGCTGGGCCGTGCCCCAGGCAGCACTTACTGCCGAAGGGTGCTGAAGCCCAGCCAGGAGCAGCCAGACCTCCGTGCACAGGCAGGCAGCCCCCAGGCCAGCTGCAGAAGCCCCAGCTCACAGCAGTACGTGGCTCCCCCAGCCCAAGGCAAGCAGAAGTCAGCTTCTGGCACACGTAATGTGATCCAGACTCTACCTTGTCTAGGACAAGGAACAAGCAGAGGCAGAGCCTCAAAGAACCGAGCTGGCTTCAAGCCTGGAGAGATGAAAGTGCCTGCCAGGAACCCAGCAAATCCTGTGCTCCCAAAACATCCACCATGTTCCCCAGCCTTCGATTCCCGTAATGAGAATAAACACAGTGATGCATATTCAAACCACCTGCAGATTAGATCATGATAAAATTTACATGAACTCTGCACCATTAGTGTTACCAGGTATACGGGCAGGGTTTGAGAAGACGTGATAAAACCTTAAGTTTTGAAGAACCTGAGAGTAAACTCAGATAACTTCTGTGTTGTCAGTACTGGCAGATGCAGTAGATGATATCAGGGACTTTGTAGCAGTATTTATGATCACCTTGATTATTAAAACCAATGGAGTTGTGCTAAGGATCAGCCAGGACAGTTTTGCCCCTAAAAACAGCATAAGTGGCTTCCAGGCTAGAGGAATTGGAGGAATGAAAATCTGAGCTCAAGTTTGGTCTTTAACACTTTAAGTCTCTGTGGTGTCTCACTCACCACATTTCTCGCCCCCTCACACAATAAGGCGTGAAACTCCAGAAGTCACTGTAGTCAGACAAGATTGTAAATGAAAATAGCATATACGCATATTCTAGATGTGTATATACTCCCACACATCTACCTCTGAAACTCCATATTGATACCCAAGCTCTTCGTCAATGAAGAAGYTGTTAAGGATACCTTCTTTCTCCCTCTCTGGCATTAACAGTGTTTTTCTCAGATAACATACAGAAAAGTACACTTTGCCTTGAAAATGGCAAAGCCCCTGAGATGTCAAAGCCTCCAATCCCCCAGAATATTAGTGAGCGCTGAGGACAAACAGAACCTGCAGGACATGCTTAGCGATTAACCTAAGGGCAAAAAGCCACTGCATAACCCTGAACACAAACCTCAGCCTGTATCCAGGGACCCTGCCAGCCCAGGCTGACACATTTGCAGTGAGCTCCGGACTCAGGCTAAGTCTGAGCTGGTTCAGGGTTCACTGCAAATGTCTCACACAGCCACATAAATGACCCAATACATGCAGAACCTTGGATTCAGTTTAAAAAGTCTGCGGAGCTCCAAGAAAAGCAATTTATGCTTTGCCAACTGTGTCTTAAATGGAACTAACAATTATCGAGGTTTGAAATTATTTTATTTCCCTTAAACAAAGAATTAGTGCAGCAATGGAGATTCAAACACCTTAACAGAACAGCAGTTAAGAAATAGTCACTGKAATTTAAATCATGAGCTAATAATACCAGGTTTGTAACATGTTGCCTTTTTATAAAATCAGACTATTCAGTAGTGTCTTAATGTTTTAAGGGAAGTTTTGGATACATTTCATCTTCCTTTCACAAATGCCCCCAATCATCACAAATGTACWACTGTTTACTTTTTAATGTTTTTTGTTTTTTTTGTCAAACTGTCAAAACAATTACCTCATTGGCAGCCACGTCTTGGCATGGAGGCAGTAGAATRAAGAGTGTTTCTCCTCTGTGGACAACAAAGGGAGCTGTTCAAGCTGGCTACCCTTGGAGAGCAGCTTGCTCCAAGATAATGTGGGAGATAAATGATTGCACTGACTCTTTCTCATGTTACAAAACAGGTTGATGCTTGTGAAGGGATCAACCTGCTTTTTTGAATTAGACAAACAGAAGGAAGGCAGTAACTTCTGGGAATAATAGCGAACTGGGAAAACACATTTCTGCAAGGTTTTGATTTCCTCCCACTGGTGTCCTTGAAACACAGAAAAGCGAATTTTAACACCCATGACAAAGTACATGATTTCATAAGAGGCACATGCTACCTCAGAGTGCATGAGGTACGGGTCCAAGCTCATTTSAGTGTGAACAAGGCAACAGACTGATCTGATGAAGAGTGCCCTTGAATATGYACCCCCCTTTTATACCATTACTGTGGAATCTTTTTTTTCCTAATCTTGTGAAAGTATTGTACAAAGGGCTTATAGCTGAATTAAACCTYTGCTGAAATTTAAAAGGTTGCAACCTCTCTCTTCCTCTCCTTACAGGAGAAAGTAAAGCAATTGCTTTACCATACTTGATTGCTGCAAAACTGTCAGACTGGTAAAATGCCAAGATTATGCAAGAATAACGCACAGGGCCTGATTCTGCAGGCCAGAGGCACAGCAACTGTCCCAGCCTCCATCCATACCGTAAGTGATCCAASCATGAGCCCTGGCATTAGCCCAGTACCACCTCCTGACTCACCGCAGTTATGGCCAAATTAGGATGCAGGCAGATGTACGTCTCAGCTGGGAGATGGCAAACACTGGAGTCATGTCTTGGTTTAATTGATAGATCCCTCACAGAGAAGATCCCTGACAGCTGCCTAGGGCTTCTGCTAAATTCYGCTCCAATCTGTAGTCAAGCAGGCAGGTGTAAAGTCACACACAGTTTAAGTTAACCTGTTAGAGATTGAGCTGGAATGGAGAAGTGCCCATAAAATGAGCACTAGTCTCCGCCTGAACATGATCTCTAATGGCACAGCTGCAACCAGTGTCTGCCTGTGCAAGCACTTTTTCACCACCCCTCTCCCCTGTTGGGGTTAAGCTGTCCCATCACCCTCCYGCTGGTGGGGAAGATGTAGCAGAAGTAGAGGTAGGTGCTGGTCTCCACCGATTACTTTACTAGTAGTTGCTTTCCTGGTCACATCTATTTGAATGCTTTTCTTCCTGTGAAGCAGTTCAAAGACACGTACACCAGGATGATAGCTAATGGGACATGAGATTACAAGATATGAGCTATAGGTCTTCCTAAATGCTTCATCTAAACTTGGATTGCAGTTAGGTGTCGCTGAATACCTGTGTTGACCTACATCAGGTGGAAAACATCTTTTAAAAGTCTTATTTAAGTGGATTTCAGTATTTTCTTTGATGGAATTGGTTCTTCAGGGTATTTACATAAGGCCAAATCCTGTCACAGAGCCATTTGCCTCTTGGCACAAATGTCACCAAGGTTATGCTTTAAGGAAATGCAACAGTAAAGAAGAAAGCTTGAACAGTATGACTCAGCAACATTAAAGTGGCCCCATGAAGGAAGAGCTTGCAAACCATAATTAATGGACTGGAAATTATTTTGAAACAACATTAGATGAAGCAGAATGTTTTTAGATGTATTTTACATGATTRCATGGTAGGTAACTCAAGTGTGCCCACAAAGGTCAACAAAACCATTTCCACTGACCTCCAAGTGGCAGCATCTGATGGCAAATAGACCAGGAGTCCCAAAGAAACACATACTGAAAGCAACATTTCATGCATACGTTTTTGAACTTCCCAACCACAGCTGCTCATGATCCATATTCAGTACAAATGTTTCATCTTTGGAAGTGCCAGGCCCTGAGGAAGTGTGCTGACCCCTCACCAGATCTACTGAGCTGCCCTCGTGGTACCTTAGGTTGAAAATGTTGGTCTTGAACATTTAAATACGTGCATACATAACCTTCATCAGAGCGAATGTCTGCTCTTCTGTACACAAATACAGGTGAATTAGACAAATTACATAAAGAGATCATGTAACAGAAAGGTGAGCAGTCATTTTTTCCAGTGGTTAAAAGGCCTCAATTTTGTCTGTCCTTAGTAAACYCATGTTTCTGGTTTTTTTAGCAAGTTTCCCAAAAAAGCAACATTAATGTTCCTTGTTTCATATTGGCTTGTTCCATATTCTTTTCACAGAATGAAATAAACGTGGACTTTGCCTTAGAAAACTGCATTACTAGCACTGTTTGTCAATAAACTTTATTATTGAAGTGCCTTTACAAAAGAGAGAATGCCAGGMAGGCTTACCCGTCACTTTTAATGTTTGTCTTGGATTTCTCATATCCTAAAGCMAAGCATTCTGGGATGTTGGAGGTAAACACCTATCAAAGTCAACACCATCAAAAGCACCAATAAATCCAAGAGCTAAGTTCAGCCCTCRAAAAGGTAAATCGTTGCTATTCTTTGATCTCCCTTGAGATACTCAGCAAAAAAAGAAGGAACTTCAGAAGATGAGTGAAGAGTCTCCCAATGAGCGCTGCATCCCCACGTGACCAAGGGCTGCTCTGGGTGAGGACAGCAGTAGTGACCTGGTGCTCAGAGAAAAAATACACGGCAGGGGCACCGTCATGGTTCAAAGGATCCGGAAGGACCTTTACCAGTTACAGCTGACGTCTCTATTACAGTCACCGTCTGGGAAGGTTTTCAAAGTGCTTTCCAACTCAGGAAATCTGAGGCAGACTCAAGTTTGAGGGTCCTTATGAATTGTTGTGTCTCTCACTATCAGCCCCCAAGATCTTGATCACCACCTTATCCACAGGACACAAAAAAGCGTGTGGCTCAGCACAGGYCAGCGTGTTCAAACACCAGAGCTCAGCACCAAGCAGAAATAACCTGGATCTCAAAGCAGTACATGTGCATCAAACCCACTTTTTACTAAGCTTAGTTGAGTTATACAGTTCCGAGGTTTTTAAAGTCTTCCTGAGTTTGGGTATGTGCAGTAGCTAGTGAACAAAGACCTGTTCTTACGGTAGATGTTAAGATTAAAATATAAATACAGACAGGGGAGAGAGACATCTGAATAAGTGTCTTCCAGAAATTAAACGTTAAATTTCTTCTGTTTCTTTTCCAYGTGATCCAAAGACCAACAGTAAAACTGTTTGGAATTACTGAAGATAAAATAAAAATCTTCTTTGCAAGCACAAGCTATTACAAATTCTATAAAAATTAACCCTTCTCTGCAAAAAGATGTATTTCCACAGTTCTCWCAATACTTTTTTCTAGTTCAAAGACAAAGCATGTGTTTGTAAATATGGCATTTCAATTGCGTGTGTTGCTAGAAAGTAAATCAGCCTGAAGAGATGACACTGAAACAGCTGCCAGTCCTGCTAGGATATACAGCAACCATAATGTGCTATGACTGGAACAAATGCAAAATACAAAAGATAATTTTTAACCTAAAGTACAGAACAGTCCCATTAGGAACATCCCTTAAATCAGGCATTGGCAATTATTCTGAATGTTATAGAACATCGGTCTCTCTGACCAGAAATGTAAATACTATCCTCTAATTGGGGGTGGGAGGAAGGAGGAAGTAATTTTTGTTAAAGTTATCTTAATGAAACGYAACATCTGGCAAGAAAGTTATTTACATAGACTGAATTTCACAGCAAAATATTTCTGTCAATAATTCTTTGTGTCTTCTTTWGCTTCAGAACTGTCCTTCCCTATCATGCCACATACCACCAGTTTTTTCCTTCCTGTCTCTGTGTACTGTACACTAGATATTTTTGGTTATGTAATTAGAGGATTTTGTCATTTTGCTTTGCCTTTTTTTCTTTACATACAGACACTAATTGGATTCAGAACCCAGCAAAGACCCTCAAGAACCTAGGCTCATTTGGTAAAAAAATCACCCTTTATAGTTTYAGCTCTCTTTTATATCTTCTTTATTATCCAAATTCCCTTCATGTTTTATATAGCAAATTACTATAGATTAGGRCAATTGCTGTTTCATATTAAACCTAGCCTGTCAGAGAAGTGAAATCTTCCTAAAAGATTTCCTGCAGATGGATTAAAGGCCTCTCTAAAAATACATAGGCTCTCAGCTTGTGTTATCATTACATCTTAGACCCTTAGATCATCATCTAGATGGTCAGGACAGCTGGTCAGTTTTTAGACGGGAAGTGGTGACGTGAAAGGAAATTGGGTTAGCGATTCAGTAGGAGGCACTCTAAACTCTGAAGCAGCATTCATCTAGTGCCCTGGTAAGGTATGGCCAAAAGGAAGTGTGCTGTTGGAAAGTTTGACTGTTGGCTGGGGTGGAAAACCTCATGACCACTCGTGGTGATTAATGGAAATGGAATGGAAAAATTAAAGATCTTATTCCACTTTTCACAAGAGCAGGGCTGTTAAGCTGAGTCTTGTGGCCAAATTCCAGGTAACTACATTCAGCCTACCTAAATACTCCTAAAAGTTATATTTGAATATACTGTATTATTCTTAACTTCCTACCCTCCACTGGTATGTAGCATTTCTACACGCAGCTGAACAACAGCTTCGTTGTACCTTTGAGCAGCACTGTGACTACATGGGGTGAAGAGTTTTTGGTGTATTTAAAATGCTCTGAGACTCTTGAAGGTGGAAGACTGTATACACATAGGGTATTTTATTCTTAGTTTTAACTGACATGGTGAAGCTTGCCCACGCTTAGCTAAAATTAAACACGCAGTATTATTTGCACATAGTTTTCTCCCCCTTTCCTGAATGTAACAGGGAAAAAATATCCTCCACCTAGCTTACTTTTATGATTTTCATCTTTAATGAAAGAATAGAGGTGCTTTTTAAAAATTAGTCCGGTGAATTAAACTGTTGTAAATGTAGCAGCAATATCCTACCTAGGAATGTATTTCTGAACTCTCTATATATCTACTTTTAGGTTTTACACATCTAAGACGAAGAATGTAGTGGTATTCTTGGACATATGTTTTCAGTCTCTCATTCAGTAGCTAAAGGTAGGACTTCCTTTACTTAACTTCCACAAAACACAGAGGACAGTGCCTTGAACAATGACCCAAAGGAAGGAGTTGGTAGTTAAAGGTGCCCAGGAGGCAATATAAGCTGCTAGTCTTTAATTTAAATTTGAGCCAAAGWAATCTGTATTTTGACCCATTTCTAAATTTTACAATACCTCACCTATTCTATGTTATAATCCAATATGGGGGAAACTTGACATACACATAATTTCTGATTCTCGATTTATTTCCAGAGCTCAGAGTAGTCTTGGAACCAGCCTTATGCTTCTGAGATAACTTCATTTCAAAGCATCAAAAACTAAGCAGTGGTTGGAAAAGTTAAAAAATTGGACTAAATGTATTGGCTAATTGTTGGGAATATAAGATTTGTATGTCTGAGCCTCCCACAGTTTTCAGGCTCCACCTCTCTCTTGGCCTCCCACAAATTTTTGTCCTCCCACACCTTTTGGAAATCCACCTCTGCCTCAGCCTCCCACACATTTTTGGCCTCCTGGATCTCTTTGGCCTCCACCTGTGTTTGGACCTCCCATAMCTTTTTGGCCTTCACCTCTGTCTGGGCCTCCCACACCTTTCAGCCTCCACCTCTGTCGGAACCTCCCAAAGTTTTTTGGCCTCTTACACCTTTTGACCTCCACCTCTGTCATGGGCTCCCATATCTTTTGGGCCTCCCATAACTTTTTGGTCTCCCACATCTTTCGGCCTCCACCTCTGTCTGAGCCTCCCACATCTTTTTAACCTCTACCTCTACCAGGGCCTCCTACACCTACTCGGCTTCCCAGACCTTTTGTGCCTCCCACACCTTCTAGGCATTCACCTCTGGGTCTCCCACATCTTTCGGCCTCCACCTCTGCCTCAGCCTCCCATACCTTTTGGGCTTCCCACCTCTGCCTTGGCCTCCCTGTTAATTCCTTTCATCAGAGWCACTGGAATGCCTTTGTAATTCTACAGCTCTGAGCTCAGATGGTTTGTATCAACTCCTGAGATCCCTCTTAAATTTGTAATGACACCATACTGCAGAAAATTAGCAGATTTGGCCCAAGGCTAGGCCATACTAATTCTTCTTCTGTTTTTTTTAAAAACGATAGGATTTTACACAGCTACTGCCACTTCTGTTTATTGGTTTTGGCAAAACCTTCTATTGAACCCTATTTGTTCCTCATTTGGAAAGGACCACATGGACATTTTGTTTCTTTGGAGAGGGGAACAAAGAGAATAAGAGTGATTAGAGGATAAAAAGAAAGTATGTTTGGAATGAGTCCATGCTTGCTTGTGTTAGGCTTGTCTCTATCTCCTACTTCTTAAGGTACTGTTTGTAAAGTACCTTATCTCTCCGGGGCCTCAGGTTCTGTTGTCTGACATAATGACAGCATGAGACCAGGCATCATTTTCACTACTAATGTGTTCTTCCTGGGCACACAGAGCCACTGTGAATAGGTCCAACTAGTCCAAAACGAAGAACACGTGAGAATGCTGGCCATTATCAAGATGCCAGGGATGCCAGAACAAGTTATACCTGGCAGTTGTGCTCTTTTTTGAAACGCGACTTTGCAATACATATCAGCCGAACAGAAAAATGCAGGATACGGACTAAGGAGACTGAATGTCAAACCTCTTGGGATTTCTACAACCTGCCCTTCTATGCACTACATTATTAAGTGAAATTAAGCACACTGCTTTGTTAGCATAAAGAAGGTAATTTTGTTGTGGAATTTTAACTTGTGCTTAAGAATTTTGTAAATATTCTATTACATTTCTAATAGGTATATGATACCAAAATTGTATTTACTCTCCTGATCATGTTTCTTTTCATGCACGAAATATTAAGACATGTCAAGCATTTTAAAAGACTCCATTTTAATGGAGTCTAATTGTTTTGGTAAAAAATATTTGTGCCAAGTACTTTACATGTGATAGTAACCCAGTGCAATTTAAACAGTGGATGTCCAAAACCATAACTACTATTTTTTCCAGTCAAATACTGGAACATTTACTTGGACGCTGCATTTGATCTTGCTAGCTCCTTATGCTAACTTCAATATTGCCAATCAAAGCAGCTATGGGGACAACAAGTGTTTCCTACAACTATCAGTCCAGTGCACAGTACATCAATCGTTTGTTCCAGCTGCACAGTAATGCTTTCATTTACTTTAATCATTTCATTGTGTTCACATTTACCATATTTCTTCTTCTTTTTTTTTCTTTTTCTTCCTTTTTTTT